>OV725077.1:112510748-113105748 GCA_928085145.1 Nezara viridula | reverse complement strand
AAAACTGGTACAAATGTCGTTAAGCAAAATCTAGCCTAGATATACTATTATTTTTACACAGGCTGCTGAAAAATAAAAAGTACAATCATTAATAGGTTAAACGAATGATAATTGGGTATTTTAAGATTAATTAAAATAATGATGTTTAGAGTAAGATTTATTGAGTAGAAATTTAATATATTAATAGCCTATATACGAATATTAATTTGTAAAAATTGATTACGCTCAATTTTTGGAGCATCATCCATTCATGAAAAATAAATATACAGATGTTATGTAAAATAAGAGACCTTGTGATAATACATGATGATGATCGTATGCTAGGAATTAGTATAATCTTGGTACGTAACCATTGTTCGAGAAACTTTTTTTTTTCAGGATTCTTTTCATCGCAATATGGAAATGACTAAAAGGTTCTTTTATGGTTAAAGATAAATCCTGTAAATTCCAAACATTCCTTTGAGCAATACTGAGTTTTCATTGGCCGAAACTAACCGAGCCAGAAGTGACAGTCATGTTAATCACATAAGGTGTTTTCTCATTGTCGAGAGAATGTCAAAGATGAATATAAAGTCTTGTAAAAAAAAATATGTGGTATATTAATGTGAGGGATTTTTATTTTTTATTAATTTTTTAAAAATTAGTTACATATATTCTTTTTGACATGTTAAAAAAATATTATATGAGAATACCAGTCCCTCTTTCATCATATAGTAAAAGTATGGACTGAAGAACACATGGCAGGAATGGCTCTCACCAAGGTTCCTTTCTTTGGCCAACTTGAAAGATGGGAGAATAAAGATGTTTTGTCGCATCTTTTTTGTGCCCACCTTGTCACTGTTTTCACCACGAATCTCCTCGTCATCCCGAAACATCCCTAGTGATAAGTTTCTCTTTACTCTTGCGCTCCATCGCCTGATTCCTTCGGTTACTTCCCGATTTAAGAACTATGTTCTGGTATGCTTTCTAAGCCGAACCAGCCGCTCAGGACTAACTGATCTTTCTGACCTGGTTGCTCTCAAGACGGAGAAAGGAAATGACCTTAGCACCGATACGTCTCCTCAGCGATTTGAATCCTTCATCGGCACTCCGATTCGGCAGTTTCTTGCGCTGATAAAGGTGTTTCGTCATCTATTTTAAATATTAATTTATTTCACATTATTGTTCTCTTTGTGTAAATTGGGTTAAAAGCCATTTTTGGATAGGATTGTGAATTTACCTTTTTTACTAATACATAAATTCCTTAGAGTTCACAAGTTAGTTAAATTGATTTATCTTCTTTATTTATTTGTATTTTTTTTTCCTGTTATCACTACATACCTTGTACATATTTTGTCGGCTTTATAAGTATACTCCTTCTCTGCCTATCTTAGACCATTTTATTCCAGTTATCTGCATGAAGCTCTACTTCTTCTTTGTTGATTCGATCTAGTCACCTCCTTTTTGGACTTCCACGTGGTCTCTGCTGTTGAGGCATTCATTGTGTGTTGAGGCTTCCCGATGGATTGCTCTGAGCTACATACCCCGCTCATCTTAACCTCCTTAATAATTTCATGACTACAAAAAAATAAATAAATAATGCTGAAAGTAAAGTCTAGTCTCTGATTAAAAATTAAAATCTGGATATGAATAAATATAAAATCTGTATGCATTATGAAAAATCAATCGGGTGCGGTAGGAAATCAATGATAGACGCTCATTGTAGAACAGGTAAGAAAAAAATATTCCTATCAAAGAAGTAATTTTTTAATCATGAAGGACATAATCCCCTAAAACATTTTTTTTTTTTATTAAGTTAGAAAAGCAATTTCAACATTAATATTCGAACACTCGAAAAATTTTTGGAATGTATAATATTGTAGATTTCAACTCGATAAAAACTAATTGGTCTGGTCTATATAATATATAAGTTCCTATAATTCCTTCATTAAAATCTTCAATGTTCTGGATTATTTCATTTCTTGTATGTCAGACAATGACTAATTAACCAATTTAAGGAAAACTCAAACAAATATATTCGATTATTTGAAACCCTAGTTTAACTCAAGATATCATAAGATTTCGATGTTGTAATATTATAAATTAAACAATATTGATGGTTTTGCACTTTTTAGGTGTTAATTTTACTATTTGACGTTTTTTGGGTCATTAATGCACATTTTTTTTTCTGCGCGTTTTTCGGATTTTTACTGCTCAAAAATCCGGTCTCTAATCATTAGTAAATGGAGATTTCAGTTTTCACATGATCTTTTTTTATTAATAATTTAATCTATTTTAGTAATATTTCAGTTATTTAAAAATAGTAAAAGGTTTTTGTAAAAATTAAGGTGTTACTTAAAACGCAATCTTGAAGTAAATCACTGGCACACTGAGATCTTATTTTATTTCTATGATTAATATGCAATTAATTATAATCAATATTATTGCTTTTACTATCAATGTTTATTACCATAGATTGTATGTGGATTAGCTTTGGAAGCCACTTCAAATTGAAACTTCTTAAAAATATATGCTACCAAAACTTCACAACACCATAAAAATGTGCTTCCTCAAGAATTTTGGTTTCACTATTTGCGCAATACACCCTCCATCTGGTCACTCCTGATTATTATTGCACAATAGTTTATATACATTATATTATTATATAATATACATAATGATATTTATAATATTATAGAAAGTAATCATCAATAATAAATAAATATAAATTACATTAACTTTTTGAGTGATATATTTATGTAACATTCTTTCTTCAAAGGTGATGTCTAATTCAGTTGAAAACAATTCACGGTATTAAAATATTAAAAAAAAAAAATAATTTGATGATTATAATCATCACTTATGATTATAATCATCCTTCTCAGTTTAAATGAATAATATTTAACCAGTAATTTTAATAATGATGTTATTCGTTATTTAGTCTTCTTATTGACGAATTACTAAACTTCTTGAAGAAACATTAGTATTTAAAAATTAATAAATTCAGAACTTCTTCCATTCTTTTATCTATTTGTATTCTTAGTTAAGAATTTCGTAAGCTCTCTCAGAACTGTATTACAAAAAGAACTGCTAGTTGGGGTAAGTTTTAGTCTCCTCGTGCGCAATGGTAACGCCCTGACGAAAGATAATCACATGCCAGCCGGCCGACAATTACCCCAGTAGAGCCCATTATTCCTGAAATACATTCTAAAACGTGTCTTTCTTTTTCAGATTGAATCCTTCCATTTCTTGGCCATGTTTCCTCCCACCCTCCTGAAATAGAAGGATAAAAGACTCCTCTGTTAATAGCGATGTATTCAGCATAGTTTTTCAGAACTTTTGTTCAGAATCCTCTAGTTTCTTTGATTTACTCCCAAGACTTGTTGACAACGAGAAGTCAACATGGTTTCATAATTTGACCGGACCGCAGTGGCTATGGACTAAAAGGAATACCAGGAGAGACGACTTCTTTTCATGAATCAGACTCAACCAAGACCGAACGTAGGTGCTGCTCGGCACTGACCATCTTTAACTAGCTTGGCCATCACGACCTCACTCGCAGAAGGTTGAAGGGGAGCTGGATGAAGAACCTGCTCGCTAATTAATGCTGATATCACAGGAGGATGTGCCGCTGGGTACTGCTCCCCATCATGCCTTTCATGTCATGTATTCTTTCAGAAATCATCCATTTTACTGGATTTCATATTTTTGTTTTACTGATTTGAATAAAGACTATCAGATAAAAAATAATGTTCAACTCAACGAATGTATAGGATTAATTGATGTATGCGTATTAGTATCCTTTTAAGTGTAAGGTAATTTATATTATTGTTAAAATTTTCTGCAAGAATTTGTAAGTACGATATATGATCAAACTTACGAAAATATTTATTAAATGTTGTGACGCTAAAAATCGATTTGTTAAATTACAACCTTTTAATTTTTGTCCAATAAATACAGGGCTGTTGAATAGATGTGGCGCCTCAAAGTGACATAGATAGCCAGAATTCTTGAAAATACTTCTACTTATGCCAACTTGTAGAAATTATTATTTTTAAACTCTATTTCAGTTGATTTTGTCATAAAAATTAAAAGTCTGCTATTACTTAGAATATCGGCCATTGGTGATACCCTATAGTAATAGTTATAACTCGCAAATATCAGTAAATAGGCTAATTAACAAGTAGAAAGGATGTGGAGAGGGTCCTGCCAAAATTTCGTCCCGTACGCCCCTAATGCGACGGCTTTACAACATATTTACAGTTTGAACAATTTCAGTTTCTACGAAATGGTATATGATTAAAAAAATAAGTTTTATTCGATTTTATCCTTCCTCCGCCGTCCATTAATTGTTTGCATCATTCACTAACTAAATACCTTTGGTTTTGTTTCAATAATCAAAAGAATTGGTGTCACTACGGTCTACGATCCGTATATTTGCCTTCCATAAAGATCTAATTTTTGGTTGAAGATTATAAAAATTGAAAACCTTCTTCATTTTTTTGTGAATAGTTGATTTCAAGGTTACACATATTCTCCTCATAAATCGCCTCTTTTATTAGTTCAGCTTTACGACATCAAAGCAGATTATGCAACCCGAAGCGATAAATATTGTTGTCAGGGAGAAAGGTATATTTGTACCATTCACGGCCATATTTCCTTAGGAATTATACCCATTATTCAAACCGTTCGCTTGAGCCGTAATCTTGGAAACATTAAATTTCGTAATGATAGCCTCCTGCAGATTTCTGGTACAACACTTAAGCACAGTTCGGCCGAAGAGGTTGTTGATCCCTCTGCATCTTTTCTCAGGTGAAAGTTTTAATCGCCTCTTTGAAGGACATGTTCCCTGCAACATTCCTGTATGTCAACAAATATTTACATAAATTAAAGAAATACCATCGCACAAGAGATGTGATCATAGTTTAAAATAAACTTTGTAAGAATGTTCGGTAAAAACATGTAAGTAATAAATTGAAAAAAAAAAATAATACTGTGTGCAAGGGAATAGCAAATACCAAAACGTAGGATGTAGATAAAAGTCCATGATAAATAATATACAAGATAAGATAAACATGCGACGAATGAATTACCTTGTTCTAGTGAATAAATTATTGGAAATTAAATTCAGTTCATATAATTACCACTAATCAAATGGTAGTTATCGATTCAAACTAACAGCCTGAAATAGAGAAAAAAAAAATGGTTTTGTATATCGATGCAATTATGATAACATTTATTACATACATATTATTAATAAAAAAGTCTTTAAAAAAATGTTACAAGATTCTTAGAATAAACTTCTGATAAAAAAATCTAAGAATGATTCAACAGATAAAAAAGTTTATTCTCAGAAACAATATTAAAAAATATTAACTATGCCGTTAATAGATTTATTTTGAAAATAAATAATTTTTAGACTGAAAATAATACTTAGATACACATATGCAAATCTAACGACTTCCTGAAGGATTAAAAATTCATCAATATATGAATTAATATGACCGTTTTCAAAATATAAAAAACTTATATGTTCAAATAATGTTTTTATTATTTCTTTAACTAATGCAAAAATATTTACATGACCATAATAATACTATAAAATTATTCAGTTTTCTTACTTATCAAAGCAATAAAAATCATTCCATTTTTGTCCAGGTGTCAACCACACCGAATAGTTTATCTATAACACTGTTCACGAGTCTCTAGAAACCTATTTTCTTACGAATTCTGAAGTGGTGTAACTTCAGCCTATGTATGTAATACAAACGCATTTATAATGAAATTGTCGCCACTTCAGTAATGTCACATACATTGAGGAAATATTACATTTAGTTCTATCTTAACTCCTAGATCCTCCACCATTTATTACTTCTCGTACTCATAGTCTAGCTTTCAATACCAGTGAGAAGGCAGAGGGAGAGAAGTGGCATCATCTCCACAAAGACAAATGACAACTAAACTCAGCATCGTTTAGCCCAGTTTTAGTGGCGGATCTGATGTCATCGATGAGTTCAGGGCCGAGTTTAGGTTCTTCACCTAAGTTTGGTTGAGATTCCCTACCCTGGGTACAAATATTGTGTTCTACTTCATCTGAATTATTTACTTATTTGACGACAGTTTAGGAAAATCTCTCTCTATAACTTTTCTCTTAGTTTTCTCTCTCTTTCTCCCTCTTATAATTTTGGAAGATTTTAATTTCGATGTCGAATCAATTGGAAAAAAATAGTATAGAAATCACCGATAACACAAGTGAAGACAACTTGGCACAGCTCTCCTATAAATATTTAATTTTCAAGGGCCATTATAATGTTGCGTCTTATGCAACGAATCCATGAAGTGCAACTGATTGGTATGCTGCATCTCATGCACCTGAGGCTTTAAAAAAAAAAAGAATGTAATGGCTAAATGCTGTCTGCAATGTAATCTGCGCAAACATCTTTTTCTTTGGTAGACGATTCCATCCAGTTGTTCACCACGCTTCGTCTTCTTCAGGTTTTATCCCATCATACTCGAGATGTCTCCTCTATATCTTTGACCTTTAAAGTAGTTACGACAAGAATCTTGCTATAAATGTGTTACAAGCTAGTTTTTTGTTGTATACAAGAATTTAACGATCCTCTCTGGCGACCTGAATGATCGATCATAATTTAACTTGAGAGACTCGGCCTATTTACATATCATAAACGACCCGACCCGGTCAATTTGCGATTTCAAATGAATATAAATTAGCTTGTTTAATAATTGTTGCACAACACTAATAATAACTTGGAGAAGCCTGCAGCAACTAATTACAAATTGCATTAAAATCTATTAATGTTTTTAATTTAAAAAATCAATAACCATAACTCATTGAGGATAGTATTTATAAAGTTAAAATTATTCAATATGAAAAATGTAAATCATAGTATTATTTTTAAAGTATAATTAAAAAATAAAAAAAAACTACTGATATTTTGATCTTCATTAATTTTCACCAGAAAGATGAGAAAAAAGGAAAAGAAAAAAAACAATCACTGGGAATGATGTATACTAACGCTATTTCCAACATGACGCTATTTTTTTTTTTTTTTTTAACTGTTAATATTTACTATTTCTTGTAAATCTCAAATAGATGTCATTAATGTTGAATATTCTATTAACATAACTCTATAAATGCTATTGACATAATCGCGAGCTTCTGGATCATTCTCATATTATATGGTCATTTAGCATTTATGGATCTAGCAATTTATAAGTATAGATATCCTAGATACCAAAATTGTCGGTTTTCTTAATATTAGTTTTCCTTTTCCTTTGTTGTACTTTGATTGTCAGTTTGTTGAAAATGGTATTTTGCTCAAAGTGTTACTGCGCACAGAAAATGCTGTAGGGAGTAAAATGATTCATGGTAGTCATCTTCGAGCATAGAAGACCATTTAGAAAGTTATAAGATTCTAAAACAGATAAATGTACTCTATAATAATACGACATACTGGTCAATACGCAAATTAATTTCAATCAGTTTATCCTTAAATTTATTTTGGGAACTTTTCATAGTAACATTCCTTAAATGTACAATAGATTTATAGAAAATTAAATTAAATATACATGAATAATAATAGCACCCTTCGTGCTGATTGAGATTCGTTACGTTTTCATACAAAATCACTATTCGTGATCTAACCAAATGTTGGATATATATGAAAGGTTAACCACAAATAAATTTACCGACTCTATTTATTTTGCTATTATTATTAAAAATGTTAAGTAAAATATTGATAACACTTGTTATATATAATTTTTGTGACATACCATGCTATGGAAGAAAAAATTTATATTCTCCAATCAGCTTTTTTGGCCTCGAGATTGCATATGGTCTAATAGCTGGCATCACAAATAAATGTTTTTAATCCCTTTCTAGTCACATTAAATTAGCAGTGTAGAGAACAACCGGTTACACTCGTTACGTCATTTTAAATTAAATATTGGAGACGAATTTATTTTTCTCCATTATACTCGAAGTATTTGAGATAACTTTAAAAAGGAACCTATAATTCCAAACACCATTATAGAATAATGAAATTGCTCATGGTTAACTATCGACGAAGATCTTTCATTTCAAAAAATGAAGAGCTTAGCTTCCACGCATTGGAGACAGTAGCACCTGTATTTTTCTTTACATTTACTTTGGGATATTCCTTTCGCGCTTGAGATACATTTATTTTAATGTTACCATTACATTCCTTTGAATACATAATGTCACAATTTTTAAACCCGAAAAAAACATGTTAATAATCAATGTAAAGACCCGGAACATTATGGTCAACTAATAAAAGCATGAACCATCTAAGCCTTAATAAATTATATAAATATGTTTAATAAAAGAAGACAATCAAAAACAAATAAATAGTATAATGTTATATTGATGTTATTTATAAATACAATTTAACGTGTTATACATTTTCTCTCTTTTCTTTTTATTTATTTGTTTTTGAAAGACTAAGAGCTTACATATTATAACATAAATATTTCCATTTACTTGTTTAGCTTTACCAGACTTATAGTCTTAATTTTAAGTTACAAATATTGTCCAATTTCTTCAGGTGAGGCGTTTGATAGAAATCTAATATCTGAGTTAATAATAAATAATTATATTTCAAAAATATATTAATAATCTGATTTGCAACATGATTGAAATTAAGCAAAAAATGAAATATTTAACCTAATTTTTTTTTTCATGAAAGCCATTTAATCTTTTATTAAGTTTATTCTTTAATAGAAATATAAAATAATGGCTAAATTAAAAATGTATTGATTTGCTTCTTGGAGATATTTTATTTCTTACTTAGGTGTTTTAAAAACTATTCTATGACCTATATGTGGTGATCGAACCTAATTTTTTTTGGTGAGTAGATTTTAAACCACTATATAGTATATCGCAAGCTTTTTTTTATTGACCATTACTCCGTTATACATTGTTTTATCTAGTCTAATTCTGTCCTTGCAGACATTTATGTTAGTGTTGCCCAAAATCTGTCTTGGTTTTGCACTTTCCAAGACCAAGACCAACATCGCCTATCTGTTGCAAGATCAAGACCAAGACCAACATCGCCTATCTGTTGCAAGACCAAGACCAAGACGGGTAAAAAAAATCTATTTTCTAAATAAAAATTGAGGCAAAATAGTTACTAATACTTGACAATTTTAGTAGCTATATGAAAAAAATTGGTGTAACCATGCTTTTGCATTTAACTCTTCTAATTTTTCATTCAGACTTAGTTAGGTTTCTCATATCTAAAAAATTACAGTAATATCGCTCTAGTAATAAGCTAATAGGTAACTGCAAAACTGTTACGGGAGACTTGCGCAAGACCAAGACCTAACCAAGATTGAGTTTGCAAGACCAAGCAAGAGTTTGCAACTCGTCTTTGTCTCGCATTTGGGCAACACTAATTTATGTTGATGCAGTACAGTATCTATCAAGAATAAAAAATATCTTCAAAGTTATAATTTTGATATTATTCTCTTTGAATCGTATTTCTTATCTAAGGGTGATTTCCCCAGAAAGAAGAACCCATATTTTCGAGACTATGCCTTAATTAGTTAGGATAAACCCCAACCTTGGATCTATCCAGGGAAGGTTACCCTGAGGTGAGTTCTATATTTCTATATGTAGCCTTGTGTATGAATAAGTGTGAAGTGTACTATTGTGTCCTTTGAGAGTGACTTGTACTGAGCTCAGGAGCCCGGGGGAGCGCTATTCCCTTTTGTTCTGACGCTTGAAATATTATCTGCGGTGTTTCTAGAATGCATTGGCCGTTTGTGCAAAATTTGAGGTAAGCACCTCCGCCAAGGCAGAAACCTGACGAAAAATAGAGAACAGAGACAATCCTGCTTAATCGCTTCCCTACGCTGAAAGGCACAACATAGGGCAAAAGAAATAACATGACTAGGTAGGTATATAGAGAAACTAAGGATTTGTTGCACTTCCATGACAATTCCATAGAACATTGCTTTTAAACTTGGTATATAACGTCAACTGCCCTTAGTGCCGGGAGGGTGAAATGTTCGTCTTGCAACTCCCAGTGGGCCCTTCAGGCGTTCATAGTAATGGAAACATTCCTGATAAGACAAACACGGCTGCTTAATGTCGTTTAGGCAAAAGCGTTAGAACGTAACAACCTCATGTCCTGGGCGTAATTCATCTCGTGGCGGACCCTTGGAATGAATCTCGATCCTCCCAATTAGGTTACAATAGTTTGGTAAATATCTGTAGAATGGCCCCTTTCCCTGTAACAAATAGGGAATAAAAAAAATATATGGCTTCTGGTTTTGGGAAACCATAACATCAAATCAGATAGTGAAGTAGTATAGAGTTACCAGAAGCCGAATGACCTTTTTGTCAACGGTATAGGCTTGTTAAAATAATAAATATTAACCTGCAACTGCATTCTCACTGACAAGAGTTACAAGATTCTAAACGTTACAAAACAGGAAAACGGAAATTGGAAGCCATCCTTCATTGAGACTTAGGGTTCGCCGACCCTAAACCTACAGCTGTAAATGCTCATATACCTCGGCTAATGCCCGCGCCGCTGATGATTAGAGAACAAATGGAAATATACAAATGGGAGGAGCGCTGGGGAGCTGGCTGATGTAGGCACAATCCCACGGTTTTGCTCAACCTGTGTTTCTCTGCTTTGTTGCGTTGAAGACAAAAGTGTGATGTTCTCATAACAGGAAAGTTTCTTTCCCGCTTCCATTTCCTTCTTCACATGTTCGAAAATCCTTTGCTTGAAAAAAATTCAATATACTATTAACAATAGGTTTTAATACATTTCAGTAATATAAATCAGGTTTGATTAATTTTTAGTAACTAGATTATCTCGAAACTCTACCTTATTAGTCATAAGGAATCATTAACTAATTAATGACATTTCGGGAGATTTTGCCCTATCTTTCTTCCCAGAAAAGTCATAAGATTCAGAATAGGTTAGTACCAAGAAAACTTTGAATCTTATTTCATTAGTTCCAATGTATGAATGGAATTTTATACTTTTAAAGATATGTTCTAATATTATGCTTCATATTAAAGTTGGCAGAGAAACAATTTCCTTGTTTTATAATTTTCTTTAGCCATAACATGAAAAAGATAATTATATCACAATAACCTTGCCATTGAATGTCATCATATTTCATATCCTCAATGTTGGACAAAATAAAAATCCTTTCTTCCAGGTTTCGTTCTACCTTCAGAACGCTTGGACGCTCTTCTATGGTTCCTTCATAGCAATGCTATTTCATTATTGCCTATAAATTTAGGGTTATTCTACCATTTCCGAAAGCATTACAGCGAGTATTCATTTTTAGAATTAATGTTTTCCAGCTTATGAAATATTTGATGATTAACTGATGCATCATCAAGCAAATAAAAATTAAGGATTGCTATAAAGCTATACTAAACTATTTTGCGTTAATTGCTGGCAGCAACTCGCCATTATCAAGATATATAACAAATTAGAAAAGTAAACATACATTATTAATAGAACAAATTTGGTTATTTTATGAGTTTAACATTTAAGAAAAGTTTTAGCCATAATCATCAATTTTTTGTTCAATTGAGTAAACGATTTTTTTTTTATCCAACTTTGGGTTATTTATTTAGGTTGGCCTCTTGTAAAAATTTAACATTTCTTTAGCAACTGGCACAACTGATTTTCATGTTTGATGTCTGAAGTTATTCTATGAGATCCTGTGAGTCTTCTGGACTAATGTGATTTCAAAAGACTTAAAAAAATTAAAAAGTATGTAATGATTTTTTATACAAATGGACCAATGTTCTTGTTTGACGCTGAAATTATTTAGTGAGATCTTATGAGTGTTCAGAAACAATGTTGGTTCGATATAGTGCCAAATTATCGTACAGATTGTGATTTATCTACGATTTAAAAGGCATGTTAGAATTTGTATGCGGATGGCTTGACCAATTTTTAATTTTTATGACTTAAATTATTCAGTGAGATGGCATGAGTGTGTTAAAAAATTTAAGTTTGAAATAATAGTGGGTTTTATTAGTCTGTATTTATGTAGGTTTTATTTTTAATGTAGATGGCTTAAATTATTCAGTGAGTGTTTTAAAACAATTTGTGCTCAAAACGCTGAAAAACATAGTTATTTACTTGAAGTATTCTCAATTGTTCCAAGGTCTCATACCATATCATGTGTAAGTGGATGAGTACAAATTTTCAATATTCGAACAACTAAAAACTATAAAATTAAATTTAAAAAAAATAATTTCAAAAATCAATTGGGGAAATAATCCTACCTATACTAAAGGATGTACTTGCATTTAGACTTAAGCGCCTTTATAGATTTTAAAGGAAATTTGATTCTACGAATATTTAATTTTTCTGCTGTAGTTGTTTTGTCTTCCATTACTCATTACGGATACTGGTATGTAGATTTCATCCCATGCATTGGTGGATGTCTGCTTTCCAATGAGTCTTGAGTTTTATTTGGGGACGGATTACGCCCAACTGCGTGTACTACACCACTTTAAAATATTTTTGACGTTAATTTTCTTAACAATCTACCAACGTTTTTTAGTTTATGTGCAAATACTTTCTCTTAGAATGAAAAGGTTTATTTCTGGTTATTTTTTTTTTCATTTTGGAAAGTTTTGAATCATGGAACATAGTCGTTACTGTTTTTGTAGAGAGTGTAATTATTAACAATCCTCCTAAGTTTAAGATTCTTTCAAATTATTAAGGTCACCTACGTAATTCAAACTCCAAACGGGCGAGGTTTAGATAATCTTAGTGGATGATAAACCCATAGATATTAGATCCCGATCAGCTGACACTAGTAGAATTAGTTTGGTTTCCCATAGATGTGTAGTTAAGATACGTAAATCTTTTTTTAGATGGTTTTCCAAAATGTGTATTAAACTTGTCCTATATGTTTACATCTTTTTTTTTTTTTTTTGAAGCCGCTCTTATCCTGTCTGTTCCTTCCCAGCAGATCATCTTAATTCCATTATCCCGATCAGTATATGCTCTCTTTTTCTGCCATGACTTCTTGGACCTCGTTATATAATGGTGATAGATAATAGTTCATGTCATACATTTTTCTCCTGAGACATATCTACTTCCTTAGATGCTCTTTTTCCACCAAAACCCTGATTCAATTTTATAATTTGTAATCCTTTCCTGGAATTCTCAGGAAATGTCGTTCCATCATACCAACTACTTTCATTTGTGACATCTGTGTCATAATTCTTCCATGACAGTACACTGGTCCTCCAAAAAATTGTCTTGGCCCTTAAACTCACGGAGGATCAGTAAACCTTCTTACATTTTATTAATGCACGCTGTTGTAGATTACATTAAATACAAATGAACCATGTCTGTATTAAATATCGCCGGTCTAATTAACTTTGAAACCGTGTATGGATTTAGGATTAATTTATTACTTCCGCCTACTTCTATATGAACTATACAGGGAGGGAAAGTGTTGCGATCTTGAAAATTTTCTAATCTGATTTTTCAACAGGAATACACGTTTTGAGATCCAAATAACCAAGTCCCAAAAAATGGTCGGTGTGTTTGTGTTTCTGTGTATGTGAACAGTTTAGCTAAAAAATGAAAAGTGGTAAAGTAAAGTAAAATGAAAACTGAAATAACTGATTTAGTGTTGGTATATGTCTGAGATGTTTTAACAACTTTTTCGTCAAAATTGGCCTAATGGAAGTAAGTGAGCCTTTATATCACAGCTTTACAATTTTTTACCATTTTATCATAAACTTCTCTAACAATTTTGATTAAATTCATTAATTTAATCTTGTCATTTTGATCAATTAAATTATGTATAATTAAATGATCTGTATTATCAGGTAGGTCTGATCTCCATTGATGTCGCTTAACAGGACTTAAATTTCGAAGATTCAAATTTCTACCTTACAGTTGTTACCTGTCCACATTTCGATTGACGAAAAATCTATAGCTATTTTTTATATGTCTGTCATTAGCAACCTGCTACTTTAAATGGGTAGTGTTAAATAAAACATAAAAAAACTTGTTATTTACAATTAAACCTTAAAATGCAATGAAGCTACACAAAAAGCATTTAATGTAACAATTTATGAATTGTTATAATTGATACTGTTTATAGTTATTATATTATTAGGGACATGAAAAAAAAAACTTAATGAATTGATGCAGAATGAATAAAAATGTATACTTTTTATTTGTTTCAGGTATGTTTGAATTTCAACCTCTCTACAAATGCAGTCAGCCGTATGTCTTTTTAATTAATAATATAAATTATTAATTATTATTTTAGTTATTACTAATTATTACAAATAATTATTAATCGTAAATCATGGCATTTTTTATAACCAGAAGAAAATCCATGACAATTATTAAAAAATACAACATGTAATTAGTTGAATGAAAAAATATGGAATCGATTATATTAATTTTAGTTTTCGCCTTGGAAACTAAACAACTTAAATGACATCATGGGACTACAATAATGTTTCATCAGGCCTAAATAAGTGAACTTAACTAATAGTCCTTATTATAATTATTATTATAAGCTCGTGTATAATTCATTTAAAGTTTTCCACCTGAATTGGATAGTGTAAAAGATTGTATTGGAATGGTGTGAATCATAGATTTTATTAATTTTTTTGTTATTTCAAACAATTTAGGTAAAATTTGAGTCGTGTCCAAATGAATATTTACTGACGTTACTCGTAAAAAAAAAATACAGAAGTTCTCAGAACGTTGATTAAAAGATGATATTCGACTATTTTCTGTCCTTGCAGTTTTAAGTCATTCATCCAAATTACTGAAGTGGGATTTGTCTATGAAACATTCATTTTCAATCAAAAAAAAAAATTAATCTTGACAAGTATTGGTTAATTTCTGAGTTCATCAATGAAATTTCCATATCATAAATAAATCGTATCAATACATAGTATAGATATATCATCGGTTTATAGCAAAAAGTCATTAAATGACATTTCATGTCTGTAAATCGCTAAAAACTATGACGAGTTTCCCCTTTATGAAATCTCGAAATTATGCTCTTATTGTAACTATATTTGATATAAAAAATGTTTTTTGCCATTTTAGTGCACTTACTTTTTTATCATCGAAAAGTAAAAAATTCACATAAACTTTCTTAAAAGTTCAGCTCCATCAAAAATGTCCTTATGCTTGTGACTTTTTTCAATGAACCGACGATATCAATCATTGTCACACACAACTTAATTTTCCAGAAAAATGATTGTAAATTAAAATTAGGATTTTATTGACCATGCAATTTAATTAACAAATTTACCGCAATAATTTACATACATCTTTAAATTTACATTTATTTTTCATCTTTTAATTGGCTTATCAGAAAAATATAAGAATTAGCGATTGAATCGAACAAGGACTTGGAAGACCCCATTTCGGCACACCTGGTTTCTATAATGTGGATACCTGACTCTTTGTTTGATTTGAATTCGGCGGTTTACCGTGGTTGCTGACCACATCACCCACTACGTGTGATATGTCATTTTCGAGCACCGAGCACAATGGAAGATGTTTCATCTTATATCTTTATCTACCTGTTTTTTTCTCTGCAAGAAAAGCAGAGAGATTGAGAGATGGAGAGGATACTTTGCCGTTGTATGAAGGCCTTGAAGATCTTTGGTCTTCTACAGCTTTTTACTTGTGAATACAACAATTTCTTCATTATTTTTCTTCAGCTGAGTTCTCAACAGTCATAATGTAAGTGAATGGAACTTAATCATTATATCCTGCCACTTATCCAGACATATCCATCAAGATAAAGCGTGCGCTAAAAGATCCCATCAGTAGTTGGGAACTCGTCCCTGACCAGATTGTGGATTTGCTGATAGAGCTTCAGCCAGGCACCGCCAGTCATTGTCGGAGTTAATGACCTAACCATCTTTGCCTCATCATATTCCAAGAAAACTTAACCTCAAAAACAAGAAGTGGCTTATTTAAAGATCTAAGGTTCGTTTATGCAATCTCATATTGAAAATATTTAATTATTTTTATAAAATCGAATTCAAAGTCTTCCCTCTTTAGCACTTGCGTTCGCATTTATTTATATTATTTATGCTTTTACCTCCAGACCTTAAATGATCGTCTGTCTATGGAGGCATGTGTTCAAGTTCTATTAAACTTTTTTTTCCTCTTTATTAAGAAACATTACAATCTGTCACATCCAATGACACTAATAATAGAGATAGAAGAGTAACTTATTAGCACTTTATGTAGAATATATAAAAATAAATTAAACATCTAAGTAATATTACTAAAACATCACTTACTTAAATTACAAGATTGGTTCACACTATGGAAAATTCGCCTTAAGCATGGCAAATCCAAACATACAACATTTACTCTTTGAAGAAACACCTGCCCTCCAGTTTATATTGACAACAATCAAATCCCTCAAACGGACACGGTACTTTACCTTGGACTCACCTTCGACAGAAGGATGACATGGAGTCCGCATGTTAAAATGAAACGTAAGACACTTAACAAACGACTCAAACTACTTTACTCTCTTTTTTCTAAATCTTCAAAACTAAAACTAAAACAGAAACTGAATACATATACATACTTACTTAAGCCCATATGGGCATACTCATCACAAATATACGGCATCGCTAATAAGACCCACCTACAAAAACTTCAAACGTTCCAATCAAAATTATTGCGACTCATAACAAAAGCACCTTGGTACGTGACTAACAAAACTCTACATACTGACCTCCACTTTCCAACAGTTGACCAACATATAACGACCCTTTATCAACGATTTTACACAAATTTAAATGGACATAATAACAGACTAATAAGAGACATGGCCACAGCTGACATACCTCAGAACATGAGGAGGAGACTAAAAAGGCGTTGGATGAGAGATCTACTTCCTTAAACAACCTAAGTAATTGGAACAAGTTAGGGAAGAGGTACTACTGAGTACTTTCCTCCCCCATGCCTGCCATGTCATTATTTCATGTATCGCCGTCACATTTGCTCATTGTCAAGAATAAGTTGACAGGAGCAAATACATTTTTATAAAATAAAAAAAATAAAATAAAAAAATAATAATAAAAACTACTTAAACACACACATATTTTTGTATACAATATTTTAAAAAATCATTTACTAAAAATCTCCAAGTAAAGCCTTTTTTTCCACTCATGAAAGGCAGGAGATCCCAGTGTCTCTCACTCCATCGCTTCTAGTAAATTAAAGATTATTTTCAGATGGAACTATCCCGCAGCTTATTTGGAAAATTACTAACTTTCATAAATGAAATTAGATAGAACTTTGTTAACAAAATCAATGAAATTTCCAGAAATGAGTTGTATTAGGATGACACTTTTAGGGCATACTAACTCATTTCTCTACCTTTCATGCTTATATCTGTCCGAAACGTTTGGCTGGTCGTAATAAGCAAATACAATATCCTCAATAATTTCTTAACTCTTCTTTTTAACTGCTTCGGTGTAATATGTTTTAATATTTATGTTGTTTCTTTTACTTTTTTTTAAGTTTGTGTTTTAATCTTATTCTTATAAAATGACAAGTTAACGATTTTATCGAGGTTTCGTTTGGGGCAGGCTAAATGGTACTTAAACACATTTATTATTATTAACACCTATCTCTGCAATTCTCTTCATATAAACTCCCTCGTGTCTCCATTATAAATATTAGCTCTATGACATCAAAGATCCAAAATTTATATCTAAAGCTAATTTATTTAAACATATTTAATTCTATCTTCACTATAAAATGTAAGTACCTATTTTTTTTTTTGGTTTATTTTTTTTAAGCACACCTGTTGATATTCATAAGTCCTCGTTTAATGAAAAAAATTTTGACATTAAAAAAATATTTTACACAAAAATCACGATAGAAGAACTTCGAGAAAAAAAAAAGTATCCCATAATGCATCAGGTGCCAAACATACGGCCACACTAGGTCGTACTGCAACCATTCACCACGTTGCGTGAAATGTGGACAAGGCCACGAAAGCTCCACATGTAATAAAACAAGGGAGACCCCAGCGAAAAGCGCAAATTGCGAGGGCGAACTATCGTGGGTGTCAAACTCTTCGTGATTTGAGAGCACAAAGAACGACGAGAAATCAAGTTAACCAGATAGCCATCACCTCCTTCATCGAATCTTCTAGATTTCCCGAATCTTCCACAACCTTCTATTGATGTGCAGAATCAGAATCAACAAGTGCAGAAGCAGAAGCAATCTCAGCGGCATCTTCCTGCACAGCAGCTGAAGTCAGATCTGGCATATCTACACGACTTTTTATTTACTTTCTTAATTGAGTTATATTAAATTCTGTGACAATATTAGTAACAGTGATGAAAGAATAATTTAATACACCATTTTTTTTTTTTATCTTTCCGGTGTGAGGTTCCCTTAATAAGTGGGTTCCGGGCGATTAGTTTTTAAAGTCATAAAAAAGAATTGTAAAGCTTTTATTAAAAATTAAAAAAGTATTGTTTTATGTTTATCTGTTTCTATCATTCTATTTATTTTTCTAATGTTTAGCTAAATAATTAGAATAATAATAAATCAAATCAAGTAAATTAAATATATATATTCATCTATTATATAGCTTATCTCGTTAATTAATTGTTATTATTTAGCCAAATTGTATTATATAATTAATTAAATAAATCCACAAAGAGAAAATTACCATTGAAGACAAAAAAGTTCTCTTCTGGATAAAGACATTTTTTCACTATGAAGTTATTATTCAGTTAAATGAAAATCCCTCTACTATGATTACGTATGCCACTTATTACGTGGAGCAATGAGGGGACCGCTTCCTTTAGGTCCGTAACCTATCTTAGCCCTTGGTTAGTCGACACATTTTAAATTTTCTTGATACTATTATTAAAAATAATATAATGCAAAGTACGGCCTAATGTTAAACGACGAAATTCAATAACATTAAAAGCCGAATCTCAATAAACACAAATAAAAGTTATAATGTTATAAATTTTAAAATAATAATAATGATTTCTTGAAATTGTTTTCTAAAGCGATGCATCGGTAAGCTACTTGTTCGGGCGCCAGAAATGGAAGCCTTTTATCTCCGATCTTTGAATCGAGGCTCTTTCATTGATGCTTTATAGTAGTTATCTTAATTGTACTCTCTTCAATAGCCGTGGTGAGAATTGAAGGTTAATTTGATAAATGTCTTCTTGATTTATGGACTGTTCTTATCTTAACGTTCCTCAAGCCTTAAATAGTTGGATTGAAGTTATTAATGTAACTTAATTTTTGATGTTTAATGTTTCCGAAATATTCTAAAATTATGTGACAAAGCTAAAATAATTTAGTTTAATATAAATTCGACTGATAACTTAAAACACTGAACTTATAAACATATCTATTAGAAAGTACATTTTAACCCCTTAAAAAGGCATTTTAAGATACCTTGCATAATTCGCAACATTTCTCCATGACATAAGAAGAACCCTCCGGGTAATTTTTGTAACCTGTGTTTAAGCTAGAAATGTGAAAGCAAGTTTTCCTGAACCACGTAAAGATTTAGCAAAAAAACAAAGAAATGTTACAAATAATCTTTTTATTTGCAAAATGTTAAGTTTTAATAGTTTTTAGACCGATCACTACCAAGGGTCCCTTTTCAGCCCTGACGAAAACCTACAATGTTGGTTGAAACGTCGGCATTTAATAAATAGTTTGGTACTGTTTTAGTTTATTCTTGATCATCCATTGGAACATCTTGAGTTATCAGACAATCGACTATTAATATATAATGAAAAATATATCGTAATTTATTTGACCGAAGAAGTAATTTCCCGTTGTTCGTTGAAAAAAGCTTATAAGTCAATTGGCTCCGATATAATGTTGGATATGAAAGCGGCTATAATTTTTCTGCCAGACTGTGATTAGTGTTAGGACGCCGTTGAAAGCAATATGTTAGATGTTGTGTCCTTCCTATTCGTTTATATTTCATCGGACGGCCTTAGCCATGCTGGCATTAGATAATCTATAAAGCCGGCAGAGGATTTATCGGGTGTGCGGGACAGGCCTTGGACAGTAGCTGGCAGCCCACTTGCTACCGCAGATCCAGATAAACGATTACCCAGGTACAAGTACAGGTATGGAGGAGTGAAAAAAAAGGGGGACATGTAATATGGGAATATGGCGCTTGTTCTCGAGGAGTTTGGGTGTAAAAGGTCAGATGTCTTTTCCTCCAACTCTCAGCTTCTTTCTGCACAATCCTCATTAATCCATCCGCCTTTTTTTTACCACTATTTATATTACGCAAACGAATTTTATCTATACTTAATTTTTTTTCGATAATCTCCTACCTTGCCATTTCTGGTATAACGGGGGAGGGCTAAGGGGGGCCTCCCCCCAACAACTATACCTATTCCAATGGTTAAATAACCAACAACGTTTTTATTTTATCGAAAATTTCATTTCTCTCTATACTTTTTAAACACCCATTGACTGCGCTAAATGTACAATCAAGTGGTCTTGTATATATTTCATGTTTATTCCTCAATAAAACAGTTTGACAGGGCATAAAGTGTAGAATATTCAATTTATCTTTCTTTAAAGTAATAAATAAATAAAAAGTTGAATTCAATTATATGAAATAAAATTGCTTTATTTACTGTCTAATAATAATGATTATTAGTCATATAATAATGAACAATTAATTAACTAAAAAAACAAAGAGAAATATTTCTTGAGGTTGTACACGAATTTCTGTAAATATGATTAGTAATGTAAATGTATTTGTTATCGGAAAGATGAAGATTTTAGGAAAAATAATATATAACTAATAATTTTAGTTAATTATATCTTAATGAAATCGATGTAGAAATGAATAAAAACTTATTTTATATTCAATTATTTATACGAATAAATACAAAGCAGGGAATCAAGCAATTATTTAAAATCCAATTTCATCATATTTTTTGTGAAAGAAGGCGTAAAGAAGTTCTGAATGTTAAAAACACGTGCGAATAAAAAAACATATGGTTATAGCATAAAATAATTATGCTATTATGTAAAAGGACAGTCCGTTTTTCCTTTTTCCTTTCCATTATAATCGCTATACGTGTAAACTACTTGACTGATTTACCATCGTTTATTTTTTATTTTGTTTTTCAAAACGGTCTTTTGGAGTTTCGATAAATTTGAGAACTAACCGGGAATTTTCTTTGTATTTTCAACACAATGTATAATAAGGGTTTTTTCTTGAATTTCTACTTCTCTGGAATAAACTTTCGAATATTTGGATTCCTGATAAACCAAAACTAACGTAATGATAAAATAATCACAAGTTTAAATGTCCGGTCTTTTAACTCTGGTATTAATTTTCCGCCTTCTCCCGTGGTCCGGGAAAACTCTATATAGTCGAAAGGTAAGTGTGAAATAAAAATATCCTATAATTGGGTAAAAACGCAGATGATAATCCTTGATAATTCTAATAATAATTCTATGATAACAGAAAGTCCAAAACCTGACACAAAGTAATCAACTTCGATGGTAATTTTCTGTTCCAAAGTTCATTATGGTTTGTTTTTTAAATTAAATTTAGCCTTTAACACTGCTTACGAAAACGTGGACAAAAATTGAGGGTAGAAATGATTGATTGTCATCACAGATACTAATCAATTTTTACACATCAGAATCCAAATAAATATAATAATCAGAAAATATAATAATATAAGAATCAGAAAAAAAGTATAAATAATAATTTCTTAAAACTAATATTATGTTTATTATTATGTTATAATATACTAATTATTATATACTAATATTATAACTAATAATATGCTCCAAGGAATTTAAAATAAATTTCCTATCTAAAACGATAATAAAGCTTTTTTATATTGATGTTCTGTAAAGTTATCATTAGCTTATTTTCGCTGAAACTACAGAAATCTCCCACTCAATGATAATTATATTCTCCAGTTTAAGAAATGAAAATGTTCTTCTGCAACGGACAGGTGAAGAGAAATTAGCCAGAACAGGCAATAGGAAAATGATAAGTCGGGAGGATACTTCTCACGATCGGTGAAAGTAATTTTGTAAACACCTGCAATTTTCTCCAAGAGCCTGTTGTCAGTTGTAATGAATAGTCTGAATGAACGAATTAATGATTTTTGTTGTTGGGGAAAGAATGGTGCTGTAGATATAATGGATGGGATATGAAATTAAACATTGTTTATCATGGATAGCCGGACATAAGGAACACGACTGTCGTGGGGGTAATTTTAATTTGGGAAATAGCATCCGATTCCAATTGCTGGTGATCATCTACGACCCACTTTGAGAAACAGATGCTATTTCCAAGGCCTCGAGCTGGGAGCAGTGTCTTCTTTGTTGTTTCTCTGTATATCTTTAGCGATTAAGGATCTTCCTAAGCCGCTTTCTTCTCTGAAGTCGTGTGTTTTTTTTCTTCTCCTTTTTCGAAAAGACTTTTTAAGTCTTCACCTGTCCGACATGCGTTTATTGGCCTAGACTTACCTCATGACTGTTTCACCATACATTTATTTTCTGACCAAATATATCTATAAGTAACATGATAAATCAGTCCTGTAAAAGCCAAAAAAAGAGTTTGAATAGAAAACTAATAATGATTTTTGGAGAATTCTGAAATATTCTTGATAATATTGATGATAGGTCAATAATGTGTTCTAGCCCTTTAATTTATTAAACGAATAAATTAAATCAATCATCGTTTTTAGGCTGTATTATTTCAGGAAGTACTTCCTAAAGAACTTTTGATGAAACAGGAAGAACAACAATTCGGTCAAACATTCAATATTTTAATTTATGAGTAGTTATAATATTAGAAGACTAGTTGCCTTGTACGGATTCACTTAGTATATTATTCAGTGAACAAATAGATATGTAATATGATTCGCTTATTTCCAAAGTAAAGCCCTAATTGATTTTTAAGGAAATTAAGATCAGTATCGATTTCCATATTTATGTGTGAATAAGTTTCCTCCGAAATGAAAACTTGATTCATAAAAAGTGGTCAGAAGCAGGTCATTCAAAGTATTGTTCATCGTTGGTGCTACTTTCACCAATCCATCGAATAACATAAAGAAACCACGATAAAAAAAAGGGATGCTTTTGAAACAAATCCAGTTTTCGACCCCATTTTGAGTTACATCTTAAGAATGGAAGCTCTGCACTGCTAGGCCTTGAGTGAGTCGGCGATCGGAACGAGTGGTAGTCGGAAGGATCAATGTCTGGTGAATACAGCGGGTGGGGCAGAACTTCCCAATTTGGCGTTACCAAAAAAGTTTAAACCTGGTTTGCATCTTGAGATTGAACGTTATTATGAAGTAAAATTACCATATCGCATTTCTGCTTTTTTTAGTATATTATTATTAGTATTATACGCGTTTTTGCTTCAGGGTTTATCTCTAACGCATCAATTGGAGTCTATAGGGATCTTCTGTGATGGTTTCATTGGTTTTTTTCCTCAAATCTTGATCTTCAAACAGTTTTGGGACGTCTGAACATTCTTAATCTCCAAGATCAAAATCATTGTTCATTGAAATAATTCTCTGCTTGTTCTTTCTGATTGAGCATGATTGGTATATTTTTCTAAAAGAATTCTGTGAAAAAATGGTGTAATGAATTTATCCTCAAAATTGTTTTTTAGGTTACGAAATTCGCCATGTTTGAAGAGATCTGAAAAACGTTATATGCTCTTTGAGGATTTAAAATCGAGTAATAACCCGAGTAAAGAGTATTCGCTCTTGACTAAAGTTGGTTTCAATGTTAAGAGATGCAGCTAGCTAAGCTAAAATTAACTGGATAACAGACGGTGGAAACTTATTTGCACACCCTAAAAAGATATCGAATGAATCGGTTGGTGTCATTATTTTATTTTGAAAACAAACTTAAATATTCAAAAAGTGGTCTGCAAATAAGTTTATTACCGAAACCAGCCTTTTTTCAAGGAACGTAACAGATCGATTTATAAAAGATTTAAAAAAAATTTGATCAAAAGCTTTTTAACGGTTTTATTCTAATAAAATAAACACATTTATTTTATTGTAACTTCTCCCCTTCCCGTGAATCATACTGTTTTTTCTGCAAGCCGAATCTCGGTCAACCTTTTCTTTCCAAAACAGGGCCCTTAAATTATTTAAGTTTTTATATATATATGTATTTTTTCAATGGCTGTTGAAATAATCAATAATTTTCCAAAATATGTGCTTCAAATAAAAGATTTCTTGAATATTTTTTTCAAAGTATTGGTTTTGATGTTAAAATTGGAATATAAAAAATGTTTTTTCACGTTTCCTGAAAGTTTGTCATTGATGATTAGATTTGACTTCAAACGATTCATATGGAAATAAGAAAATTCAATATAAGGGGGGAAATTCATTTTATTTTATTGGACGATTACAATGGTTCATATGGTGTATGGTTCTTATGTACAAATTGAAATTGGCTGTATCCTGGCCAAAAATGGACCGTTTTCAATTATTTATTTTCGTTTTGTAGAGAAATTGGAAACATATCTAATTATCGGGGGAATAATCCACATTAAAGTACTTTTTGAGTTATCTCAAATAAAGTTTACTTTTCTTTATAACTTTTTTATAATATATATATAAAAGCCAATGTGGGTAGATACTTTTTTTATTCAGAAGTTTCTAATAATATTTTATTCTCATTTATGGTAGTCATCTCATTTTCTTTTCTCAGTTGGTTTTGATAATAAGTAGTATCAAACATTGGAGGCAAGAAAGCAACTTATATATTTATTATTTAAATAATTTTCAGGCCGAAAGTCACAATAATTCCTTTTAAATAACTTCCTTTTATTATTTTTGTTATAAATGAGGCAAGTATAATGAAAATGCACTGTAGGTAATTTATGATTAAACTAAAAATAATCTAAATTGTATTATATAGTAATTTTATATTATATAAATTAAAATTATACAAAGTATATCATATTTATATTTATGTATGAGCATCTAATTCACCAATATTTTGGTATTGTACTTTACTTTATTGTATTTATAGTTGTACTTATAAAGGGTGTAAAAGTGGGCTAATGAAATTAAATAATATGAATTTAAATAAAAGGAATGTTGGTGACTATTGGTTGATAATCTATTTAAATAATAATCACCGGACATAAATAATATGACTTCAGAATACATTTTTTTTTTATTTATTCAGACAAAAAGGTTAATTTTTTAATTTAAAAAAGTTTTACTTATTACTTTTTTAAATATAATTCCTTCCAATCTGTCATTCCATTATTTTAAGTGAATTTCATCATAAGTTACCTGTGGTACCTTCCTTCATAAGTTATCTACTTTTAGCATTGAGGTTACAATTAACAGAAAGAAATTTTAAAAGTATTTTCGAAATTAAAACGGATTGTCAATAACGCTATGGTTTCTTTTAAATAAAAATAATTATTATAATGAATAATCGTTAAAATTAAAATTGGTTGAAGAATACCACAAGAAAAAAACGGAGTAGAGGTGTCCCGGGGGCTTTTTTTTTTTAATTTTTGAGGGTACACATTTCGGCGGGATTATGAATTTTCAGAATTAAAAGTTCTATACTAAGGGACAAGGGGAAAACATGGAACAGACCGCAGCAAGTGTAATTGTATGTGATCTACGAATTTTTAATTTTACCTTCGCTTGCTGTGTTTTTAAAGAAAATATGTGCAATAAAATATCATGGGGGGAGGGAGGAGGGTTGGTTATTTCGCCATTGATCTTGGAGGGGATGGCACCTCTGAATCACACCAATTTTTCCCCCTTACATTTATTCCTACTTAAGGTATTTTGGTTTGTAAATAATTAGTCAGTTTCATGTTAGACTTTTCAGTTATCTTTTCGATTTCGTAATCTGCTAATTTTTAACACTGGGCCGTGTGAATTTGCAATAAATTTTAAGATAGAGCGCCTAAAGTAATATGTTATCTGATTTGCATAGCCCTGTCCTCTCAAGGTGAATTTACATGACGTGGCCTATATCACATCAGGGGATATATTTTATTTAAGTGGAGCCATTTTATATCTTAATGGTGAATGAAGACGGCTGATAGTCCTTTCTTGGGCGCCCCCCTAACTATTATCTACCAACGGCTCCTGAATTATTAACTAGAATCGAAATAAAGATGCGAGTTTATTTACTGTGTTTTATATTTTGGATAGCGAATAATTCTTTTAGATAATTTAATGATTTAATTTTAATATTTTTGCTATAACTGCATTAAAGAAATTATTTATTTATTTGTTAGTGGCATTTAACAAAATTTAAAAATACATAATAGCTATTTGTATGCAGTTGTGGTGCAAAATTCGGGTGAGCGAGGAGTTGCAATCGCTCTCCAAAAAAAAAATAGAGAAGGGATGAGTATGTCGTTTAAGCCCTTCCCTCCCCCAATCAATGTTTCGAGAAAAAAATTAAATCAAAATCTTAAAAAAACTACATGTATGTAAACTAATAGTAATATGTAAAAAAAAAAATAAAATACGCAAACCAAAATCAATTTTTAAAAAATACATGATAAGTTTCCTAGATGGCTAAGCTAACGCCTACAAGTAGGTAAGCAAGTACTTCACCTCACCCGATGTTCCTATTATTAAAATTTTATTGTAAATTCAAACATAATGGTATTTTTGAGTTCATATTGTACATATAACTTATTATCACATTCGTCGTTTGTCAATAATTATGTTAATTATGGCTTATAATTTTTATACATAATATCCCGAAACCTTTTTTTGAGGAGGTCCACCGTCCCTCCAACCAGAATGGAAAATCTGCACCTATTAGTTGTGGTAGAAATATTATAATTAAATCATTAGATTATTTTAAAACGTTATTAGTTTTGACTGGCATTTATTTTAATTTAAGGGGACGCATTAGTTCAGTGAGTAAAGCACTGTGTTATGCCCATGGTCTTAGGATCAAATTAGGCTGTGGCAGGTAATCATATATTCTGATATCCAGCCTTCGATCAATTCTGGCGAGTTTCGCCCAGACTCCATAAAGTGTGTACTCTTAATTAAGGAGGAAAACCTGGCGTTTGAACGAGATCCCGTCTCAATCACACCACTGCACAACCGTTGGCCTTGAAAAAGTACTTTTTTTTTCTAAGTCTGAACCAAGACCCTTCATGCATTGTAGTGTAAAGTTTTTTTTTTTTAAATTTAAATTTACCACCGTAATGTTAGACAAGATAAAGAGTATAAACTTCACCTTGTCTATAAGAGTACAAACCTTACATAAGTACTTGTACTTATGTGAGCTTTTCGAGACCCAATCCAAATTATTATAATTTAATTATCTTAAATGAACAAATCATAACTTTAACAAATTTTGAAAAACTTTATTTATAAAAAGAATATTATTCGCATGAATTCTTTATTTTTTAAATTTTTATTATTGAAATTTACAACTGTATAATGATAAATACAACTAGTAAATATGAAATAAGTGACTTGACATGTTCAACATGAAGAGAAACTACCCATTGGTAGCACTCTAATTA
This sequence comes from Nezara viridula, assembly GCA_928085145.1. Taxonomy (NCBI): domain Eukaryota; kingdom Metazoa; phylum Arthropoda; class Insecta; order Hemiptera; family Pentatomidae; genus Nezara; species Nezara viridula. Next base: position 113,078,184 of record OV725077.1, on the reverse strand, counting down.
TATTTCTATATTATAAGATCCCGAGACCATCTTCTTTTCAGACGCCTCGGATGGTTATCAGGAACAGAAAAGGAAGCAAGAGGGTTCGGATGTTTCAGAAGTTTATTTTGGAAGGATATCTGATGTAGCGATCTAAGGTATCTGGATGGAGCTAAATCGGAAACATAGTGTATATTAAGGTCATTATGGATGATTTTATTTGTGGCAAAGTAAGGAGCATTAAGGATTTTACGATAGATTTTGGATTGTAGGGATTGGATGCGAGAGAAATTTGATGGTTTCGTAGAGCCTCAAAGCTCGACCCCGTACGTCCAAATAGGCCTTATTATAGTAATATATATAAGTCTTTTGTAAATAGTGGGAAGTTTAGAGCGTTTGTCTAATTCTTAGTTTAAACTATTTAAGAAATTCATAAAGATTCAAATCATTCAATACACATATTTCGTAGATAAATTCATATGCTGATTGTTTTTACCGGTACTGGTGTGGGTTAATTAATAAAGAGAAATAAACAACACCTTTTTCTGTCAAATAAAAAAAAATAATACATTCATCTTTAAATAACTTCCAAAAGCTCTTGTATTCCCCTCCTCAACATTAACGGATACCAACAGTTCTCCATTCTTCCAGAATAAGGACGCACAGATAAAAAGACAACGTGGGGAATGTAGGACTTCCATGGCCGCTTGATAAAGTTTAGGACAATCCCATTCGTTTTAGTTAGTTATCCTTTTAAATTCCAAATTGGAATAATAACAATGTTCGGCCGATGTTAGAAAGCGGTATCGATATTTGGGACTGGTTCTGAGGACTAAGAGGACTAGCCCAACTTTCCCACGATGGACTGGCGGCCGATGGCTGCTCCCTTTGGACTGTATGAGATAGGAAGCAGTGAAGCTATATAATATAATTCCCGCCTCTAATCGGGCTGGTTATTAGCCACTACCGTATTAGTAAGCTTGTCACTTCGCTGCCTCTGTCAGCCCGCCTCAGATTATAAAGTTGAGTCTTTATTAGTTCACTTCCGTTTCACAAGTTGTCTGCAAAATTTCCTTTTTTTTTTTTAATTGGATCGTTATAGAATATTTCAATAATCTATTTCACAAGAATCGCAGCCAATGGGGTTAAATGGTATATGGTGGAAACTGTCAATTATATTAGCTGGGCCTTTTCTGATCACAATGTCTAGCCTTAAAATTATATTTTAATTGCATAATTTATTTTTAATCAACTTATTCTTCTTTACTATTCTGTTTATTTGAAAAATGATCATAAATATAATCGTTAAATTATAGTAGCTAATTAATAAGTAAACATTCTCTTTTTGTATCGAGTAGTTTGTTAAGAAAATAGGTATCTCATTAAATGTCTTTTTAAGTATCCTCCGATTGATGGGTATGTCAGCTGAAGCCATATCTGCTATTAGTATGTTCATGTAAATTATTATAAAATAGTTGGTAAAGAGACTTCCTGTGTTGATCAACCGTTGAAATATGAAAGTGTAGAGTTTTGTTTGTCACGTATCAAGGGGTTTTAGTTATAAGTCGATATTTTTGATTGGAAGGTACGAATTTTTTGGAAGTGAGTATTTTTAGCTATACCTTATACGGTTTATCTGCTCATAGAGGCCGAAGTAAGTGTATATATATATGTATATATATATATATATATATATGTATCACTAGCGGATCCCGGATTTAATTTTGGGAGAGGCTTCAGCCGGAAAGCCTATAATTATTATATAACGATAATTACTTTATATGTATATGTATATGTATATATATATATATATATATATATATATATATATATATATATATATATATATATATACATATATATAATATATATAATACATATATATATATCAGTTCTAGTTTTGAAGATGGTGGGAGAAGGCGTTGCTTCCCTAAATCATCTGAAAGAAAATAAAACATAACATAATACAAAAAGGTTTGATTATACCTTGATAATCTGTTTCAATTAATCTTCATCTAGTTGAATTTTCCATAATTCGTACCAGGCTTGCTGTCTTACATGGAGAGGTTATGGACGTGGGGTCACCGATTGAACTTTTTTAATCCATATAAGGTGGAATAATAAAAATGAGTCGTAAAACATTAAGTTTAATTGAAAAATAATAATACAATCTGAACTACAGAATACATGTTAATTACAGTTATAATTTGAGCGCTCAGAAGTACAATTAAATGAACAGTTTTATAATTTTTATAATGAATGTTGGCGGTACCTCACTAATTATATATATATATATATATTTTGCAGCAATGGTGTGTCGAAATTCATTTTCATAATTAGTTGCATGTTTTAAATAAAAACGGATAACACTTAATGTTAAAAGGCATTTTAAATCGCTGATTCATTTTAGTTTGGAAGTAGTGATGGGCCTATAGTGCTGTGGTTATAAGTCTCAGATCCGCTTAGTCACAATTATGTCTCAACTGTCTATCAGAAACGATAATTGAGATTGTAAATTGGTTCTAAGCTCTCCTATTCATGTGGCTATTATTATAGCTAAATGGCAGAAATTATTCCATGTTCTTTCTTTCTTTTTTATTATATAACAAAAATTAAAACAATATTACATTCAACAATTATTTTAAAAATTAATTTCTTTATATAACATCATTCTTCATTTCTCTGCTTTATATTTTATTCTATTTCAATCTCACTACTTTTTACTTTCACTTACATATATTATTTATTTACATCCCTGCCGTGCCTGATAGGCAATACGGGTTTTAGCAGCACTGAGATGTTAAGCGTTTCCGCGTAACAACACACTGCTGCTAGAAAAAACAATATTTATAGACTGGGTCCATATTTCGACTACATTTCTTCTAAGTTTGGTCACGGATTTCTTCTGCTACTCCGTCCGGCGGCCTTCCAGGCGGTGCAGCTCCTCTTCTTCCCAAGTAGAAATGAGTTGGGCCTATAATGGATTTCCATTTTGCAATGAAATCTATAAAATGAGGATAGTTTTCCTCACTCATGAGTTGAGGGAGCTCCCTTTCAGTCAAAATGTAGAGACCGGTTTCCCTGAGCAGTTTTGCTCTCTGTGCCTCATAGGCAGTACATGCTACGACAATGTGCTCGGCAGTCTCTGGGACTCCGCAACTGGGGCACAAGGGGTCGATATTCTTTCCAAATTGAAAGAGCTTTGCTCGGAAGCCCCCGTGTCCAGTGAGTAGTTGGGAGACCCAATAACCAGGTTCCACCCATTTTGCTGCTAACCGGGAACCGATGGTGGGAAAATATTTTCTAAGAGTACTTCCTTTCGGAGTTGTTACCCATCGCTGGTTCCATTCGTCAAGGGTGTACTCTTGTATTATCTTTTTCCATCTACCTGGCTGTTGGTTAATCTTCTCACGGAGATTTTCTGGTAGACCTGCCGAGCCTTCTCTTGAAAGCTGGTGCTTTAACATGTCTTCCTGCAACAGGAGGTCGAGAGGAACACCTCCTGCCAGGACCTGTACTGCCTCATGAGACACTGTCTTGAAAGCTCTGGTGACGCGCAGCAGAGCCGTCCGCTGAATCGAAGCCAACCTCCTCTTCTGGTGGTGCGAGAGATGCAGAAACCAACCTGGGGACGCGTACCTCAGAATACCCAGAACTACACCTTTATAAATTGTCTTAGTCGCTGGGTATCTGAGGCCCCAAAATGCACCCCCGATACGACTGAGTCCATTAAGCGCTAGGGTCACCCTACTTCTCAAATAGTCCAAGTGAGGTAACACGTTGAAATTTCTTCCTATTCTGACTCCGAGGTAGGTGACAACCTCACTCGGACGAATTCTCGATCCTTGGATTATCATTGTAATAGGGTGAGCCCTATCAGTCTTGCCTTTCAAGAGGATAGCCTGTGTTTTACCAGCTGACATCCGCAGTTTCTTCATCTCGCACCATCTTTCTATCAGGTTGGCGCACCGCTCAGCTTCTTCTTTCAACCTGGCTCTGCTGTTCGACGCCACCACAACTGCTAAATCATCCACAAAAGCAGTGGCGGAGAACTGCTCTTCTTCGAGCACACCCAGCAACTCGTCGAAGACAAGTTTCCACAGAGCAGGGCCAAGGACAGAGCCCTGTGGACAGCCTTTCTCCATACTATCTTCTACTTCGTAGAAATTACCTCTTATTCGGAGCGTTCTATCCTGGAGATAACTTCTCATCAAAATGTACAAGTTGCTAGGAGTCTCGTATTTCTGCAGCTGCTGGAGTACACTTGGCCACCATACGCTATCGAAGGCGGAGGTGATGTCAAACAAGAGGAGCATGACATACTTCTCCGAATTCTCTTCAACGTCATGGCGTACTCTCAGCAGGGCATCTGCAGTTCCCCTGCCTTTGGTACATCCATACTGCCGTGGATGGGAAGCTCTCGAAAAAATAGGCTGTAGGCTCGTGACCATCATGTTCTCCAACACCTTACTCATAACAGGGAGGAGACAGATAGGCCTATAAGACTTTGCCATTTGTTTATCCTTGTCACCTCCCTTGTAAATAAGTCTGAGATCGGCAATTTTCCACATTTTTGGGAAGTAGCCCCTATCTAAGCAATCATTGAATATTGCCAGGAGTTGATCTTCAATGTAGGGAATACTATTTCGGAGGATTGCCGTATCAATATTGTCAATACCTGGGGCACGACCAAGCCTTTGTCTATCCACGGCAGTACGGAGATCCCATATGTCCCAGGGTGGGCACAAGTCTGTACCGGGTGGGCATACCGTAGTGCGTCTAATAAACGCGTCTCTCTCGTCATCTTGGGATGGATCATCTCTGGGGAAGGTCTCTATAATGAAATTTTTCGCAGTCTCCTCCAGAGTGGTCGCCTGGGCATCGCCGCTCTTCATTGCAGCAATCACCTGTTGTGGACTCATCTTAGCCAGGGCCACTCTGTAAGGGATACCCCAGGGGTTCTTGGATGACTCCTCGACGATAAACTCGTCCCAAGACTTCCGCTTTAGTGACCGCACTTCGTTTCGGTATGTCCTGGCCTTAGACTTGTACTCGTCACGAAGTGTAGTGCGCCTCTCGTCACAACTACACCTCTGGTACGACCGCCGTGCCTTGTAGAGTTCTCTCTTCATAATAGTGAGGGCCGGCGTCCACCATGGGACTGGTCGAGCTCTTGCCTTCCGGTGCTGGAGGGTTTCCTCTGCAGCATCACAGATGATATCTGTTATCCTGGAGACTCTGTAATCGAGGTCATCAGTCAGATCCGTCTCCGCCGCATCCATTCACTTACATATATATGTAATATATAGTAAGAGTAAGTATTGGGATCGAGAAAATTTTTGAATCTGAGTTTTCAACGGACATACACGTTTTGAGGTACCCTAAGTCGAAATGACGAAGTCTCGAAAAATGGTCTGTGTGTCTGTGTGTTTGTATGTTAGCAGTCTAGCTCAAAAACGAAAAGTCCTACGAAACTGATATTACGTATTTTAGATAGGTATATACCTTAGAAGTGACAGCAACTTTTTCCTCAAAATTGGCTAACCGGAAGTATCACTTTATATCACCGCTGAAACACATTTTTATAATTCCTTCAAAAACGGGTCTAACGATTTTGATTAAATTCGGATTAAATGCCCAACGTTCATACACGTCTTCCTCTAAAGTACCTTTAATATGGTTTATTTTAAAAAGTTAATCATTTCACATTATTCAGAGTTACAAAAAAATGCTAAATATAGCTTTTGATATGTTAATAAAGGAGAAAAATAAATAAAAAGGCAGAAAAACCTGCGTTGCTATAAACTGTAGCGCTTAAACAAATGTACCGATTTCAATGAAATTTCGCTAAAGTAAGTTTCTCGACACTTTTTAAATGTATCTATATAACATACTTCAACGAAAAGAAGCTGGAAAAAAGTTACGAGGGATGGTAAAATTAAATTCCGAATAACTCAAAAAGCATACATTTTTTTGTGGTAACTGTAATGGTTTTTTAAAAGTTTACGGAATTTGATAAAAAATAAATAAAAATCGTTAAAATCGATTAAAAAAAAAGTTTAGTCCATTAATTGGAATCACCTTTTATTTATTTTTCTTTGTAACTTGGAAGGTAATGTTACTTTAGATATATAATTGTTTGGAAATAATAAACCATTGTGAAATAATTTTCAGCGTTTATATAAAATACATATTGTTGTCTGGTTAATATTCCTTTTTTTTATGTTATCATTTGTTGTATAAATGTGTTAATGTCTAATAGTAAGTCTTCTGAAAGGATTTTTTATATATATTTTTTTTAGATGAAAATTCAAAATATATTGTAAAAACAGATTTTATCCCTGAAGAGGCGAAAATTTAAAATATACTTTTTTAATTGTTGAGATAAAAAAAACTTTTCTTCTGCAGATCTTTAATAAAGTAACCAACAACAATCCCTAACAACATCTTTCCTAAAAAATAAGTACCTAAATTTATACCTTTATATTTCAACACTGCAATCACCGCCTCCGGAATCAACTTACTCACTGTCTGTATAGATAACCTTTTCAACTAAAAATATCACTAAAATGACATTACTCAAAAATGTTGAAATTGGAGTTAGTCATTCTGTAGTTTATAAAAGCAAAGAAAGTTGTGTGCTTTATAAAAGCAGATGGAGTGACTAGATTTTTATTGCCTACCGTCGATATATTAAATAGACATTTTGTAATTATAATGGTCTTAATGACTTGTTATCTGTAAGCTTTAAGCTTTAGCTCCATTTAAAATCCACTTCAAAAAATTTTACAATAGCCCAGCATTGCCAGAAAATAATTTCTATTTAAAGTAGAGCGGTAAGGGAAAGTAGTGTGTTGCGCGCACCAGATTTTTTAATATCTGATAATTCTGGTCATCTGGTTGCCGGGCAACTCTCGGTGCTGTGCACACGCGTTAGCCCATTCGGCTACCCCGTCCCCCATATATACGTTAATACTGGAAGCTTACAATTCGGATTTGCAAACGTATTGTTTTTGATACAGCTATAGTTTGAAAGTGTCACCCCCATTTATTCCATGTCTAACATTACGTTTTTATCTCATAATATTGCATTACATTTCTTTGTTAATTATATTTTTCATTCCTTTTGTTACCTAATTTCGTTATTTTTATTTCATTGGTAATGTTTATTTAATCATTCTCCAACTTTGTTGCTGTTATTAATTATTTCATAAGTTCTTCTTTGTTACTGTTATTTATTTTTTGATAACTTTGTAACTTTGTTACTGTGATATTATATATCCTAACTTTTCTTCCGCTACTTTCAATTCTTTACTTTGTTATCGTTATTTTATATTTGTTTTATTTGTAAATCATACTTCTGCCCTTTTATTTATTTATTAATGCTAAGTTTATTCTTCCGACATATTATTAGACTGTAACTTTTACCTACATATTATTATTTTCTTTTTAACGTTAATAGTTTCTGATACCTATTGTTATCTGGTCTTTTCTTAGCCCTGATGAAGGCATGAACCAGCAAACTTTACTACAATTATAACCATGAATGAATAAATTATAACTTTTGGTACGTTGAATGATGGTCCCGTAATCCTATTGTCCTCTTTTATTAAATGATATCGATTAAGACTGATCAGTATGCTGGGTGATTTAGCTACTTAACACAGTTGATCAGCTGTACAATTGTATAGTACTTCTCTTATTACATCATTTACAACCCATCCATTACGAAAATACAAAATATATCTATGCATCCGATTTTATGAGATATCTTTTTACGGGTTCATTCTTAGAAACATTAATTAACTAATACATTTGCCTATCCTATACATGTAATTTTTCCCCTTAATTTCTACACCAAGAATTACGAAAGTCATTATTGTTAGAAATGCTTCTCACGTCTACTATGGCAACAGTCTCTTGCGGAACGCAGATGTTAATGTTTTTATAACTTAATTCTAAGAAAAATATTAATTTTTAAAATAATCCCATTTATTAATAAGAAAAAAAAGATTAAAAAAAAATAATTAATAACCCTCTGGATGAACTATACTGGCATCAGATCATTTCAAAGGGGAAATACAATACTTCGTACTTTTAACATATTCTGATAGTATAACCAAATTCATAAAAATGCATCTTATTTATAGCTAAGGAGAACAGGTTGAGAGTAAGTTAGTAAGGATGTTGAATTTTAACTTTATCATTCTAACTTTCATAGGAAATGCCAAAATATTGTAATGGAAGTATTTTTGAACAACAGTTCAACATCATTTTCAAGAAACTGCGATAAATGAGAATTTTGAGATCAAAATGCAATTGGTCCTTCTTTATTTCTCAGTAGCAGTGTTTACGTCTTAGAATAATACTTTAATTTGTGTGCTTATTCTAGTTCAATATTTACTGTCAAAGAACCGAAAAATAAAGATATTTTATGCCGGAAAAGTTTTACGAAAGCCCCGAAAAGAACATTGGTAACAACGACATGCACGAATTTTCATTATAATTCAAAATAACTAGACTATTAATACCGAACAACTCATTGAGGGATTCCGAATGGAAAAATGTTCAATTCCAAGGTCAAATTTATCAGCCGAAACCTATGTATCTAAAGTGCCATACCTACCGTAAAAAGATGGATGATTTAAAGTGATTTTAGGATAAAATTAGAGTTCATTTTATAAGAGAATATGCAGTTTTATCTAACCTGGTTGACCAATATCATATATTTTATTTATGTACTGATGACAACTATATTAATAATAAAGCTTGAAAATCTTCATGACATTATATTTTCATACATTTTGATTAGAAATTTGATTTAAAATGTTTTGTAACTTGCCTATTTCTTACTAAAAACAAAAAATAAAAGTCATGAAAAATATTAAGCCGTAAATTGTTATGGTCATTTCATATATCAACTTTTTTAAATACTGTGTGGTGCCCAACAAGTCCTAGAAAATTCGTTTACTTGTAAATGTCTCAGTTTTTATCTATTCCTACAAAATTGTACTTGTGTGGTTTTTGAAATGACTGATTCAATTCACTCCCAGCTATTTCAATTCACTCAATAATTCATTGATAAGAATTGATGAATAATAACCACTTCAAATTAAGATTTCTTGACAAGAATAAATCACAAAAAGTAAATTTTGTCAGAAAATGGACAATATGCACTTGTTCTTGTTGCACCTACCCACCTCATGGACATGTACTTCCATATCTACATTAACACCTTTATAGATTGATAGGAAAATTGACATTACTTAAGCGTTTTCAGATGTTGATATTCAGCAGTTGTTGATGTTGATATCATTTAACAAAATTTATTTGCCAAGAACCGTAATTTGTAATGAAAATCACTCGACTACTACCCTAAGTTTAAATCTTCGTAAATGTAAATTTTCCTAACCGAAGATGTTTAAGTAGATGTGGAAGAATGTTCCCTTAGAATTGATAGGATTTCCCTATTTCAGTAATTGTTTATTTAATTCAAATATTTTTTTCATTTTAATCTTTTTAGTTTTTCAAGTATTAGCGATGTATATTAAACACACATGATCAAGATCTTATACATGATATGACACGAAACCAATACAAATTTAGGAATACTTATTTTTCAGTATTTTGAGTTCAAATTGTTTGGAAGGTTCACGAGTATTATTGAATTAGTCGAACAATTTATTTCAAAAATCGGTTGAGTCTTTTACTTAGTAAGTTGTTACATACCTTTTAACGGACAGATTGAGTATAGTTTATACAATGATTTGCTTTTGTTTTGAGTCCCAAATTGTTTTAAAACCAAAACGGGATTTAACGAATAATTTCTGTCATCAAACTTGAAAACCGATCCAGCGGTGCGCTAAAATAATCGTTTCATACCCTTAAGCGGACACAAACACAACCCTTCTTTCGACTTCGCCATAGTTAGGTAAACCTGGATTTGACAAAAAAAGAAATCAGAAATCGTTCATGGAACGTCTTTAGATCTCGCTATCATGACCACACTTCCTTTGATATTAGTTCCTCCACTTCTTGAATGGGTCGCCGCCAGATCCCAACGGCCTCGAGGTATCCTGCGTACCGCCGTTTGATAACGTACAAACGCCCCCCGCCTGACACCTGCTCCAGGCGGGTGGGGGCCGAGGCACCTGTTGCACGGCTCAGTCAGTTCAGTGAGTGAGTCAAGTGCGATACATACTCTTATCATATGCCGCCATATCCATACCGTGAGTCTATTCCTCTTATCTATATATTTTTTTTAATATTACACTTAAATAAAAAAAAATGTTTATTTTTAAATATCATAGTTATTTACGCTTGTGGTGGTATTGCCAAAATGTTATCCTTATTTTTTGTGCTTATTATAAACATACGAGGGAACCTTTAAATAACTTCTTCAAACCTTATCATTCTGCAAATAATCTTTATTACATATCGATGCATTCATATCTGTTGGTACTCATTTTGTGATGGTAAAAAAAAAAAAATACTGAGATTGGTTAGAGATATTTTGCATCAAGTCAAAAGTTCTAATTATGATAACTTTCCATTTTACTGGACGAAAGGCAGAGATGGGCAAACACTACTCTTACGATTTCTAAGCAGCAAACATTTCACTCAAATACTGACTTTTTATGAGTACCAAAGAATTTAATTACTACTTCATTTGATGTCAAACGATTAATTGAAGTAGTGATGGTGCTCTCAGCAGCATTTGCCCATATCTTACAAAAGGTTATTAAATCTTAAAACCTTTAAGCTCTGGAAAAAAAACGGTTGAATAATTCATCAATCAGTTTTAATATTAATAATTAATCATTGATGTTTTAGTTATGTATTAATAATTTAATAGACTCAATGCTGTAATACATGTCACTGAAGGTTTTTTTTTTTCGTTAAAACCTTGAAAACCTCCTTGTATCTGAGCCAAGAATCCAAGTCCAACGTGAAAGAATCACGCATATCCGACAGTGAGTATTTATCTTGCCCAACCATCCATATTTCTTCCAAGGCTCAGTCCTTTTTGAATAAACGTTTAATACAATATTCCAATAATAATAATAATATTAACAAGTTTGACATTGGTGTGGTGAAGAACCAGTAACCTAAGCCAGTCTTCTGTTTTGATCTTCCAAGTATTGTTAAGACTGATTGGAAGATTGGAATGTTGCATAAAAAGTCGAATCACAGAATTCCTTTATTATTGTTGTGCATTTATATCTCGTATGAATTTATAAATTGATTAATTACTCCTTCAGAATTAAATGTTTTCAATCTCTCCAACAGTTAGTCAAAAATAAAAAATAAAATTGGATGCCTGAAATAATAGTATTCTTTGACTAGTTTATATTATACCCGTGACCTTTCCTTATTGTATTTTATTTCCTCTTCACAACTTCATCCACATATCCAAGTTTTAAAGGAAAATATAGGGTTTATAGTTATTATTATTTGAACGTTTCGAAGATGCTTTGTTTTCCTATTTAAAACAAAAACGGGACTTCACCGAATAATTTGTTCCATCAAATTTAGAAACCGATCCAGCGTTGCTCTAAAATAATCGGTTGTCCCTCTTTGTCATGTTTATGTACCCCATTTTTCCAGTTTGCGCCAGTACTTGACCAAACATATGAACCCAATAATAATGATTTCCTAAGAAATGAAATAATAGTTACCCCATACCGGTGGATTTCAAGTCGAAAAATTGAGTTAACGATTCAAAAAGTTTACTTTTTTCACTTATATCAGGTAAACCATGCATTCTATCTATAATAATGTGATATGTGAAGTTAAAGCTGACAAAATTTGCAATTGAAATTGTTATATTAGTTTTTTCGCTATATTCTATAGTTTTCTAACTCTTCAGCTTTTTATTTTACGAAAAAGACATGAGGAAGAAAGTTGTTTAATATTAAATTCTTTTTAAAAATACATATTACTTTATTATCTCATGTTCAACATAAAGGCTAGAGCAATTATAACTTGATGACTCAACTCCCGAAACTATACAGAAAAACTTACTTTTCGCAATTTCCAATATTACACTGCTCTTAATCTGTATATAAGACAACATACATGTGTATCCATTGGCTTACATAATATACACATATATATTGTCGTATATATAGATTAAGAGCTGTGTAATAACAAAATTTGTGAAAAAATAAGTTATTCTGTATAGTATCTATAGTTGCCACAGGCTCCAAGACTAAAATAAGAGTGAATAGAATATATAAAATATCATACTCAGCAATAAACTCGAGAGGAGCCCAGGTTGATGTATCAGCTTTCGGCATCCATTTCCTATTCATTGGTCTGTCAAGAGTTACAGGAAGTATGGATACAACTTGGGCTTTTGCAGGAAGACCGCTATTGTCACATGCCAAGGACTTGGTCAGATGGTGAACTGCTGCCTTTGCCATTCCATAACCGATCATTCCTGGAATATTATAAAACAAGATATTTGTGAAATAATAATTTCACATGCTGAAGAGAGGGACATATCTTCTCCGCAACGTTCAACAAAATATTTAAAAAGAAAAACCATAACCAATATTTTTGTGGTGAACAAATAAAGTAATAGTCTTAATTTTTATCAACTTTTCGATACATCATGTTGCATAGGGATTCATATTTTTAATATCAATCACTAATTTAAAAATCTTATAACAAAATGAAAAGCTGACAATTTAAGAAACATGAAATATTGGAAAAATACTCCAAGACTTTGAAACCCTTGAAGAAACTTGATTATTCCGTTTATGTTATTGAATGTTTTTTGTTCCTCTACTTCGGTTCATAGTTCGTACGACATCTAAAATGACCCGTTGAATCATTCATATACTCGTAGAATATGAGAAGGATCCATTGACCGTTTTAGGTGATGTCTGCCGTTTGTTTTAAAGTAGAGGGACTTGCGAATCACTTAAACAGATACTGTCAATTTGTTTTTATAAACTGAAAATAATCAAATCATGTATTCTAATTTTACACAATAAACATTAGATAATTTTTTTTCACCCTTAATTTTCTTTTACGAGATCTTTAAGTGGCACTTTTTTTGAGGCCTCACTTTTGTTGAGCAGAAATAGAGATTTTTAATATTGATCAATTATTTAAAAATCTTATGACTGAATGAAAATCTGAACAATTAAAAAACACGAACAATTTTTAGAAATGCTCCTAGATTTGGAAATCCTTAAAGGAACTTGATCATTCTGTTTTTGTTTTTGAATGTTCCGGTTGGTTCGTCGTCACGTTCTGAACTGTTATTATGTCTGCTTGGAGGAGTCATTCTAAGGTTTATGAGTGATATTTTTTATGAAGCAGGTAACAGGTAACAGCATTAAAAAATATATTTCTATTTAATGTTTGCCGGCATGACAGCCTACACTGTAGACCTTTTTTAAAGCAAAAAAGTAGAGCGATATCAGGTCATGATGATGTTGGAGATACACACCTAAACATTTTTACTCTGTTTTTGGATGAATATCCCAACTATTATATACATCCTTTTTTAAAACTAATATTTGAAAGGAATTTCTCTCTTTTTTTTTCATTTTCCATATATTCTGTGTAACACAACAATCAATAACCAATTTAAATTGGATATGTTATGTCACCTGAAGTATTGAATTAAATTAATTATTATCAGATCCTTACATCGGGAAAGAAAAGAAGAGAGATCTATTCCGGTGGGGCACTATGAATCAGTGCGTTACTGAATGCATAATGTCCATGCCCTGTTTAACGGTTTTCCAACTGATCTGATCAACTTTTATGTTGCCTTTCCTTGTATTCATCTCTCTCAACTCCTGGAACAGAGATCGTTATAGTTGGGAGACCCTTTCGTCAGATTCAATATAAGATCTGTGATCTTATATCCCTTTCGTCAGATCTGTGAATTCAATATAAGAATACACAGGTCCCATTCGTTAAACAGGCGAGCTTAAATTGTTTTATATATAGCATACCTTATTAATAAACCCTACCAATGAATTATTTCTATCTTGGATAGGCGCACGAATAATAAACTGTAATTAACGGAGACCGAAAAAAGTTTCATTGTTTCGTACTCGGTGTTCAGAGCCCGTTTGTTCCACTAATAACAACTTATTACTGATCACGAGTATCTCTGTTAGTGATTAACAAGTGAAATAAATCTTGTTTCGAAGGAAGAAAGGAATTCGGATCCCTATTGTTCCAACTAATGGTGGTGTAGGACGCTCCTTGGATTAACCCACGAATCGTATTTAATCTCCGTAGCATCCATTCTTCTTCTCAGGTCGCGTACAAGTTTCAATCGTTCGATGGCCCGATTTCTCCAATCCGGGATTAGTTTCCTCAATAGAAGCCTACTAAAAGGAAATCCGGAAAATCCTTTTTAACCCAGTGGCATTTTGACACAGTTCTGTTTGATTGTTACTGCTGTTTCATGTTACATGAAATATCAGGTTCATTCCAACACACCTCAAACTTTTGATGTTTAAAATACTAGAATGATTTTAACAATTTCTTCATTAGTTCCATTTCTCTTGGGAAGTTTAAGGAGGTAATTAAATTGAATCGATAATTAATAAACAGCAACATCTTCTTTATTGCTGTCATTCTGACTTTATCATCATTCGCATCAATAATACCTAATTATTGAGGATTGAATGTTTTGGTAATTTTTTTCTTTTATATTTATATTTAAAATAATCCATACTTGTATACCCAAAATAGAACTCTCACATTAAATAGGTATCCTTTCATGTTTACATTCCACTTATAAGTGACATCAGCAGAACATATTTAATCATATATACAATATAATATTATTAAGCTAGTGTTTTCAACGACCACAATTGATGAAGCTTCATATTTTACCACTGTTGGTGTAACTATTTACTTAATAAGTGATTAACTTAATCTACAGTTAATTAATAAGATGCAGCTATCCCTGAACTTGTGCTATTCCATTATTGTACTCTTTCAAGGCTAGTGTTTAAGAGACATCGTTCTCTCACTTCCTAAAATTAAAGAAGCCAAGTTTCTTACCATATTATCATAGAATTATTCTGTTCTATTTACCTTTCAAATAAACTTGTAATCCGTCGAAGATCATCATGAGACCGAGTACTTCGATTGAAGGATGAGGAACTCGAGCACGTCGAAGACTTTAAGTATCTGGAAGTCCATTTAAATGAGAACGGCTGGATAGATGGAGAAATCAGGGAAAGAATAGCTAGCAAATGCTTCCATTCATTAAAAATAGGCTTCTTAGCAAAGAGAGAAGTGTCAAAAAATGTAAATAAAACAATGTATAAAACTAAATTTGTCCCTACGGCAGTGAATCCTGGACTATAACCTCAAAGCATAAAAACCAAATCCAAGTAATGGAAATGCGGTTTCTGAGGAGAATAGAGAGAAAAACTTGGAGAGACAAGGAATACAACGATAAGAAGCAATTTGGGAATAAAAACCAGCTGAAATACCATAGAGGAAAACAGACTACGCTGGTTTGGTTATGTCAAAAGAATGCAGGAGGAAAGAATGGGCAAAACTATATATGAAGAAAGGGTGGAAGAAAGAATGCCAAGAGGAAGGTCTAGAAAGGCCTGAGATGGTTCAGTCAGGGAGGATTTCGACAGGAGAGGGATGAACTGACATAGACGCAGTCAATTGGTGCAAGAGCGAGATAAATGTGTCAGGCTCTATAACCAGGATCCTCTACACTGATTTTACGAACGTAGAAGAGGAATTGATTACGAAGAAGAAAAAGAAGAAGATTATCCTATATAACATTTTTTTTAATTTGTAAAACTTAAACATGTGATCCCCTGCATCGGTATCCTCTGGCAACATAACACCTAAGAGGCTTTCGACAAGAACTATTGTTTATCTCGATAACGATACATTTAGGGCTTTAAAAGAAGTCTTCATCCAAACTTTACTACGTAATTTATTCCGTCTTGATCCATCGACTTTTGAAATTACCTGACAACAAGTTCTATTCTGAAGTATTTTCTATTATAATGATCTTAAAATGGGAAATCATTATTCATGTTAAAATATTGACCCATATACTTTCATAGTTCATGTTTATTTTATTTTTTGTTTGATTTACTCATATTAATGTCACACCATTACCAAATGACCAGAATAGTAATCCAGTAGATTAAACTTCACTTCTCTGCAATGCACAAGATTTAATGTTTTGGGGACAAGTCAGTAACAATAATTACTCTTAGTTAACAGACTTAAAATAAATTACTATCATTAACCCCCATTACAACCGGATTCCATAGCAAATATGAGGTTGTATTCGAAAAGCCTATTAATATTGGAAGAGACTCATGGGAAACTTGTCGGTCCAATTAAAGTCAACGCTATGAAATGTAGAAAATGTGTCCTTGCTAATATTTCTTGTTTTCTCGGTTCGGTAAGACTTGCGTGGTTCTCTTGCAATACGCCTATAATCTAAGCTAAGCTTAATCTTGTAATCATTTAAGGAATGTGCAAGACATTGATTCAAAATTATGTTCGTGGACTGTTTTAAATATGAGAGAGAAAACTGGCAAATCTTAATAGCCCTCTGTTATTGCCATCTATTAAACTATCTTAGAAATTATATCAGAATCATTGATTTTCTTTTCTTAATAATTACTATTTTCTGTGCCAAAAAATTTTAACAAAAACAAGTGATTACATATCCATTCTCTTCTGAACATTCAAGTTTTAATTTTTCGAATATACCAACGAAATTATTTGAAATTGAAATTAAAATCAGTTGATACCAAGTATGGATAAACTCTTCACTTACTAGTGACTTGGATTCTGAAATTATTAATTCACGAAGGCTGCTTCATACATTTCTTTTTTCAATATCATATGACCCCTACCGATCTACTGACATTAACATCTCATATACATTTATAGATAGCCCTTGAATGATATTTTTACTTTCACTTACCTATATGGCTCATATAGTAAGGGAAAGTATGGCGATCATGAAAATTTTCGAATCCGAGTTTTCAACAGAAATACGCGTATTGAGGTCCCCTGAGTCCAAATAACCAAGCCCCACAAAACGTGAACAATCCAACTCAAAAAACTAAAATTCGTAAGAAACTGAAAATACACATTTAACTTAAATATATGCTTGGGATGTTACAGCAACTTTTCCTTTAAAATCAGCTATACGGAAGTGCCACTTCATATCATCGATTTTACAATTTTTTTTAATTTTCTCGAAAATAGCTCTAATGATTTTTATTAAACTTGATGTATCAATGTATAATTAAGTGGTCTTTAGTATCATTTAGGTCTTTATCCCTATTGATGTCGCTTAAGATGGCTTAAATGCCCAATGTTCAAAATTTCTCCATCTTAAGTACCTTTAATTTAATTTATTTTAAATAATTAACTATCTCTCATTAATAGTTCATTACAAAAAAAGGCTATGACTTTAAAAAAAATTTATAAACTTATACAGGAGAAAATAAGGGAAAATGCTTATTTGGCGAAAATTAATTTCCGGAAATAATAGTCAAATGGCACGTACAACATAATGCCGGAAAGCCGAGAATTTTAGAAAAAAACAATACCTGATAGTCGTAGAAGATAATGGAGAGTAATGAAAAAAATATACATTATAATTTCTGGAGATTAATATTATTTAAAGGAAATCCCACGTTTCCAAGATAAGAAAATTAAATTTTCTAACTAAATGTAAATTTTTAAAATAGTTTCTAAAAATTATAAGTTTGAAAAAAGAATACAAAATCCACCGAATCAAAGCAATGACATTGTTTCAAAAAATATTTCATTGTACTGGTGTGAAAGAAACTATGAAATATAAATATATTTTATGGATGTGTAGAACATTTATTTATAAGGTTGAATACATTTATTGTAGTTTAATAACTCTAGACTCTATATTATATTTAAATAATTAGATATCTATCGTCCGTTTATTCCAAAAAATCATCATGTAATCTTTTGGAAAATTAAATTAGTGAATAATTTGATGAATTTACCCTTAGTGAAATCACAACATTATCCACTTGTAATAAGTGTGACAACTTTTGGACCTATCGATAGAAGGCAATGAAAATCTCGTAACTCCATTCTGTAAACTTTACAATGGTGAAATAGAAGTTTAATAAATAATAGTAGTGCAATCAGTAATGATTCATTGGTTAAAATCTCGGCAGCATGTTAAAGTAAAGAATATTAACCTGACTAAAGTTTCACATTCGTTACTTTAACATAGTGCCGACGAAATATACTGATGCACTTTCAAATCTCTCTAGGTATACATAGCGCAGAGACTGGATTTATGTGGTTTACAAAAACAGATTGAGTTACAATGTTTTTATTTCCTACCGTCGATATAAGTTGGGTTATTTTTTATTTTGATGGTCCTAATGATTTATTAGCCGTAAGGTTTAAGCTTTAGATCCGTTAAAAGTGCACTTCAAAAAAATTTTAAAAGTCTAACATTGCCAGAAAATAATTTCTATTCAAAGTAGATCGGTAAGTAAAAAATGGGAGTTGCGCGCACCTGATTTTTATATATAGACTTTGAACCCAGTTCCTCCGGTGAATTAAGGTTGCGGAGGTGGAGTGAATAGGTGCAATAAAGGTTGGAAACGAAGGAAGCAGGGCGGGAAATAAAACTTAGAATTGAATAGAAGTCACGCTCTTCTTCTCCACATCGTGAACCCCATGAACGTGTTCCCTAAGAGCCAGTAATTTCTGAACAGATTCTTCTCCTAGGCGCCGGAATGTATTTTATTTCTCTATTTTTCTTACACCATATTCTTTTGGAATGGTAAATTCTTTTAAAAAATGAATGATATTCTTAAAGTTCGATAACCTTAAAGATATCGTTTTAACTTCGAAGTCATTTCCTTTATCGTTAGATAGACTCAATAATAAAATGCTTTATCTAGCTTTTATATCGCTACTTTTAGTGCAAAAAGTCATATGTAAGAATTTTACATGTTTATTCTCTTAGCCCTAAGGGTGACATTTTGTAGTTTACAGCTGCAATAAATATTATGCTTTAGCATTATAGAAAAATAGCGGAGGGGAATAAAATATGAAATTATAGTAATATATCATAAAGAGATAATCTGTATTTTTGATCTTTTTTAAAAAAAGTAAATTTTTACATACGAACTTTAAAAATATATAAATATCACTAATGTAAGTGCACATTAGTGATATTTATATATTTTTGCATTTAACATTTCCTGGCATTCCTCATCAAACCGCCGATGCTTGGTTGAAGGGATTTCAAATCCGAGTACTTCAATTGCCACCTCCTTCATTGTGGATTGATAGACCTCCCAATCTTGATCCACATTCTCTACCGGTATGATCTGACGAAATTTCTCTTGGGAATGGCATATATATATATATATATTTCTAGCATTTTCAATAAGTAAAATATTTTCTGCGATCCTCCAATGTTATTTTCGATAATGGATGAAATTAGTAATCTTAAAGAAGAATTACAATAAAGTTGGCATGAGCTCCCTTTATTGTGGTCTCAATCTGTATCAACGTGTCATCGATTCTATAACCCTTTCGATTATAAAGTCGCTTTCAGGTTGTTCAAAACAAGGATGCCGTCTGGTGTAACAATTTTGTCGAGCAAGCCTTTCTCGCTACCAAGATCAGAAATTCCAAAAAGTTACAATTGTTGAAAATATCCCAATCAATTTTCGAAATAACATAACCATTTTGAGCTACTTACCTTAAGATTTGCAATGTTTAATGTATTTATACTAACGGTATGTTGAATAACTAAGGGTGTAGTTGATATTGTAAATAATAGAATTCAGCAGTTAATTAATGTATTGTTTCTGAAAAAATAAGTTGTGGTAAATATAAACAAATGTGAGGCATGAGGATGAACAGTGCCCAGCAGCATATCTTCCTTGGCTTGATTATATTACTTTGGCCGTTTAAGGAAGGAGATCCCTCATCCAGCGACTTTTACTCTTCTCTTCATATTCAGGAGAATTTCAGATTTGGCCATGCCTCTTATTAAACGTCATGCCAGTAAACATTTGTAATCATTGGTAAAGCGTCGTTATATGTTGGTTAACTGTTGGCTAGTGGAAATCATCGTGAGTCACATGTCAAAGTCCTTTTTTTTCTTCACGTTCATCGCCTTTTAGGCTATACGGAGTTTTTTTTATGGCGGGGATTAATACCAGGGTATAAAGCCTCCTTCCCCATGTACCAGGATGCGAACTCTTAATTATTCTATCCAGTCGTAATTATTTTATCATATTATCTTTGGTTCATCAGATTGTCGGACAACGCGTGATTTGCTGTCGCGTTAGCCCGCGCGACTACCCCGCCCTCAAGGGGCTTTTGTTATGAATCTTAAAAATTTTGTTTGAAAGGTTTGATGTTTTTAAGGCTCATTTTTCGAATACTATTTTTCTGCAAATATCCATACCTTTTTAATAAGTATATATATTCAGTTTCTGTCTCTGTTTCAGTTTTGACAATTTGCGGAAAAATGGGTAAAATAGATTCAACAAAATTAAACAATAGAATAAGTGCAATAATGGTAATAGAATGATTCTTACATTACTTCGTTCAATTATAGTGATGGCCTCTTACGTGTTGATTTATAAATATTGTTTCCTCGTTTTTTTTTTTTTTTTTGTTTGTTTTAATTGGAAATATAAAAAATAGTGCATTAAAACTACAAATTTTGAGTTTTAATGGTGTCTCATATGGAAATTTCTGAGCCAAGATTTACAAAATCATGGCCAATTTGGTCAAAAAGTATTTATGTTTTTTTTCCGAAAAATCATTATGTAACATTATAGAAAATTGAATTAATGAATAAATTAATTAGTTTTTCCTCTGTGAAATGACATTATCCACTTAAATTAGTGTGTCAACTTTGGACCTATCAATGGTAGGCAAAATTCGTGATTAATAGTATGCTTAAATTTATGAGAGACTAATTTCAGATGAAGCCCATCTATTTATATATTTCTCTTTCCAACTATGGAGATAGAACAGGATACTAATGTTTTATTTGAATATTTATGTATTTAAAAAAACAAAGAAAACAGATCCGAAGAATATTATTTGATATTTTCTTCTTATCTCCAAATTAGCCTGAATTAATTTTCTATTATTTATGTAGTGCTAAAAAATTATGTTTTCAAGTTTAGGATACAGTTTTGGCAAATTAAAACCATGATCCGGTTTTAGGGATACTTGAAGTTCCGGTTTCTAACGGTTTGATAGTATAGATATCTATGATAACATAAAGGAGTATAAATTGTGAGATAACATCAAAAATCAAATCACCTAGTCAAAAAAAGAAAGTTTTGGAGTTGTGTTTTTTTTTTTTAAAGACAATTTACTTCATCAACTAATTATTTTGAATCGAAAATTTTATTTATTTATTTTCAGACCTAAAAATATTTTTCGAAAATACCACTTTACTGGTAGAAAGGAAGACCTTGAAATGTTTATTATTATTTTTTTATTTGTTGATTGGAAAAAAGTGCATCCAGACCTCGTTAGTGCCTTAACCGGAGATACATTTCTCCACCTAATGACCTACTAATTAACGTTATGGAAATTTAGTGAAAGACCGATAGAAAGAAATTCTATCGGTAGGGATGGGATTTTTCTGTTTTTATGTATTATATTTCTTCTTGATATTAACTTTTTTTTTTCAATGATATTGACATCTTATCAACATCAAGAGAAACATTAATATTTATTACAGAAATTTCATACAAATACTTATTACATTACATATTTTATTTTTAAAATATAATCCATTTATCGTCAGATAATGGTACCATAAAGTATATACAGTTTAAAAGCTTTCCAAATTCTTTACAAAACAAGAAAAAAAAATCATTTAAATCGGGCCATTTTTAGCAAAAATTCTGTTTGTTGTGTTTTATAAACATGGCTTTGTTATTATTTGGAAAGAACTCCTGTAATCGATGAAGCATAAAAAAAAAAAAAAAATAATAATAATTTCTCTCCTTTAATGCAATGAATTTATTTATTTCCATATTATACTGACCAATGCACTATGTGAACTATTCGCACTAACCATCTACTAATATAATTGTTACTTATACAAAATGTTTATTGAACTTTTTGTGAGTTATTTTTTAATAAATGAGTGAGAAATATTGTGAAGGCTGGCCCTCTATCCCCAAATATATTTATTACAGTAAGGCTCGAAATCGGTTTTGTACCAAATATAAGCTTCTGTCATGCTTAAATATCATGAATGGGGTACCGTTGGATTCAGAATTTCATGGGAGGTTAGCGAATCGTATTCTCCACTTTTGTTTTTCTTTCTAAAATAAATAAAGTCGATACAAACATTTTGCTAGGCTTCAATACTGGAACGGTGGTAGGTCTGTAGATCGATACGGGAAAAATTGGATCTTGAAAATTTGGATGCGTACAGCAAGACCAGGATAGTTCCACCGGAACTATTGGATCCTGCGTTTTTAAGCCCAAAAACGTACTATTTTCGTGATAACGCAAGGCATAGGGTTCGCATCCACACAACCTAACAATAATTGTAGTACTGCCATTGAATACATGTCTCAATATTATTGAGTGTCTTGAGTGTGATATTAGTCTTATCATATTATTTATCGATGGTGTTTTTGACCAACAAGCCATATCATCGTTAATTTTTCACCAAATTTCAAGATTGAGCCACCAATTTCGAAGGCTGCCTTCTCCTTCAGGCGGGCAAAATAGTCCAATCACCCCAAAAATTCAGGCAAACAAGTTATGAAAGAAAACGAACTTTATTTGCGAACAACTAAAAAATTACACACTTTTCTACTAAATGACACACTTCTTTAAAATTACACACTTTTCTGGCTATGCCCATGATTATATAAAAGCTTACTTAATTTCCTACAAAATTAATAACAATTTTTGAAATCGGACAATTTTTAGCAAAGATACAGCTTACTGAAATTTATAAACATGTTGGTTCCAAACAAAAATGAAAATTTAAATTAATTTTTGTTTTCTTTGTCGATTATATTTATCGATAAAGTAACAATTGATTTCTATATCTTTTGATACGTTGCATTATTTTATTTTCTTATTAATTTGGTATTTCATTACAATATGCTGTGCGATTTTTTCGCATGGGCCTACTAGTATAAAACATTAGAAGTGAGGTACAAATACAATACATTTGTTATATTTACATTGGTGTCCGATTTCCTCAAGCAGGTTGTTAATTGTTCCATGTCGAATTACATGTTTTTCACACAGAATTGTAATCCAGAATATTTCACACAACACAGAATATTTCGCGTTACTTTATTTATTACATTTTTTTATTCTTACAACCACTTATTTCTTCAGAAACAATACATTAATTAACTGCATGAATTTTATTATTTACAATATCAACTACACCCTTAGTTATTCAACATATCGTTAGTATAAATACATTAAACATTGCAAATCTTTAGGTAAGGAGCTCAAAATGGTTAGGTTATTTCGAAAATTGATTGGGATATTTTCAACAATTGTAACTTTTTGGAATTCGTTGTAGCGAGAAAGACTTACTCGACAAAATTGTTACACCAGACGGCATCCTTGTTTTGAGCAACCTGTAAGCGATTTTATAATCGAAAGAGTTATAGAATCGAAGACACGTTGACACAGATTGAGACCACAATAAAGGGAACTCATGCCAACTTTATTGTAATTCTTCTTTAAGATTACTGATTTCATCCATTATCGAAAATAACATTGGGGATCACAGAAAATATTTTACTTATTTTATTTTACGTCAGATCATACCATAGAGAATGTGGATCAAGATTGGGCGGTCTATAAATCCACAATGAAGGAGGTGGCCATTGAAGTACTCGGATTTGATATCCCTACAACCAAGCATCGGTGGTTTGATGAGGAATGGCAGGCAATTACCAACGCAAAGAAAGATGCATATTGTCTCATGATTCAAATACCTACATCGCAGAAAGAAGACTTTAAGCAAAGCCCAGGAAAATTGACTCCTCCGATTTGAAAGAAAGGTATAAGAAGAATTTCCGGAGTACATAAGCTAGCCTAGCGGATTAGGACAAACGCCGAAATATCTGAGCTGTACATGGACTGAGACGTAGTACGCTTCATCAGGGTTGGCCGGCTCAGGTGGGCTGGGCTTGTGGCCTGGATTAATGCCGACTTAATACCAAAGAGGTTCCTCAAAGAAGAAATTCATACCACCAGAAGGCGTGGAAGGCCCCGGCTGCGATTGGTGATTTGGGTGAATAAGGATGCACGCACCATTCTGGAGATCCGGGAATGGAGAGTGGCTACTCGAAATCGAGAAGAATCGCGGACCTTACTTCAGGCTGCCATGACCCCACCCGGGTTGTTGAGCCATGGAAGAAGAAGAAGAATCCTAAGAGACTACTTCAAAGAAATAATAGAATAACACTGTTTTGTTTGTTGAGAAATAAGCTGTCCGGCATATAGCTCTTCCTTTCACCAATTAGCCATGGCAACTAGAAAAGCTATACATTGTAAAAGTTAACTTTTCTGTGTTTTTTTTTTAGTTTTTTTAACCATGATGTGGTTAATTTTCTTCGCCAGAAAAAGATAGCCTACAGTGAATCCTTCAATTCGTACGGATCGCAAAAACAATAATCTTTTTTTCATCATACTTTCATGTAAGAATAAAAACTGAAAACCTTAATACTTAAAAAAAATAAAGGCACAAACATTCTGGATCATAACAGAACCACAAATATCCCGTAGCAAGATTCCCATTATACGCAAATTTCCTTTTTGTACTGGAAGTGTGTGGAGGCGGAAAATTGTGCATCAAGAGCAGCGGTCATCTTCGCAATTTCTCACGTCAGTGCCCGCTATGTCAGCACATCCAACAGCACTGAGCCCAATCCAGCCTTTGCTTTTGGTCTGCTTTATTTAGGAAACTTAGTTTTATTGTTTTTTCCTAATCTAATAGTATTACTGCATTTGTGAAAGACGATAATGTGTCTTAAAAATATATACATTATCATAAAATAATATTTAGATACGTATCGAGAACCTCGAATATTTATTTAAACTATGAATATTTGGCTGAAGCATATGACTGCATAAATTCATCCAAATTTTATTAATTTTAGATTACTGCTTTGCAAATGTTGTTTCCTAATATTTTCTGATGATTTGAGTATAAATGAAAATAATACGAAACAATTAAACTCAAATAGGTTGCAACAAATACTTAATATGATTTAGTAAAATAAAGGTAATAAATTAATTGTTAGCCAATCTCTTTATTTATGGTGTTTTTTTCTCACTTCAATCACATAAATTTAAGTGACAAAAAGAATTTGAAAACTTCCCGATTATCTGAGGCCATTAACTTCGACTTGATTTCACTCAAAACATGTGCCATCTGGATCGGTTCCCTGTGGTCCAATGCGGTCCAATTTAAGTCAGAATGTCGCAGCGTGTGTGGTATACGATCGAAAATAATATCATTATTATTTATTTATTTTTAAAAATTAGTTTTCATCCAACCACTCAGGTAAAAACAGAAATAAAGAAAACGGTATGTGTTTAAGACCACTCCATAGCCATGAAAACATGAACAATAATTTTTTTTTTCTGTATTCACAAAGTAATAAATAACATTGACAATATAAACAATTATAATTATGAATACATTACTGTACTAATGTTTTCTCTGGCTGATCGCCATTTCTATCATACTCGAAAAATGAAACAATAGATTAATGATAACTAAAATATGCTATAAATACTTTTCACTGAAATCTATTTGGGAAATATCCAAGAAAAACTCCGTCCATCGTTGTTCCGTATTTTGCTGTTTTCATTTGGATCATTCGACATATCCAAATATAATGTTAATTGACCTGTCTTTTGAGAAATAACTTTGAAATCTCCACTCAATATCATAGACCAAATGTTCAAAACAGCCATCATTATTTGGTTTTGACGCTATCTTTCTTCTTTTTCCGACTCTCTAACCCTGTGTCACTTCAAAATAGGACTTTGAATTAAAGCTTATTACAATGAGGATGTAAAGCTGAAAAAGCTGAAAATCTTCCTCGCTTACAACAGTATGTAGGTCAGAGTTTTAGTTTTTGAGATATTTTAATCCATATACAAACATTATATTAATTATTGAGTCGAAAATCGAGTCGACTTTACCCGAAGGAGCGTTACATAGCCGAGCACGACGGCTCAGTCTCATTCACTGTCCATAAAATAAAGTTCTAAGAAGTTTTAACTTCAAAAAGATACATTTTTTTTTCCGATTCCAACTAGTAGATATAGGAGATAGGAAGGAGGGATATAGAGACAGAACAAGCACATCAATTAGTTACTTAAGTTATGTACCCACGACGGGCTGGCTCGCCTCGGGCTACCAGTTTTTCTAGTTTTCCCCCGCAGGAGATGGTTCTCGTCTTAAGAACACCCGAGGAACCTGATTTTCTTTCTAGCGGGTATTGAATGAGTCAATCTTCAAAGCTTGGATTACTATAGCGCTCATGACGGCGCTAACTGTAGCGATCTAAGCAGAACCCCTTTAGTCTTACATCGGTGCATCACCCCGCAGAAGTTGCTACATCACCATCCCGAAAAGCTGTTAATAATTTTCTTTTAGGCAACACTCTTGCGGTTGTGCATGAAAGAGGTCACACCTGGGACGGGAGGTTAGCGTTTCATGGATGTTCTTCTACTTCTTTAAGAAAATATTTCCTAAGCTACTAGCGTATCTGATGTTCGTGGCGTCATGGTGTGGTCTCGTGTCACAACTATTGTTACTTTTAGATTTTTACCCACTAAGTGTTTTTGTCGATACAAAAAAAATGTTGTAAACGCTATGTCTTTATTAATGCTGCTTCCATTCCAATGTATATATTTTTCCCCTTTTCAGAAATTTTATTAACTTTGAAATATTTACTTATAACAATTACTAAGAAGTGTGTAATTTTGGAGTAATTCACGTATTAAAGTCTTCGTTCATCGAAACCTCTTTTCCAGCTTCTTTTCGGGGTTTTATATCCACAAGAGCTTCAGAAAGAAGATTTTAAGCGTGTTTCATTAAAATTGTTACAGCCGCTACAGTCAATAGAAACACAGATTTTTCGAGCGCCATTTTGAAACGAAACGATAGGATAGTATTGCCAAGTTGAGTGGATCATCCTCGCGTGACCTCTAACTTTGATTCCATTTCTCAAAACGATCGACCCAGTAGTTTTAGAAAAAGGCCACTGATTGTCAATTTTTTTTATTGGCTTTTGGGATTATAAAGCATAAAATCCCTAATTTTAACGAGGGGTTAACTTAACGATTCATTATCTAAAATAATTAACAAAAACTGTTTTTTCTATTTTGAATGCTTAGTATCAAAAATCGCTTTTCTACATCTTGCTTGGATATGAAATTATGGAATATAAATTTTTAAGTTATTTTTTATTATTTATTTGTAAACTACTGAACTGAATTCAGCAGTATTCAATAACAGAATTCAATATCGGAGACAATTTAGTTGTTGACAAATATCTAAATATAACGGAAACATTTTATATAATACTTCTTACTTACTCACTAAAATGCATTGGATTTTTTCAATAGTATTAATATGAATTATAATCATTTAACTAAAAAAACGTTGAAAACGTAAGTAACAACAAGCAGTAGGTTACTATTATCGAGGGTTCAGGTTCGAGTCTAAGCTGTGAGAGATAATTATTTTTCTGTTTTATCAGCCGTGGGTCAACCCTGGCCTCGATAGATCCTCCTTCGGCATAGCACAGCCCTTATTAAAAACCTGGCCGTTGAGCTTGATTTCGGCAAAATCACCTTCCTGCAGAAAATTCTTCAAACAGTACTTCATAAAAAAGATCACAACACAAGAACCTTCCTGGCTTGTAGTGATGCTGGTTTGTTATAGAACCAATGGCGGGTCCATAACTTCAACATTTGTTTTTTTATCACGAAGGGAGAAAAAGGGGACACTTTTTAAAATATAACTATTTTTAACAATACTCGTTACTAAATTACTATTCATTAGGGAGGAGAAAAGTAAAAAATAGATTCATGTTCATTTGAGAAATCGATCGTTGAAGATTCATCAATGAAATTAATTAATTACCATAAAATAGAAAATCGCTTTAACTTTTCTCATAGATAACGGTAATATTTTTGTAGCCTTCCTGATACCTCATCCCTCTTCCACGTCTCAACCAAACAACAATACCTCTAAAAGTTGTACCACTACAACCCATGAAGGGACTTGGGTTCAGTAATATGTTGAGGAGTACTGTTTCTTGGTCAACGGATCTGCAAGAAGCTGATTAGACCGAGATCACGCTCAACCGCTAGGTTTTCTCACTTAATTAACAGTTCTCACTTGGTACCCAGTAGTATTACCCAAAATCGGTCTTGGTCTTGTACTTTGCAAGGCTACCTATCTGTTGCAAGACCAAGACCAAGACCAGGACTGGTAAAAACTAACCGATTTTTTAAATAAAAATTTAGCCAAAATAGTTACTAATACTTGACAATCTTAGTTACTATACGTTTATAATTGGTATAACTAAGATATTTTTGCATGTAACCCCTCTAATTTTTCATTCAGTTTGAGTTAGGTTTCTTCTATCTAAAAAATTACAGTAATATCTCTATAGTGATAAGCTAATAAGTAACTGCAAGACTGTTGCGAGATTCTTGCGCAAGACCAAGACCCTGACCAAGGCAGAGTTTCCAAGACCAAGACTTGCCTCGGTCTCCACTAGTACCCAGGCTAGTTGTGCCTCAAGAGGGTCTCCAACCCCAGGGTCTATCCAATGCCAATGAAACATAATAAATAATTTATCTACCATCAGCCGAATTCGAATCGGGGACCTTGAGCTCTGGAGGTTAGGGTCTAACTCACAGAGATACCACGCTCCCCGTCAAAAAAAAAATACCACTGGATCCGCGAGGTATCACTAATAATCCAGTTCTCTCTTAATTATTTTATGGTTATGAGAAAGTTTTTTCCTCATACATTTTTTGTCTCGGATTTATTTCACTTCTTCTTCCAATGAATCATATCATTCTCTAAGATATGAAGGAATTTTATCTGTCATTGGTGTATAAGGCTATGATCCCTATCGGTTAGATACAGATCTTCTATGTGCCTCGAGGGAGGAAGGATCTTACACAAGAGCGGAGCGGTCACAGGCGAGGTGGTCTACGGGGAACTGACTGACACACATGAGCGATGGTGCTTGACGGCACTGGCTGCCTCAACCTCAGCCGTCCCTGCCAGCTTCCTGTAATCAGGGTAGTCTTTTAAGTCATCAAATTATTAATTTGATTAAATGGTGCCTACTGTCTGAAAAAGACTCATGTCCAATAAAAATGTTAACTAAATCCATATGCTTTCGTTGCATTGCGGAGCTAATTTTAAAAAAGGTCTCCATAAATCATCCCCACTCCAAATATAAACTAGTCCCTCAATAAAATTTGAACTGGTATAGGGACTGACATATAAAATGGTAATTTATTTAAATATGCCAATTTTCAGCATTTTTCACAAAAAAATTCGTAATATAATAAATTATATTATAGTAAATTAAATTATTAGTCGCAAATAGACGTTGGTAGGATGATTTTTTGTAGCATAATATGAATGAATATTTTAAATTATATAACTGATAGTACAAATAATTCTGCAAAAAAATGGACTAAACATTATGTATGTAGCTGTGTTAAAAAAAAAAAAAAAAAATCAGACTTGAAAATGGCGCAATGAGCCGAAACGTCGCCATTCCAAATTATGGATTCGAAAAACACATTCTTGGTGTACTAATGACCTTATTAATTATAAAATGAAATAATGTAGAAAACTAAAACAGAAGAAAATTATAATCTAAATATTACATTTCAATTAGTAGTGAAAACTACTTCTTCTGATAGTTTGAAATAAAATTTCAAAGCTAGAGATAATAATATCAGTTACTCTTACTTAATAAAAAGGTTTTTATTATTCTTAATTATGTTCGACTCATTGTAATCCTTTTTTTCTATGCCCGTTTTTTTTTTTCTATGAAATTTTAATTTTTGTTTGTTAAATATTATTGGGAAAAACCTATTTATTAAGTCATATTAAAAATTAAACAGACATGTCTGTGTTGTTATTTTACTTTACTTATGTTTAACTTATTTTATTTTTATTTATTGTATATACTTCTTGTTTATTATTTAGTTGTTATTTTGCATCTTTATTTTTAAACTTCCTTTCGGCACTCCTACTCATCTAATAAAGTATGATGGAACTATTAAGACCTCATAAAATCAATAATTTGATTAAATTCTAAATCATTGCATAAGAATTACTTCGAAGGTAATTAACAGTATAAACTAATATTAACAAAAAAACAATGTATAACTGTATATTTCTTAATACCTATTAACATATTAGTATATTTTTCATATGCTATGACTCTGCCAAGTAGATATATGCCAAGTAGTTCAACCATATGGGAGTATTTACCAGTTACTACATTTTATTATCATGCTTTTTTCGAAATATAAATTAAATACGTTTTTCTTATATTTATTATTATTACTATTATTTTTAAGAAGGTAAAGAAATTCACGAGTTATCCCAGCAGCATGATTTCAGAATTAAGTTCTAAAAGGTTAGGTTCGTCTTTAGGATCTCATTGAAGAGGTGAGAATGGCCTAATTCTTGCAAGGCCGACTAATGAAATAAGGTATAGAAATAAACTTATCATATATTTATATATATACATATATATAACATATATTGAAATATATATCTGTTCCTTTTAAAATGACCTCTGAAAAGACTATCTATTGGATGGTACATTCCACTCCTACGTATGCATTGTTGATTTTATAACATCACGTTACGACCCATAGAAATAGTAACCATCTAGAAAACATTTGGCAATTATGTTTGTACAGGTTTTCCCGTTTTAAGGAACCGTTTCCAGTTCCTGAAAACAACTGGATCAAAACTTAACGCTTTCTTTCAAGTTAGTTTTGTTTTAGTAATTAGTTCTTATGTTTTTCAGTATGGTTATGATTTTCATTCAGTTAAGCAGAATCACTTAGTTATTTACTCATTTTGCATATGCAACATCTAGAATCCAAATTCAACGAAGTTATAGTATTAAAATAAGTAATAATAATAATATCAATGAATTAAATTAGTTCCGGTTACCAAGAAAAACATATAGCTTCGCTTTTTCTATCTTTCTTTGTGCAGAGAGAATTTTTTTATGATAATGCCCAACAAAATAAAGGAAATTAATTTTTTATTAGTGATATATGAGGTTTATTAAACAACCCGGCAATTATTCAACTATTCATTGGATTAATTATATTTTAGATTATAAAACAGGTATTAATATGACTCACTTCCGTGAAAGCATATACAACTTAACTTACCTCTAAGAATCAATAAATATGCAAAACTAAGTGTTAAATTGCAAACGTTAAATAAAAAATGCAGCGAAGTATTTCTGAATTAACTTTTATTATAATTATATCATTTTTACATTAGAAGCATTCTTAAACGATCTCCGTATAGAAAGAAGGGAGTAATATTAAAAAACAATTATAAAAATAAAATAATTTTGAATATTGTTTAATTTTTTTAGATAATAATAATATTGTATTAATATTTATTCGTTTATACAATCAATATAATGTATCAAAAACGTTATTATAGCACCATAACTATGCCATTTATGACCACTGAATGCATACCGATTAAGTACATTTTCAACAAAACCACTCCAAATATTTTAAATAGTTATAAGTATTTTAAAAAGAGAAATATTTTCTACAGATGTTTGAGGACGTTTTCCGTTATTATTGGCCGTTTAAATACTAACGACGCTTGATTTTCAACTTGATTTTTTTTTTTAAATATTGACTTTACTGGTATTTTTTATCACTCAAACCAATTATTTGTTAATGTTTATGTTAATGATAATGTTTCAATATTCTCTGACTATTGAGCTTTAATAAAGGACCAATTATGACAAAATTAAACCAAATAGAATTTTCTCGAATGTCATATTTTTAAAAAGGAAAATGTGATGCGAGAAAACGGAGAGTAAGAAAAGGAAGCTACATAATGAAAAACGCCTTTGGAGATAAATTGTGCTCCAAAGAAAGAAAGTTTTCTTATGCCTATTTTGTTTACAGTTTTCATTAGTCATACAGTTATTATATTCTTTTAGTTACATAGCCGACGCATAAAAAAAATAATGGACTCGGTATTATAAATATTTTACAAATGACCGTTGGCATAATTAAAATGTAAACCCAAATTCGAGGACGCAGAACGACCGTTGGCTCAACTGCTGGCTTGCTCCACCTGCTGTTTCCGGCAACAGGTCGCCAACAAACTCACCTACCTGTTACTCCCTCAACTTTAAATATACGGGCTTGTCAACCCCTTTATATTAAGTTACATTTTTTATTTTGGTAAATGCCGTTCACTGATTTTTGGCATACTCCATCGCATTTAGCAGTAACTTTGAATTCAAATCGTCGCATACCTTCCAACTAACAGATTCAATAGGGCTACAATCTATATTTTTATAATTTGCCAATGTTTGACAAATGCTTGCTCAGATAGTTTCAAAAGAGTTTATGCGGAATTTCGCTGAAGAAGATTGATATTTTTTATTGCTTTTAAGCCATAACGGGTTGGTTTTGTCATATCGCTAGTGTTAGTGCAAAACGTCTTACGTAAAAATCAAGTGGTTTACGTTAGAACTTATACGAGAGCAAACCACTGATTATGAGTGTAATTTAATAGTTTATTTCCCTCTGACATTGTCCAAAGTAGCAGACAGCCTTCTTATAGCAGTTGTAAACTTAAGAATAATCAGTTTTTATGAAAACACTATATAAACACTAAACAATTTTTACATACTATATTTTGCACTAACAGTAGCGAAATATTAATTACAGGTTTTTTTTTTTTTTTTTTTTTTTTTTTTTCTTACCCTCCAAAATGTTTATTGAAACAATTACATATATAGTATACAATAATACAATATATACATGCAATAAATTCCTTCCACTGCCCGAGGGCACATAATTTTAGAGATAATCATTTTTTTTTTTAATATTTAATAGTTGACCGTTGCATTATAAAGGAAGGAGATGGTCCGGGGTGGCGGTCATAAACAGGCTGAATGGTGGCAAAATTATTTTCTTAAAAGCCAACTTTTCGTCTCGACTTTGCACGTCTTCTTCAGGGAGGTGTGTTAGGTAGGAGTTTCACTTAGAACTCAGATTCAGTTCTAAGTGAAACTCTTAGCTGAACACACCTCCCTGAAGAAGACCTGCAAAGTTGGGTCGAAACGTTGCCTTTTAATAAAATAGTTTTGCCACTGTTTAGCCTGTTTATGACCGCCACCCCGGACCATCTCCTTCCTTAATAATTTTTTTTTCTTCATATCTTCATCCACGCCTGTCAATAGGCTAGAGAATAAGCAGATGTTTTGTTATTGTTAAGAAAACTGGCATTTTAGGTATGAAGAAGAATGAAAAGAACCAAACAGCACATCTTACTGGATTTGGTTTACTTTCTTAATTCAGGAGAGGAGATTTCTCATCCAGCTCTTCTTCAGTCACCTCCTGATGGGCATTTCAACTGTGGCTATGTCGTTAATAAGCCCGTTGTGATGTAATAGCGCTGTTATTAATCTCACAATTTTGGGTCGAAATTATTGTAGTTTTTTATGTGCGTCTTTTTTTCAGAAGCGTAAATTTGTGATGCGTGTGTCCATATGGGTTTGAGTTGGTAAGAGTATGTATTTAGTTTTTGTCTGATTTTCAATTTTAACTTGGAAAAAAGTGAGTATAGTATTTTCAGTCGTTTGTTAAAAATCTTTCGTGTAGGCCCCAGGTCATCCTTCTATCGAATATTAGCTTGAGATAACGGACAGTATCCGTCTGAGAAATTTGATTGCGTCGAAATAAACTGGTTGGCATGTGTCTCATCGAAGTGTAATTGTTATATGTTATGATTTGTCTTTACTTAATCTAATTTTCCAAAGTAAATTCAAATTTTGTTAATTTAATATCATATTTGTAACATATTACTGTATTAACATATTTTGTAAGCTAAGTGAGGTTAGTCTGTGTTTGTGGTGTTTTGTTAAAAATGTATTGTCAGCATAAGTTGCAGTCAATGTTTCGGAGGTGGTAGGCATGTCATAGATTTGATATATATTGATATCGTTTTTATCTATATTAACATCCCTTCAGTATTACACATACTGGAAACAGATGTGCTATAGAGTCCTATCCCGTCGAACATAAGAAACATGATTTTTTTTTTTAATGAGAAGATATGACACAGTGTAAGATCCTTGCGCTATTATGACCTGCAATACGCAGTTGAGATATTATTAGAAGGATCTTTCTAATACCTGTTTCTAATTGAAATAAGGATCAGTAATCGAATATTAAAAACCATGTAAATAAAAATGAATATCTATAATTATAAAATAACAAAGATATATTGAATTGAACTTGAAGCATAGGAACTGTGCATTCACTTGAGGCTGTAGCCAAGTTTCCGCCCGAAGCTGTTGTGTTGGTTGAATACTAAAAGCCGTATCCAATACGATCCATTGGGTAAGCTCTGTTTTTCCTCTAAGTAGACAATAGCGGTTAACACCGTACACAGTACATTTGAATAACATACTTTTTTGCAACGGTTTTATAATTACAAATAAATAGTCCAATTGACAACTGATATATTATATCGAACAATATAAAAAAGGGTAGAAATATTGGTAGTTATAACTTATAATTTATGTTTTTCGGATTATGCTACAATTTAATTCTTCTGCTACAATTTTAACAGCGTATTAGGGGGTATTATTATATACAGCCTATTAGGCTGTTATTATTATTAGTTTATTAACTAACAGATCGACAAGAATACTCGTAGTTAATAAACTTAGTGTTTATGTAAATTTTTGTTTTGTTTGTTTTTTTTTTCATTAGCGTATATGACTTGATTTGCCTTAATTAAAGGCAGTTCTGTAGTAATAATGTAATAATGCTACAGGTTCTACTTCTTACGATTTAATTAGAAATTAAGTCTAACCGATTTATTCTGCTATAATAAACTCAATTAGCGTTATTAATTCAAATTGAAACGTTATAACTATTACTGAGATTTTAATTAACAGCATCATTGTGAATAATCCATACCCTTTACTAAAATGAGGACTGGATATCCGACCCAAAGAGATTGCTTGTCGAGATGCTGGCTTGGGTTGTAAAGAAAAGTGCCAGACCAATAACTGGAACCCACAAAATCACTTTTGATTCATCTTCTGCAGTGAAAGCTGAAATGAAGACTGTGACGAACGCTGTGAAAAGAAAAGTATCGTTAAATAATTGAGTTTTTTAATATATATTTTTGACGTAATACTTCAAACCAGGAGTCCACAGCTTTTTTTTCATTTTTTTTTTTTTAGGACTCATTTATGGGTTTATAGTCAAGCGACAGGCACGAATTTTCTGTTTTTACTTTATCTTTCACTGTTTTTTATTGTTAATAATATTAAAACAGATTAATTTTAGAATATTAAATAAGTGATTTCATTCATATATTTTTTTATTTTTCATTACATTTGCCACTGCGTTGTAACGCAGCAAGCAAATGTGTTGGAGTTTATTCTATCTTCTTGAATTCTTGATATTTTATTAACTTTTCAGCAGAAGATCTCTAGACCACTGCCTTTTTAGTCCTCGTTGAGGCTGACCAGGTAACAGGGAGGAAGATAGAGATAGTACGAGTGGATTTGGATGATAGAGAGTAGAAGAATGAAATGCTATGTACTTGTTGTATGTGTAGGATTTTACTTTTGGTATGTTCATGTCTGTGTCTATGGTGTGATTTGAAATAAACCAAGGAGCATTTTCAATTTTACGAAGTATTTTGGATTGTGAGGTTTGAATTTTGTTTATGTGTGTGTGTTTTGCGGAACCCCAAAGTTCTGCTCCGTATGTCCAAATAGGTCTCAGTATAGTGGTGTAGATTAGTCGCTTTCATATATAAAACAAATAAATACTTAATACATTAAACATGTATAAATAATAATTAAAGGCTTAGTGAACCCTATGATTCGATTTCGACACCACCAATCGCTATCTGCACACCTCCCCCCACCGGTCGCCTTCCAAACCCCGTTCCTTCAGATCGGCCTTAACGCAATCTTCCCGCCTTCACTTCGGTCTATCCATCGGACGTTTACCGGTCGGTACAGCAAATATTAACATTTTAAGTTACTAAGCCCAACAATTTTACAAGCCCATTTAATTCGCCGCGATGTAATCACCTCAATTATATCAAACTTCTCTTTTCAAATATATTACCTTCTACATCGATATCATCGGAATTATAGCCATTGTTACAGCTAACCATATATTTTGTCTTATCCGTGCTTATTTCGAGCTCTAGTCCTTTACCGGATTTCATTGACGTCGTCGTATTAACTTTTTTAGTTTTAGTTCCCGTGTCTTCACATAACAGGACCGAATCATCAGCATAGCCAATCAAAAATATATACAATACTTAAAATTGTTATATATATGCTATCAAGAAATATTAATGTTAATTATAATGTTATATTTGTACGGCATTTCATTGGCCAGTGCTCCATAATTTGGAGAATATTATACTTCAGTGAGAACGACATTATTGGTATATTTGAAACAATTAAGAATCTCCCATTGGTAATAGTATAATTAGGTAACGGAGAAAATTACAAAAAAATGTTGAAAAAAAATCTCAGGTTGAAAAAAAAACTGTACAAAAATATGAGTGGTAGTAAGTTATAATTTGTCGTTCAAAACAGAATATTTTAGAAAAAATTATACCTGATACATGAAATCGTAATGGAAACTGATGAAAACTAAAATGATAAATAATTTCTACTCTTATATCATTAGGAACTAATAATAACAGTATACAAACATATATTTCTATTGATTTTACAGACCTTGTAGATCTTTTGCTACTCTAAAAAGCTTGTTTAGGCACTCCAGCCAAACCTATCTTGGGATATTTATTTGAAGCTTGAAATACCACAACCATATAAAGCACCGAATTCTCATACTGCAATTGCTTGTTAAAAAGCTAATTTAATTTAATGATTGTAGGTTCTATTGTAAGAGAAGTAGTGAAGATGTACCTACTGCTGAAAATATTCCCAGTGGTGTTACGGACGGTAGCGCACTGTAATTATTTTACCTCAGTTTAATAACTTTGGTACCGGTAGTCGACTTAAGTAATTATATATTAACTAGCCATACTTTACTTAAAAAATGTATTTTGTCTATTCAACCCTAGCAGCTTCCCAATCATCATTTATTTACCGATGATTCTTAAAAAGCATTGCATGCAGTATTTACAGTTTGTTTATGCTTGTCTTGAGCTTCGAATTGTATAAATCTATAACTTCTTTTTTTT
Source organism: Nezara viridula (assembly GCA_928085145.1). Lineage (NCBI taxonomy): Eukaryota > Metazoa > Arthropoda > Insecta > Hemiptera > Pentatomidae > Nezara > Nezara viridula. The sequence goes on along the minus strand of OV725077.1, from coordinate 113,040,647 downwards.
TCCACAACGTATTATTTATAGCCACTTCTTTATTTAGTTCTTTTTCTTTTTTAAGAATTTGCCAGTTTCCCAACAATGTTAGTATTTTCTTTTTAATATAGTTGCAGAGCGATCCATTTTCTTCATTTATTTATTTTTGTTTCAAGGGTTTTCTGACATTTTCCGTGATTCCGATTGGTTGCTAATATTAAAAAATATCAGGCAGTTATAGAAACAAAAACTAAATTTAAAAATAACTATTAAATACCTCGAATATTTTAAAATTGGTCAAATGGTGTTTGGATTAATTTATTGAATTTTTTTTTGTATTATTATTTTAATGAAATTTACAACTGTATTACATAGAAAATTCAACAAGTAAATGTGACATTGGTAACATGACATGTACAACATAAAGAGAAACTACCCATTGGTAGAACTCAAATTAAAGTTCTATATTAGAAGGTCCCGAGACCATCTTCTTTTCAGATGCCTCGGAGGATTATCAGGGATCGAGGAGGAAGCAAGGTTTGAAACGAGAGGATTCGGATGGTTCTGCAGTTTGTTATGGAAGGATAGGTATCTGGATTGGGCCAAATCGGAAACATATGGAACATTAAGGTCTTTATGGATGATTTCATTTGTGACAAAGTAAGGAGCATTGTGGATTTTACGAAGGATTTTGGGTTGTAAGGATTGGATACGAGAGGAATTCGATGGCTTAGTGGAGCCCCAGAGCCCAATTACGTAAGTCCAAATAGGTCTTATTATTGTCATATATATGAGTCGTTTTTAATTGATTGAAAGCTAAGAGCGTTTGTCTAGTAAGTGCTACAGTAGTCGAAAACGTCGGGCGGTTTCTAGTCGTTTCAGTCTGGTATGGGGGTTATTGAAATATGATCAGCATTTGTTCATTGCCAAATATACCGCTATAAGTTCCACTTCCCCTTCGTCAAAAACCTTTTTATCAAACTACCAATAAAGTGGCAAGTTTTCTGTAAAGTACTTTATCAATAGCGCTATTTGTTTCTAAAGAATGATATGGTCGATGCCATTCTCTAAAAACTTTTACTATCCTAGATCGGAATTCTATCTGCTGTCGTGGATCACTCCAGTTCGGTCCACTCGAGTTTCTCTTCCGTTCTCGTAAGAGATTAAAGATACATTTCATAAATCCTTTTACCTAAAGAGTACTATTTTAAATAGTTGTACGGAAATATAGTCATAAAAGTATTTTTTTTCAAGATGATTCATTTTTATTCAATGAATAAACTGGCAATCAGTTCCTAGCCGGTCTTGGAGCAGTGGTTAATTTATTTTTTTTTATTTACCCGCATAATGTCTTTTTGGGTTAACTTTCGCCACTAGCCCTTGCGAGCAAATCTGATGTTCCTTTTTTTTACTTTTGCTTACTTATATATTAAATATTGAGGGAAAGTATTCCGATTGTGAAAAAATTCAAATCCAAATTTTCAACGAAGATACAGTAGCCCATAGTATTTCTTTCTTATTTGGACATTGATATTTTTTAAAAAAAATTGCCATTTCTAAAAGAAGTTACTGACGTTGAGCTTACATTATAAACAATACACAGATCGCGTCACATGCTCCTTTTTATCAAATTATTAACATGCGCCTACAACTTCGTGAGTGGCTTAGGTTAAAAAATCGTAACCTACAAATTTTTTTATCTAAAAAATTATCGGAATTGGAGCCTTTTCAATGTCAATTAGTCAAAACATGTAAATTTAATGTGTTACTAAAAACTCATGAACACCCATTTGCTTTTCACTTGAATCGTAAGATGGTTTAATCACAAAATCGATAGTAAAGGTGGCCTACAAATATTGAACCGTTTAGCGTGAACTCCACCCCCAACATGTCAAAATAAAGAGACGCCCCAATATTTTTGGCCACCTTTTTGCTGATTTTGTTATTAAATTATCTTACGATTCAAGAGTGCAAATGGGCATGAGTTTTTAGTACCTAATTAAATTAATTTAATGAGAAAACGTCCCATATCTGAGCATTTTCGTAGATAATAAATTACGATAAGATGAAACAATCAACGAAATTTTAGGTGGAAGTTAATAATTTGATAAAAAGGGTCTGAACCAGAGTACAGTTTTTAAGTTTCATTGAATCCAAATAGCCAAGTCTCGCAAAATGTCATTTCTGTGTATATGGGCAGCCTAGCTCAACGAAAAAGCCGTACGATACTAAAATTACATATGCAATGACTGTTTACGACTGGGATCTTACAGCAACTTTTTTTCGTAATGTATTAATCTACCAAATCATACCACCCTAAACGAAAGATTTTAATATTTCTATGTTTCTAAATTACACAGGAAAGATATCTGTGGATTATTTATGAATCTCCACGTACATATTAACCTTTCAGTTCATGTTCTTTTGTAACTATGAAAATGCACATTGAATGAAAATTAAAAGAAAATTGCTTCTTCTTTGCTGTAAGGTCAATATGAAACCTGAATAAAGTTGTCATTATTATCCATTGCAAAATTTATTACAATGGAATAGTTAAATAATTAGAAATCAGTTATTATTTCTTCATTTGAGCTCCATTAGCCATACATTTTGCCGGTAATAAATTGTTGTCACCAAAGCCGTTAAATGGCAGGTAGGATTCTCAGAGCAAACCTATTAAAATCAAACTAGCCTATTTCATGGACGTTGAGGATCTATAAGTGCGCCAACATAAGGCAATAAGTTTCATAAAATATTTTCTTCCTGCAGACTCTCCTCTATGTTGTTAATGAGAACTTGCTCGGTGTAATCATCAGACCGACCGGTTGATTGTTTTGGTTCTCGTTCGATTAAACATAATCATCAGATTGCAGAATAACAAAAGTTATTTTGTATATCTATTTTGATTGTCTGGAAGCAATAAGGAAAACTCCGTTACGTTGTATTATGAGCAGGATGTTGTGGTTTCCTATTCTATAGAAATTTATGTTACAGGAGAAGCTAAATCATTGTTGTGTGGAAAATTTAAATAAATCCTGTAGAAGGAACAACTATAGTTGCAAGGAAATTACAGATAATGGTCTACTGGAAAAATAGAAAACATGCTAATTACATGGTTATTTTATAATGCCAACAAAAAGATCAAATTTACAATGGCAAAACCTATAAATAATACTATAACATATTTGGATATTAATATAGTAATTAATAAAAATCAAATAAAAACATATTGGATCAGGAGAGAAAAATACAGTGATCTCATATTAAATTATTACTCGAACCACCCTAAGCATCAGATTATAAATACTACCGTTAATCTAATTAATAAAGCGATAAAACTTACGAACAGCAAATATATGAAAATGTTTAAAAGAGCTATATCCCATTCAATCATTGATTAATTCCTACCGGAACATCTATCCCTAAAGAGTTCATATGTACAGTCAATATCAAGAAATAGACGGAGGAGGTAGTACCTTACGGGGTGAGCATTATATAGTTTAAATAAAACAATAGTAATAATTTTTTATTTTAGGGACATGAATCAATTAATGCGCAAACATTTAAGGAACATGTTGACGATGAATATAAGATCTGTGACATTGGATGTACTATAAATAGTTGTTCATGAAATTATTTATTGATAGAATTTATAATAGATAAAAAAATGTTTTTGATAAGTTCTCAATTGTTATATCACTAGATAATGAGCGACCATAGTTGTAAATTATCTTTGTTTAATTGTTATTTGTAGATGACTTGATAATGAAACGTCGTCGGAAGTAAAATTTAAAAAAAAATTGAAAGTATAAAGCCTTATATATTCCTTGAAGACATCATATATAAGAACATTGAAAAATACTACTGTAGTGGCTAAATATAAGCTAATTACCGTTATAACATAATACAATCAATATGAATAAAATGCTGAAAGATTCTATTGGACAGTATCATAAAGTCTTAATTATTCAAATAATATTCCGTGAAATATTTTTAATAATCAGGATCTATCTACAAATCCATACCGATAAATCTTTTTTGATTTTTGATAAACTTAAATTTTTTTCATCTGTATTAAAAAATAAAAATATTTCTGGTAAATATGAACGAATGATTTATTTTAAAACGCTTGTTGAGAAACGAATACTACATTAGGAGATCAATTAATTAATTAGGACTTCTTTTCAGAGGTCTCTAGGGCATATCAGGAATCGAAGAGGAAGCAAAGCTATGTAAGAGAGATTTCGGATGGTTCTGAAGTTTATTATGAAAAGTAGATATCTGGATTGGGCCAAATGGGAAGAATAAGAAACATTAAGGTCTTTATAGATGATTTTATTTGTAACAAAGTAAAGAGCATTGAGGGGTGTAAGGTTGTTAAGGTGTAAGGTTGGATACGAGAGGAATTCAATAATTTAGTGAAGCACCACAGCTCAATCCGTAAGTCTAAATAGGCCTTATTTTAGTCCTGTGTATGAGTACTTTGTAATTATTTGGAAGCTTAGAGCGGTTGTCTAGTAAGTGCTGAAATAGTAGAAACATCGAACGATTTCTTGTCGTTTCAGGCTGATATGAAGATATAACAAAAGATAAAAATTTTAAAATATAGGATTTTTTCAATAAACAATATTGGATCCATTCAAGATATTCCTTTAAAAAAAATCTTTAAATTATTACACAATGATTTATTATTTCCAAATAGTCCAATTTCAATGGCTTTTTTTTTTGTTTATTTAGGAAATTTTGTTAACTTCAAATAACTTTCAAACATACATATAACTTATATACTTATATACATATAACGTGTATACTTTTTGAGTTACTCAGACAAAATATTGCATTCCTCGTAACTTTTTTACCAGCAGAATCGGCCACCAATTTAAACTGAAAAGTGAGATGGTTATGCCGAAATCCGAGGATCATCCTCAGATGGCGTCTGTGATTGCTATCACATCTCAAAACTATAGGCCAAATATTCGCAGAAGTTTTTTTAAATTTGTTTTTCGGATTCTACGTATCTTGAAACGTAAAATCTCACTTTTTGAGGGGATATTTTTTTTTAAATCTATTACAAAGGTCCATTTTTGAAATTGATCTTCACGCCATACGATTGCTAAAACTAAGAGAACCAATTCAGAATGAATATTTTAATTTTTGAGAAGGAGTTAGTTGAGGGTGCGGTCAAATAAATAAAAAATTAAAATATATTAATTATTTTAATTTTTTTTTTTTTTTTTTATTTGACCGCACCCTCGACTAACTCCTTCTCATATTATATCAACGGTCAACCATCTCTACATCATTATTTTAATTTTTGATTGCCGATTGTAGAGTTTTAGAGGAATTTATGTTTCATCAAAAACTAACTAACTCTTAACGTTTGTTTCACTTCAAATTCCATTCAACTTTAATAACCTTACATAACACTGTTTCGTAGAAAGAAATTGTAAATTGTAATAGTTCATCAAATATACTATTTGCCATGAGTTATCTGAATCTACATAAATAAGTCAATCAGATGTATACGTAACCGATTTATTACAAAGCCATCTGATGCCCTGAAGCCTGGCAGGCCTGTACATGATGTGTTATTCTGAAGTTTAATTTAAAAAATGCTATTTTCGAAAAACTAGTGAATCATATTTGATTCCTAACGATGGTAAAATGAGCAGGCTCCGAATGCAAAGCTGTTGAAGGAGATGAAGTGATAAATAAGTTGGGGGAGACCGCAAGATGAATCGGGTGAAAGCCTTGAGAGTTCCCTCTTTCCCACTGTGGTACCTATTTTTTTCCTCTGTTGCTTTCTGCCCTCATGACCCATCTATTAATTTTATCTTTAGTCCGTACCGTTTGTTTGCTTTTTACACAAACAAGAAAATGGGAAAAAGATAACTTTCATTATTCACCCTTTTTCGACATATTATGAATGTTCTGGGAAATTTTAATCGAAGCGAAGGGATCTTCCTAAGTGGTTTGAACAGTAATTTTATCTGAACCTTCAAATGAGTATTGCAACTCCGTGGTATAGATCACTTTTCTATCTGGAGCGAAGTATTTGGAGAGGCGTGGAGTCTAAAAGAAGGATATTTCACGAAAATGTGACGAATCTCAATTTCTTCTCTTGATTTCTTATTACGACATTTACAAAAATGGTTGAAAAATGTAAGTATTGTCAATACTTCTACAGAGGTGAGTTATCGAATCGAGATGGAACAAGTCAGATTTCAGAGATTTCAACAAGGACATTTGGCTCCTGCGATTCAAATCCCTGAAGTGTACTGTGTTCAAGATAAAGCACGGACCCAGACTAACTCTTCCGGTTCTCCTAGCTGCCAATGCTGACATGTGATTCTTATCGCTTGTTGTTCTTTATGTTTATAAAAATTTAAATATAGCTTTTCTATATAATCTAAGGCAAACGAAGTATTTATTGAAAAAATATAGAATTTTCTCTGATGACTTGGGCATGTGGATTAATACAGAAGGAATCTCTATGATACTTTTAAATTAAATTACAGAACAGCTTTTTTAGACATATTTTAATTTCTTGGTTACTAATATCGGCATATCGGCGATGAAAAACTTATCTCGACTTGGTTCCTATATCCCATTCTTAGTAAGTGAAAATAATATAAGCCAGGGATCTAAATCAAGGTATCTTTTGCAATTTCCTAAGAGGTCTCATCGAGTACTCATGTTGGGTTCGTCTAAGTTTACGGATAGATGAATCTTATTGTTGTAGTAAGATCCAGTGTGTAAACTGGATAAATATTTACCAGTCAAGTAAGCTAATTTTAATTAATTACTCATTAGTATCAGTTTATACTCTGACATAGCAAAGGCTGTACCCAGATCAAGGAAATTAGAATAGGGGATGTTATTTTTTAAATTTTCCTTGTAAAGTTTTTTTGTATTAATTTCTTTAATTCAAAATGTTGAATTACTAACAACCTATCTGCCAGTATCTTTCAATTTCTCATAAGTGTTTTATTTATAGCTGTTGCTATTTTACATTCAAAGAAAAGACGAGGACTTGAATAGAAATCGGTTGCAGTTAACTAATTTTTATATTGTGCTGATAAATCGTTGTTAAACGCTGAGGTTTTGTTAAATATTAAACTGAACTAATATTCTCTTAGTGTTCAGATAACATTACTGTTAAAGCTCTGTTGTCGAAATGCCTTTGTAAAAGGTGGGCGGAGTATATGTCGCATCGAATTTAATTGCGGGAGTGATACCTTCCGAAGTATTTACACCATTTTATCCTTACACATTAAAATATTAAAATTTAGCTATTAAGTCGATTTTAAATATCATGATGTCTGAATTAAACTTGAATTATTATCATTGTTGACGTAAGATTTTAACATGTCACAATCCTTAGACAGTCTAAGCAGATTATGTATCACTTTTATTATTATCATATAAGAAAGTTATAATAAACTTTCACTAACAGTTGCCTCAAATTAGCGGTTACCTTATAAAATGGCGGACATGTTTATCTCAGATGTTCTAATTCAGAATAGTTTATGGTATGGAATACAAACAGGCAAACCACACGATTGCTGCTCACAGGCTAACTGCTTCCATATTGTATAACGGAATGTCAGTTTCTAGACCGCTGCCTTCCCAATTAAAGCCAGTCACTAGATTACTGAGTATTTCCGTTAAGGCTCCATCTACAGATTGTCGAGTCCTTTGAACTTTTAGAGAGAGGTTTATTGTTGTTAATCAATTATATAATTATATTCATTAATTTATTTTACATCCAAGGTATTTTTCTTATTAAATATATTAGAGAAAACTGGAAAAGCTTATAAACTCGGTTCAAAAGGGGTGGTATTACTTATTTCTTTTCGGAGATAGCAATGTTGTGTATGCTGGGCTTTTTTCAAAGAAAATCGTAGTTTTTCAGATCTAGTTAACAAACTGATATGCACATGATACCATACTTGGTAGATAAAGGTTGTTTGTTATTGGTAGAGTTAGCCTTCAAAGAATTAAACCTCTAAATATGTCATAGCTTAGTTGAGGTATATTGTATACTTAATGGCTCTCTGCTGTGATACACTGGCGGATCTACGGGGGGGGGGAGGGGGCTTTCGGGCTGAAGCCCCTCCCCTCCCAAAATGGAAAAATATAAACATGTTTTATGGGGAAAAAAATTTAAAAAATACCTCTTAAAGTATTATTGTTCATGTAATTACATTTAAAAGTACTTAAGGAATAACTTAAACACCATTTCATATAGGTAGTTAGTTTCTTTCTGTTCTTCCAAAGTAATTATCGTTATTTTTATGATAAAAAAAGGTTTCGGGCTGAAGCCCTCCCAAAATTAAATCCTGGATCCGCTAGTGCTGTGATATACTAGATTGAGTTTATAATGCTTTCCATATTTCCTTTCTAAAAATGTCTTGTTACCAAATAATTTGTTATATCTAAATAGTTGTATGCAGGAAAAAGGCTAAAAACCAAATTCTATTCTAAAACGTATTTACTGCTATTTAAATATTATAGATAGATAGATAGAAAGTAAACTTTATTCTGGGACAAAGTCCCTTATGAATAACAGATATGAACAAAAAAATAAAAACTATATCTGGCCAAAAATTACATTAATCAATATTAAAGAATATATACACTATCTTCAGTGAAGTTAAATTAAAACAAGTAAAAATAAAATAAAATTTTGAGAAAAAACGAAATAAAAAAAAACATTATTTAAATGAAAAAAAAGTAATAAAATAAAATAACCATGGGTTGATTTTTAAAATTAAGACTCAATAAATTTTATCAACCATTCACCTCAGTCAAAATCTGTTTCACAATATTTATTTTATTGTATAACGTCATTTTGGGATGTGAGAAGGAATTGGTAGAGATGATATTTAAATGAGGACAAGGAGGAGGCATGGCGGATTTCAGATGGCAAGGAATTCCAGAAGGCTGTGGATCGGGAAATAAAGGAATATTCAAACGTCTTAGTTCTATGGGAAGGGATATAGAGGTCGGAAACACGGGATCTTGTTTTCTGGGAGTGGACCACGGGTTTAAACTGTAGGAGACTGTAGATGTAAGAAGGGTGTCTGGTGTTGATTGTTTGGAATAGGAAAGATCCGAGGAAATATTGTCTGCGGAAAGAAGGGAAGAGCCACTTTAACTCTTCGTAAAGGTGGGACACATGAGATCGCCTTGATGTACCGAAGACAAATCTTAAGCACGTATAAATACATTTAAAATGTTGCATTGAGGATGCTGCTGTGGGATTGAGTAATTATTCTATTATTAGATAGATTACCAATAAAGATTTATAAGAGTATGTTTTGAATAACTATTATAACTATTATAGCTGTTTGTGAGGATATAATGAAATCGCCAGCTAATGTCTTCTGATCTTTGGCGCCGTTGCCACCTCCATGTATTTTATCGATTGCTTCTTTTATATTCCTAGCGATTCAGTTCTTCCTTCATTCCTAGGCACTTCTTCCGAGTCCTCCAATTGATTTCTCCTCTGGAAATTGGTCCTATCTGAAGATAAGTTCTAATCGACGCCTTTTTACCATCCAAAAATATTTTCATCTAGTTATTCCCTACTAGTTTTTTAAGCTTTCCTATTGGTTGAATATTTGTTTCTGGGCGAGACTCCACCGCTCTCTCCCATCTACAGAGTTTTGAAGAGGGATCTGGCCCTATTTGATTCCATTAAATAGACCTAGTTTACCTATACAACTCTCTAAGCGGTTTGTTGGTGAGATGCTTAACAAACCCAGCTTTGCCTGGATTCAGGTATTTCCCTATCCGAAGTTTATCTTCAATATTCTGTATTGGCAATATTTAAATGCGTCTGCATTATACTGGCTCTAATTATTTTGAGTTACTGAAACATATTTCAATTCATCCGTCACTACTCTCGATACTGTGGATACCTATCAATCTGTTTTATAATTTTCTTGTATTCACAGTTAATTTTCTTTTATTAGGGATCATAGTATCACTAATGCTTTTTATTTATATAGCTCTGTAATTTTCTTATGTTGTTAACAACTGAATTTATCTTTTTATGCATTTATCTAAGTTATTTTTTAAAAAAACATTAAGTTATTTATATACTGACTGATTGACGCTCAGGCAGACGTAATGTCTTAACTGTTGCGTCAATTTTTGAGAATCAAAAAAGTTTGAGTTCGATTGCATTTTTGGAATCTAACGAATGTTTAAGTATAGAAAATAGCTCAATTAAACACTCATTATATATAAAATTTAGCTAAACTTAGTTTTTAATCTTCGGGTAGTAATAGTTTACTGTAGTAGTAGTTTACTTAGTAATCTGTCGTTCTATATTAGAAAATTTCAATCATAGTTCATCATCAAGATTTTTTAAAATTGCATTCATCGTTTATTCTTAAAAACGAATTTATTGATTCAAACAAAAATCCCCTGTCCTGTTCAATTTGGGCGTTAGAATATGCCATTAGGGAGGTAATGCGTACCGAAAAAGGGTTGGGTCTGGGTGGGACAACACCCGTGCTGGGCTATACGGATGATCTGGTACTGTTAAGCGAAGACGTGGAAACTATAAAACTAAATACGACAGTGTTAATGAATGCCAGCAAAGAACTAGGACTCGAAATAAACACGGATAAGACAACATATATGGTTAGCTGCAAAAATGGAGATATTACTGGTGATATCGATATAGATGGTAATATGTTTGAACAGGTAGAGAAGTCGGGACTGAAGACGGAAAATGCTTGTTATTTTTCTGTGACAAAACTACTTAGTTCGCGCCTCTTGTCCCGAAACTTAAAAATTAGAATCTGTAAAACCGTTGTCCTATCTACAGTTCTTTATGGTTGCGAACCGTGGCCACTTACATTAAGGGATGAGCAACGTCTTAAGGTTTTTGAAATTAATGTATTGCGTAGAATATTCGGACCTAAGAAGGATGAATTAACCGGAGAGTTCAGACGGTTAAACATCGCCGAATTGCGTGAACTGTATCCGGGTAATATAAGTGACGTAATTTCATCAAATGGGCTTGTAAAATTGTTGGGTTTAGTAACGAGAGAATTCTTAAAAGGTTAATATTTGCTGTGCCGAATGGTAAACGTCCGAGGGGTATACCGAAGCGAAAGTGGGAAGACTGCGTTAAAGCCGATTTGAACAGACTAGGTTTGAACGGCGAAGGGTGGAGGGAGGTGTGTAATAAGCGATTGGTGGTGTCGGAATTGAACCTTCGGGTTCGCTAAGCCTTTTATTATTATTATTATTATTATTATTTTAAAAAAATTAAAATCCTGTTACAAATCAGCGGTTTTATGTTTTTTAATTGGAACCTTTTTATGTTATTGATATTTTATATGTTTTGGTCTCTATTAAGGCGATCATTAAATACTGTAATGTAATACTGATATCTATAGTCATAAAATACAATAGAAACCTCACGTTTCACTTAATAATAGTATTCGGATATTGATTTATTTCTTATTGCTAAAAATTATAGCCCATTAGTATGAAAATGAACATAAGGTGGTCATCTAGTGAGATAAGTGAGCACATTAAGATGGAAATGGCAATCAGTGTTTTGCAATGCTGATAGTTTTGAGTGTTCGTTCTTGCTCGATCACCAACAGCAATTTGTCAGAACTGCTATGCACTTCGCATGTTCTGCAATGAAGAGTGACCATTATAGGAAATTTATGAAGCTAATACATTACGACAGATGGGAAGAGTTCTCATGAATTTATTCACTTTGATGAAGTCATCCGATTGTGACAATGAACTCGGAAACGTTTTGAATTACTTTAAGAGGTTTAGATATCATATATTTTAATTTTTTCGTCAATCGTTTAACTTCTTCCTCTGGATATACAATTTTATATATTCGTATTACCTGTTTCAATATGTATCTTATCGTTACTATAATTGTTCGTCGTATAAGCAATCAAACATATAAGTGTTTTGAATCTCATAACTTAAGTCCACTAGAAATAGAATAACAAGTTGTTGATAGAAATCAAATACATTACCATTTGATATTATTTATTATTTTATTTAGTTCTGTTAAATATATTATCCCTGCGAAATAATCCACTGCTACAAAAAAAAAAATTACACTGAACTGTGCACATAGCTACTAGTATATCGGCTCTGTCATAACCCTCCTCTTTTCCAAAAGAAGTGGGTTGAACAACTTCCAATCTCAAAGCTTAAGCCATACGGGCATCTCTATCAATCATCTACTGTGAGCAATTGGTCTTAATAATACTCGTACATCAATGAATGAAAATAATTTTATTATTGTGGGACTAGTGTCCCTTTAGAACATGTTACAAATACAGAAAGTATATTAATATTCTGGTGTGTCCATAAAATACAATTTAATATTTACAGGATAATTAGGAATACAATAAAATTATAGATAATTAAAAGATATAAAAACGTGTATAAATATAAAATAAACAGAGAAAGTAAATTAAGTAAACAAAATATCAATGAATCACATAATAATCAGAGTATCTGAGTGTACTTTGAGATTCTTACAGCTTAGGTTTTTAAGTACATTTCGTTATCAGTCGCATGCCACACACTATCCGGAACTTCACCCATGGAACAGAGTTATTCAGATTTCCGAACAAGAACGAACACTCAAAACTATCAGCATTGATCTTGAACAAGCTTTTGTTGTAATATTTTTTTTTTAAACCCAGTAGTCCGGAGCGCCATACTTGTCTATCTAAATTTTAAAGTTTTTTTTGGGACAAATCAGCACAAAACTTCTTAACCAAAAAGAAATAGAAACCATGATTTTATTAAGTTCACTTGATGCCGTAAAAAAATCATTTAATTTTAAATTAAACAAAAAAAAAATCAGAAGAAATTATTCGGGGTGCGGTGAAAAATTACTATATAATAAAATAGTATATTTATTACATTAACCAACGTTTCGACCTACGTTGTAGTTCTTCTTCAGGGCATTCCGTTTGGCACTGCTGAAGGCAGTTTGGCGACGGGCTGTCTGAAAAAAAAATAGTTTGCATTAAAATCATATTGGCGATTTACATTAAGGAAAAAGGATCGAAAAACAATTTTTTATTTCAAATCATAATACTATAGAAAAATTTGAATTCAGGAGATAAAGAAATAGAATTAAATCGATTTATATGTTCCGAACGCGCATATGCGTTCAAGTTGTGAGTAAATACCGAAATATTCTATTTTTTTAAATAATTTTTCAACCGCATTCCATAAAAATACTTCAAGGCACCTCCGTCACGAGTTTTTTCACACTTCCTTCAACTGCTTGTGTATAAAGTGATAATTTATTGATAATCATATCCAAATTAGAGACATCGTGACGCTGAACTATATAATAATTAAATACAAATATCCCAGGAACTTTCTCCTTTTAAAGAAAAAACATAAAATATTTTCCATCCTAAAAAAACAAAACAAAGGAACATAAATGTAGAAGTAATAATCATTTTGATAACGTAGCTCAATTTTGATTACACGGTAGCATAGTCCGCTGCGTATAGATTCTCGTTCTCAAATCAATAAGTGAGGAAGTGCCATTTTGCTGGTTTGGGGTCACTTTCGGGGTGGCGGATATGCGGGCCAGGCAGCAAAACCCAGATCTCTTCCCTATGGCAACCAAGGAAACAGTGTCCTATCTCCTCCCCGATCTTGGAGGAACGATTCTTTGGAATGGTTAACACAGAGCTTCGGTTCATCGAAGAACTCGAGGTATCAGCAGAGGCCAATGTACTAAACAACCAAGGAAAGTGGAGCTCTTCGTGTATGGTACCTTACCGAGCTCTCTTTAGTGTGGTCCTTTTAAAGCTATGTCGAAAACACTGATCTGTAACAGAAAATTTAAATATGTACCTTTTAAAATTAATTACAACTGGAGTTTGGAGTATATGAAGGCTCTCATGGAAGCGAGATATTTCAATATGTCTATTATGGAAAGATGTTCCATCTTTCATCTCTTCAGTACCATCTTCAAATTGCTTTGTTTAATCTTATTAAGTATATTAATAACATGAAATATTGAATGAAGATAATAAATTCTGATTAAGGTTTAGTAAATAACTCTCTTATATCTTATATACAGTTCCGTTATGAGAGCGCCTCCGGTAGGAAATGAGATAGGCACCTCGAAGAGACAAGCGACTAGATATCTGAACTGAAGAGATGGACCGGTTCTGAAGAAGTCATCTCCCCGGGCACACCGGGACCTGCTTCACGGGCCCTTAAAAGGCTCACTTTCCATTACTCTGTTTAGTTTTCTCTTCACCAAATCTCTAATTAACACTTAGGTTAATTGACAATTAACACGGAAAGTTAATTATTTCTTTTATATGTACCTTAACGTAGCTGAAATTTTATATCCTCCCCTTAAGTATTAGCTTATAGAAGTAGATAGGCACACATTCTGATGAAACTTTGAATTTTCTGATGATCTTAGAAATTTTACCTTTGGGTCCATCCAAGGTATTTGAATCCATTTGTACCGACCGGATTTGAATTAATTTTGTTGCTCGAGATTTATAATTCCAGTTATTCCATATTTAATTGAGAGCACAAAACTATAGTAAAAAAATGTGAAAGCTCACAGGTTTTTCTCAGCGGCCATTTTGAATTTGCTTTGCAGCAATTTTGTAAAAATTAAACCAAAATAAAGACATGAATAATGATGTGTAATTTTTTTTACAGTTTTTACCATAAATAAATCACCTAAAAAGAAACGAAAGGTTTAAAAAAAAAATCATCAAAATTTACGTAAAAAGAGACATTTATCACTTTAAAAGTGTGATAATGAAAAGAGACTCGCCATTGATATTATCAGTGTAGTGCATGCTAATGAAATTCCATTCATGAAAACATCGTTCATTTTTAAATATGAATTTTCAAAAACGGTAAAAATGTCATTTTCTGCAATTTCTGTTATTGAATAACAAAGGGAATGAATAAAAAATCATGAAAGTGGTACAATTTCGATGATAGGAACGTGGTGTGACATGAATTTCATTTCTGAGACTCAATTGGTTCTATTGAGTGAACATTACGTTTAACATGGATGTATCAATGAATTTTAGAACAATGTTTTCATCATTCCGAATCACAAGTACAATTGTTCGGTACAATGATGGTGCATTTTTCCTCCTCAAGAAATCGTATTGCCCTCTTCTTCTTTAAAACGAAACAAGTCAAAATAGGATATAGACCTTTATTTTATAGACATTACACTTGATGTCGAATGTTCCAGTTGTTTCCTGGATTGAAAAATCTTTCAAATCCCGAAAAAAAAATATGGTTCCCTCAAACAATCCATATATCTATAAAATTGTGTTCTCGTTATTGTTTGGTTACTCTTGTTTGTGTTTTTTTGTTTTCTGCATTTATCTCTTCTACTTATTTTTCTTTTGAAGCCAAAATTCGTTTGACAAGTTAACTGATATTTGAGGCACTGAGAAGCTTATATCCACAATATAGAGCAATGGTTACTCAACTATGAAACATAGCCAAACGACGAGTTCTCTCCCATTTATTTATTGTCTGTTTTAAATCGTAAGAAATAAAATTTATTTTGTTTCTCTTACATTTATTGACAGTCCAGGAACTAGGATTTACCGCATCGTTTGCTTCTGTATAAATCGAATATTAGAAAAAATATTTTATTTTTGAGGTCTCAACTCAAGGACATCATCACATACATAAAGTTATGAACTATCTTTTTTTGTTCGAAACAGATGTTTCTCCGAAGTGGAGAGAAAAAGAAAATGAACCTGGTGCTAAAGGGGTACTGGTGCTCAAGACACAGTTATTGTACCGCTGAGGTCACCCGTACGGTAATAAATTACAATCAGCACTGTTCTTAACCACCAGACCTAATTGCTACCGAGTGATTTATATCTTGTGTTTACTGCCTGTGGTGTTTAGTTCTAGAGGTTACATAGTTGTGGCTTAGGTGGGCTCTGGGAAATGATATCTGGTTTATTGAAACCTCAGTAATAATAATAATTTTTTATATTCATGAAGTCGGCCAATAAATGACAAAGAAGTAATAAAGGTTTCATTTTTAATTAACTACTTTTGAACCGAGACTTATTATCGAAATGAGGGAGATAGGATTGTCGTTTTCACCTAGTTAGATTGTTTAGTGTGCATTTTTTTATTTGAGATGTTCAGTTTGGTAAAAAAATAATATCAATATGCAACAGTATCGCTAGAGTTTATTATTTTTTAATATACTTCAAAATCAATCTAAAGCTATTATGGTACCAAAAAAGTTTAATTATACCTAAAAAGGATTATTGACAGAGAGCTAATCCAGGCGTCACTAATAAGTTAAACCTAACGTTGATTTATCTTACTTTCCAATTTTATTTACAAATGTATACTTATATTTAATTAGGGGCTACCCCCTGTCCATCGATGGTGGACCGACCGCCATTTTACAAATTATAAAACTGTTGCTCATAAAATAATTATATTACTCGTTGCTCAAATTGTATTACTATTTATCAACATATAGGTATGCATGTTATTTTTTTTTTTTTTCCTTAGTTTTAATTTTCTTAGTTTTTAGGTTATTTTATTTTATTGTCTATTGTATATACTTTTGATTATTATTTTGTTCTATTTATTTTATTTTTTTATACATATGGTGTGAATGTCATCCTACCTCACTATAACCAATGTCGAACAGACAGATTGTTATAATACTCAATAAAGAAATTAAAAAAAAAAAAAAAAAAAAAAAAAAAATTTATCAACATAAAATAAACGAAACGAATCAAAGTTCGAAAAATGTTTAATTCTTTAAAAATCTATATTATACATCACACCTTATTGTCGATTTATATTATTATATAATTATAATTATTCTTATTGCCAATTTGAAACCATGATACGATTTTTTGCTATTCAAACATCGAAACAAAACAATCAACCAATGTACGTATTGGTTATAAACCTATTTTAAATCAAAATAAAAACTTATAGCACAGAGACAGTAACAATTTGAACAAAATTACATTTGATTCACTAAGTTCTACTTTTTTTTTCTTACTATTTTTAATGTCTACAGATTTCTCAATATGGTTTTTGTCCATCTCTTTTATATAATAGAACGGTACAACGTTGCGAGTTATATACTTAGTGGCTGTATGGATTGGTAACGTTTATTCATTAATATTTTTCCCACGCCAGTTCAGTGGGTGGGCACGCACTGTAACCTCCTGCTCAATGGGGGGAAGTTCCTGAAGGTGTACTGTTCTCTTCCTGTCTCTCCTATTTTTTTTTTAGTATATAATTTTTTTAAAAGTCCATTTTAATAAATGATTTTGGAAACACAATTCCCCTACATATTTGATTGTCTGTACAACATAAAATTATCTCCCTGTGTCGAAAATCAATACCACCAACACTGACAGGAAAAATAGCTGAAGTTGAAAACAGAAGAAACCTGATATGTTTTGTGAAGGTGAAATAGTAGGAATGGTATCTTGACATTGGAATAAAACTATACTGTTACATAACTCGTCTCTTTTATTTACGCCAAATTAATAACAGAGTTTATAATTAGTTTTTTTTTTTAATTCCATCAATTTCAGCATAAAATATACTTTATTATTTATTTTTATTTATTTAGGAATTTATTTCTTCATTTTTTACAAAAGTTTGAAGATGCAGAAGCCTCGCATTCGTTATTTATTAGTGGTAAAATATTATTTCTAATAACCTTTTACCATCCATTACTGAAAATTATCCATCTTCCAAGTGCCAAGACCAATTATACCGACCTCTCCAATTTATTAGTAATCTTCCAGTAATTAGCAGGTTGGAGCACGAACCCCTGAGTGTTCCGAGAAATGCAGGTATCAAGATCTTTTTTTTCGTTGATGGTGCTGCGGTCAGGACTTAAGGTAAAACAGAAGCCAATGATTATAAATTCTTTTAACTACGTATAACAAACAAAAATAGATAGTTTACTATTCCGTTTTAAAAGGAAATTCATCACACTTAATATTCCTATATTTCTAAATACAAGAGAATACAGATTTCAACAGAAAAATTATTTTTTTCAAAAACTGCATTAGAAAATAACAGTATATTTATAGAGAGTAAAATAAAAATGAAATTACTCAAAATGTCTCCCTTTTGCCTTGACACAGGCATTTAATCTCCGTGGCCATTCATCAACAGCACGGAGCACTTCTTGAAGAAAGCGCTCAACTGCTAGAACCAGAGATTGAGGCTTTCCAAGTTAGGGTGTACTCTGTGGCATTCCATCCTCTCCAGTTCGGACCTAAGCTGATAATCTAATGGGTTGAGATCAGGGCTTCCTGAGGGCCAATCCGAGGCAGAGATGAACTCTGGAATGTTCTTTTGCAGCCACTACTGAGTTGACCTGGTCTTGTGAGCTGGAGCGGAATCCTGCTAGAAAACTAAATGTCTTCCAGCAAAAAGAGTATCGTTCAGAGGCTCAACAACAGGTTCCAAAATATCGTCCTGATAGTTTTAGCGGCTGTTTTAACTCCTTTTTCACAAAAATGGAGCTTTGTGGTGCCATCAATGCAAACTACCCACCAAACCATCACTGAGGATGGATGATGGCCTCTTTCCACTCTTCCAGTGACTTCCTGGACTTATTTAGAGATGTGTGCGTACACACAATCATTTTGGAAATTATATTTTTCTTCAATTGTAAACATTTTCTCATTGGTAAACAAAATTCTACGATGAAGGCAATGGTGTAACGGCCAAGGAGCACTTTGCATCTATCCACGCTTTTTTTTTTTTTTTAGGGAAGTGCTTAGCCTTTATCCTGTCATTCTTCGAAATGCATCCATTCTAAGGTCACTTTTTATTACGCGAGACATTGATCTGACAGAGATTCTCATTTCCCATGACATGATTTGTTGTTTTCGAATGGGATTTCTTCTGATTCGAGCAGCCAATGCTCTCAATACATTTGCCATTCTCACAGTGCGGGGACGGCCCGGTCGAGGTCTGTCACATACAGATAGGGTCTCATTATATTTATGTGTAGTGCGGTACACGAACATACGGCTGATACCCAAAGGTTTCAAAATGTTGAAAATCTCTGACCTACATTTTCCAACTTTGTGTAACGCGATCACAGCTATTCGGTTTTCTTTAACACCCCACTCCATGTTAGCTGAGCGAAAGAAAAATACAAACTATTGGGATTATTATCCCGACATGTAAAAAAAAAAAAAAAACCTGATAGAGGTAAGGATTATCTATATAATACCCAAGGATGTAAACAAAGTTCAACTTTTGTAACAGTATTTAAGGCAGAACTACATATGATGAATGGACTTGTTTTGTCTAATGATACTAATAAAAAATTCACTACAGTACCAACCTAATGTTTTTTTTTTTTTTTTTTGTTTATACTTCCTTCGCTATAACCAATACCCATGTTAGGACAAAATTTTGTATTATAAAAACGAAAAATAAATAAATAAATAATTGTTTCACCTCTACCCCTAAGGGTCATAGTCGTTCTCACTAACAATTTCATACCCTGTTGTAGACTTTCGCAATCTTAAGTAGTTACACATTTTTGTTATTTCGTCGTCCTGGGGGACACCTTTCATTATCCTTTCCAACTTTAGCTTATCCTTAAATCAGTGTAGGTACTACATTCGGGAAGTACGTGGTTTATTGCTCTGATGACTTCGCAATGTGTGCTTGTTAAGGCTTCTAATTCTCGAAGATGGTACCCGAGATTAAATTCATCGCTCCCAGATGATGACTTCTTTCCGTCTGAAGATTTTTTTTTTAGGTGGGAATCTGGTGTACAAGTTTTCTAAAATGAACAATTCTTTTTTGACACGGGATGTAATATATTTATTTTTAATACAGCATTTGATATGTAAATTTTCAAAATAGATAAGGTAGTGTTCTTTCTATTAATAATCGAGTTGTGCTATTTATGCCGGATTGACGCATTTCTGAAATTCCAGAAATATAAAAATACGCATAAAAAATAAAAGAAACATAGGTTTTACCTCCTTCAATATTCCAGAGAAACAACGCTGGTGGATTTTGGAATTTCATTTGTCTTAATCTATTTTAATATTGAAAAGAAAAGTTGATATCCGCAATATAGTCAAAATGCTTATACATACTTAAGTCTCTATCCAACTCAATTAATAATTTTTTTAAAAATCTATCGATAGAGGTGATATTTTGTATAAACATTTAGCGAAGTTGTGAAGAAACTGGCTTGAATAATTTTTTTTTTTAACGTTCAAGTTGAATTTGTAAGTTTTCCACGATTCTGTAAGTATTATTACAAAAAAACTCCGTAATTAGAATGCACCTCTGAGACAATATCTGACTCACTAATAGAACCCTGACCATTATTCCTAAGGCATGGCTTGATCCCCTCCCGCAACAGGAAGGCTGGTCTGGAATCGGGAGCACCGCGATTTCACGTCATAAAGCAGCTCTTGGAATCGAAGAGAAAATAGACCCAAGGACATGGTGAGGACTCGCCAACTGGTCTAAGGTTGCAATCTCAGCTTCTAATTTTATGTCCAGTGAGGTGGATCTTGTCCAGGAAACGTAGAGAGAAATCCATCCAAGATATCCCAACCAATTCATTTTTAATTTTTATAATTTATTGTACGCTATAACTGACTGCGCCAGAACAATCGCATGTTCTACATTTTAATTTATTTTATCCGATATATAAATTTATTGTAAACGATAAGTGATTAAATTTCTCTCACATATCCTCTCTCTCCCTCCACTTCATCTGTTAGGGTTTTATGTTATTTTTTGGACATTACAAAAAAAATTATTGAGTGTAGTTTCCTATAACCTGACATTTTAAAAAAATGGTTTTGTAATTTGGTTTCAGGCTGAAGCCTCCTCTCTCCTCTCCTCCACAAATAGTAAAATATAACTATGTTTTATTGAAAACAAAAAATATTAAAAAATTATCTCTTAAAGTATTATTGTTCGTAGTCATATTACAATGACTTATTATCAGTCATGTTATTATGACTACTGTATTATCTTTGATATACGGTAGTCATATATTTTTTTAAAAAATCATCCTCAGGGCACAATGGCCCGAATGAAACTGGGAGGAGAAAAAGAGGAGAAGCAATTTGTGTTTGTTTAATGGTGCGATTGTTTTTAGAATATCGCTTTTAATCTGACAAACAAATATTCAGAGATCTTGCTGATAGCAATTTGGTAATATAATAAAATTTTTGCTGAGTGATGCAATTTCTAAGCTTGCTCAAAATTAACTCGTCATCACAGATTTAATCATTCTTACCATGTTTTGAAAAAGGTTCTCCACTCCTAACCTCAACGATAAATAATTTCTCTCAACCTGCTTTAGCTATTGGATGGGACTCTTTCTATTATTTTTTAACCAATTTAAGATCATAAAATTTTAATCGCACCTTCTAATGCTGTAGCGATTTGAGTAATATTAATAATAATTTGAGTTCCAAGGTTACGTAAAAAACAAAATATTTTAAACACCTATTACTGTTTTGTACATCCACAACAGTCATAAAAGTACTGAAACGTACAAGCATATCGAATACGTGTTGATAGAAAAGATTGATGTAATACCATCATCGTGTGGGTTTGCGGAATCAGTCTGAATAATTCATCTTTTGAACTTATCACCACTGAAATATTTCTTATGTGTCGCTGAAAGTAATGATAATCAGACTGTATTTTGAGCAAGAATATTTTTCACTTGCAATCGGCAATCAGTTATCCATCAGTATTGTTTTTTTTTATCAGAATATTTTCTGATTAGCGATATTTTTTTCATGGTCAATGGTTTGCATTTTCACCCACTCATCCTTTACAATTACTAAGGACTTACAACTTAGTTTAATTACATCTTTGAAAAAAGGTTTGGGTTTTTTTTTACTTATTATTTTTATCATATTTTTTGAAGCTTAGAACATTTAAACTTGAAAATAGTATCAGAACGATATCGATTGTAAATCTTTTTTATTGGTTTCTATAAATATTATTCAATTAAGAAGTTACGGTGTCTAAAGTCACATAATGTCAATTTTAAAATCAATTTTTAATGAAATATTTTACAGTCAATTTTTAATGGAATATTTATAGTTCGTCCGGATTACTTGACAGTCATAAAGCTCATAGCATTAGTTGTGATAAGTTGAAACTATCATTTTGTTTTTCCCTGACACTCCATCATTACTTACAAAGCATTTCCCAACATACACATAATTAAGAAGAGCACGATCTCCTTCAATATCTGGATAGATTTATTAAAATTTTGTAAATTTTGGCGAAAAAAATAAAATGTGTTTCAATTTAGTGTTCGCCACCGGACTACACAGAAAAGAAATTTTTAATTGGTCCAATATTAACGAACTTTTTTTTCATTCTACGTTCCTCCGAAGAGGTAATGAATGTGTGCGGGGACACAACAGACATATTCGATATAGAAAAGTCTTTGGAAATAATTGTGTGATAATTTTGAAGCATGTATTAGACACAATAGTCTCTGCTCTGCATAGAAAACCATTAAGTTTCCTCTAACACATGCTGGTGGTTCACCTATTATATCCGTTGATCTCGTAACATTTGAGGGCTAGGTTTTGGATGATAGGAGTCCAACATTTAACATTTCTAACACGAATGAATGTGTATCCAGTGTTATATTGAAACGCAAATCTCTCCTCTGTAGCCTGACACCCCGAGCACTAATGTGGATTCCCAGCCATTGTGGGATTCCGAGAAACGTTGAGGCTGATAGTCTAGTGATACAGATTTGCCTCAGCCGAAATATCCAAAACCTTACGATTCAATACGGCGAATGGTAAAGATGGTAGTGATGGTAGAAATAAGAAAAGCACACTAGGACAAGGTGGGAGGGAAACGCTATGAGTATTTGATAGACAATCCTATCCCAGCTGAACTACCAAGAAGAGATGCAATAGCCTGCTTCCGACTGGCTACTAGTCACGACTATCCACTACTGACACTAGCGAATCCAGCATTTAATTTTTTTTTGGGGGGAGCTTCAGCCCGGAAGCTTTTTTTTCATAAAAATAACGGTAATTACTTTGGAAAAAAAATAAACTAATTACCTACATGAAATGGTGTTTAAGTGTTTCCTAAAGTCCTTTTAAAGGTGATTACATGAACAATAATACTTTAAGAGGTAATTTTTAAATATTTTTTCCATAAAACATGATCACATTTTACCATTTTGGGAGGGAGGCTTCAGCCTAAAAGCTCCTCCGGTAGATCCGCCCGTGGTGGCTGAGGATCCTAGGTGTAAATTTTGTCATCAAGAAAGAGTGGATGCAGATGCAGACCATCTAGACAAATGTTCTTGACGGACGTAAGGGAACAGACATTTTTAAATATATATATATATATATATATATATTAAAAAATCTAAATTATACTGGGAGCAAGATGTCGGATGGCGGAATGACCAACGACTTCGGCATAAGAAAAAAAATCTAACATTTCTAATTTGAAAAATCTTTAGTTTCGCCTCTTTCATTCTAGTTATGCCAAATATTTTCTTATGCCGTAAATTAAAGATATTAAAATATCGTATATAAATAAATTTGATTTATTATAATTGTATGTATCAGAGGTGATCAATTTTCGAAAGCTTTTAATCTTGTACAGGTCTTGTCCGTCTGACCAAACAGAACTTATCAGAGCGTAACTCATTAAAAGAGATGAAGCGTTCTAGGCATATGCTCAAGAGAAAATCCTCAGCCTACATTTTTTCCTTCTGAAAAATCTTTGCTTCAAACTTTCTTATTAAAAAATCTTAACTTTAAACCAAATATATATAAAGTGTCACTACCTAGCCGTAAAACAGAGAGCCATAATTAGCCTTCACAGTTTTAATCCTGATCACATTTTCAAAGCCCTTATTAAAATGTTTTTTCAACTAGTTTAAAATAATCAGTTTTTGGCATCGCAGGTGTGTATTTAGATTTTCGAAACTATCATCGAAGTTTTTTAAAACTCACTAAATTATTATTCCCATTGTCAAGGTTCCTGTTAGATTCATTAGGCTAATATCTCCTATTAGAACCCTTATGTTCCATAACTTTAAACGTTATTTCTCTCCGAAGGGATCACTATTTTAAATAACTAATTACCAGATTTCTTCCGTTTGATTAGATTCAAGACTGCTTCCAACAGTAGAGTTGAAAATTAAATGAAACGACAAGCTGCAATTTTCCACCCAGCATAAAACCACAGAGTTATTGTAACATATGTCATTAATAAATGTTTACAGCTGCGCACATGCATTTTTCAGTTTGGTTTGGCACTGGAAACTTGAATGGATTTAGCAATAAGTATTGTTGATTTTCTTTTCAGTTTTGAGAAAAAGCCTGATGAAGTTAAATGTTCCAAATATTTACGCTTGTTACCAATTCTTCGTGTTATGCTGTTGGGAATAAAATGGGAATTGTGGATTCTTCTAAGGTCTCTTTTCGGCAGGAGGCTACTCGCAGCGCCAGGATCATTATTGTCGCGCGGGACAGTAAGTCTATTCGGCGATGTGTGACACGTTATATTTACGTATTTTTATGTATGTTATATCACTTCACCTGTGTCAGTTTCTCATGAAAATAATGCCTTTTTTCTAATCAACTGATCTAAATTTGTCTGAAATCAGTAGAAAATGCATATAAGTGGATACACTAGATATTAATTGTCTAAGTCTATTATTTATTTATTTTTCTTATTCTTTGGCTATCCAAGTTTAATAAAAGACCAGTTCTCAAATCAGATGCTGAATGTCAGAGACTAAAAAAACAACTCAAATCAAATTTGTTTATCGTCTCTGTATTGGCGCCGTTTTGGTAAGGTACAGTCACTTTTTACTTTCACTTACCTGTATATGAAATATATAGTAAAGGAAAGTATTGCGATCGTGAACATTTTTGAATCTCAGTTTTCAACGGAAATACACGTTTTGAGGTCCCCTGAGTCCAAATAATCAAGTCCCGCAAAATGGTCTTTGTGTGTGTTAACAGTCTAGCTCAAAAACGAAAAGTCGTACGAAAGTGAAATTTCATATTTAAGGTTTTTATATGCTAGGGATGTTACAGTAACTTTTTTCTCAAAATCGACTGACCGGAGGAAGTGGCACTTCATATCATGATCTAAATACATTTTTAAACGAAACAACTCCAACGATTTTTATTAAATTCATTATATCAATGTAAAATTAGACAGTTTTTAATAAAATGTAGTTTTTATTCGGATTGATGTTCTCTAACGGGGCTTAAATGGCTAATTTACAATATAAGCTTCCTCTGAAGTACCTTTAATTTTGTTTTATTTGAAACAATTGACTATTTCACATTAATCTCTAATATAAAAGATAATTAAATATAAAATATGAAATAATTTGATAATTAACTAAAGGAGAAATAAAAATTCGTAACGGAGAATAGTTATAATTGATCGTTCCTGAGCTCGCCCAAAAGATTATAACAGGCTTCCATACGTAACATGAGCTTAATATAATATGGTCTCCGACAATATTGTATAAATATACATTTGCGGTTTTCATAAATGCTATTGTTGGTATAATTTAATATTTAATTGTATAGATTACACCGATAAAAATATTAAAATTTGTAAATAAAAGGGTACTTATACAAATAAAAATACCCACAATGAAATATAAATAATTATAGCGTCTCTCATTTTTACTTTCACTTCTCCTTTGTCTGAAAATACTTATTTCTGCTAAGAAGAGGATAATAAGTGAAAGTTGTGTGATGAGCGCACCGCACCAGATTTTTTTTTTGTAGGGACATAGTGCTACTGTTAGGACAAAAGGTCGTATGTAAAAATTGAGTGTTTTACCTGAAGAGCATGAAAACGAATTATATCTTTATGATTTATTAGTATAATTCCACATATTATTTCCTCTGCTTTTTTTCCATTGTAGGAAACTACTTATATCAGTTCCTCTCTACAAAATGTCACCTTTACAAAAGGACAAATAAAATAAAAATTAAAAATTTTTGCATACGACATTTTGCAATAACAGTAGCAGTAGGATTTATTTTATTTCTGGTTGTAAAGGGCACAATAAATGTGCAATTTATAGAAACATTGGGAAGGGAGGACGGGAAGTGTATTGTATACGTGTAAGGTTTTTGTCTGCTACTACTGGACTACTGGACTGCTGACGTAATCTCATTGGATATCATTATTTAGACGTCGGGCATCTAATAACTTACTACCAAGGTCCTTAAGAACCGACTGTGTATGGCATCCAAAGGCCCCAGATCACAACAGACTGGAGGAATGTTATTGTGCTGTAATTCAGCGGCTAGACTTCCGAGCTAGCAATTTACGGTTTATTAATCGCCCCAGGGAGGGACTATTTTATCTGCCTCTCAACTAACGGGAAACATCGCTCGGTACATTACGACCCCGCGCTCCCTCAGCCCAGAACTCTTCGCTATATCTCACCCTTCCATCTAAATTGGGGGCAAAAAACAAACGAATTTACATTTTACAAAATACTGTAGAATAACATCGTAGTTAGGCAGAAGTTATTCGTGTCTTGTAGCAGTATAAATTGGTTATCTCATCTCAAAATGAGTTCTACAATCTATTATACGTTAGGAAATTAGTGGTACATTTTGTGCCATGACAACTTCAGATTCATTAAATCACTGCTTAAAAAAATGTTTGAATGGCAAAAAGATTAACATCAGTAAAGAAAAACAATTTACTACCAAAAAATATTGGTTTTTCAATCACAGACATGAAGAATCAAATAAAGATCTAATGTACAATAATAAAGAAATAAACAAAAATGTACAATTTTACACTCTAATACAAAATACAACTATGAGCTGTATAAAAAGGTTTATAATGTATTTAAAAAAAATATCTCAACCATCTTAGAAAATTTAAAACATATAATCATAGCAATAAATAAACGGACAGAGTGTAAAAAAGGAATACCTGCACAGGTTGTTATATAGATATGCAGGTAATGGTTCGTTTTTAATCATAAAAAAAGTTATGATGAAAAGTTCCCAGGGAGGTCCATTCACCTCCCTAGGATCGATGGCGCATGAATCTCCCCCTTCCAAGATATTTTATTGCTCTATTCTTCTTAAAACCAGTGCAAGCGAAAATAAAATTTATAAAATCGTAGAGCATATAAAATTACTGTTGCTGCGATTTGTTCCATGTTTTCCCCTTATCTCCTGGTTTGAAACTTTCCATTCCAAAATGTGGTTCCTCAACAATGTTGTTAACTTTTTTGTCAACTTCGTTAAGTTGCGATGTTGATTGAATCTTCTTCTGGGTACCCCTATCTGTTTCATTTTATTATTATCTTTACTTAAAATATTTCCGTAAAATGTCTAGAAGAAATAAGCGTTTTCTAGACATTAGAAAATTTAATAATACATTTATTTAATGATTTGCACTTTCGCAAAGCACATTTTAAATATTTAAAATATATATATTAAAAATTTTAAAGTATGATAAAAAAACATAAAATTTAATGATATATATTTACTTGAAGTAATATTGAGTATTATCACGTTCGTAAATTTACATTGTTTTAATATTATGACAATTCTATTGCTTAATCATACAGATGCTTTTTAGTCAATCAGTCAAAACATTATGAAGTCTCAATTTACTTATTCTATAATGATGGCTAACAATTAAAAATATAACTTTAATTCAAAAAATATAATAATTATGCATATTTAAGTAAAGTTAAAAGCTTGAACTGATATTACAGCCCTCGGAGATTTACATTCTCTCGTTTTATTTTTCTTTGCATGAATAAGTTTAACTTACTTATTTATTTATTTTTGTTGATCAAACGTGCATCACCTTACTTGTATATCTTGGCAAAATTATTTCTCTTGGGATTTCAAATGAGCTCTTCATTTGAATACACGCGAATTTCTGATATCCTACGCAATTCATTGCTTTGATATTTTCCTGGGCTTCTAATAAACTTGTTAGTTAATAACAATATATTAATCAATTAACTATGTAATGGTAATAAAGTATTGTAAATATTAATTCAGTAAATAAAAACAAACACTATGATACTATGACGTTATCAAAACTATTTTTTTCAACATAAAGAAAGATTTTTTTAAAAATTAGGATGTAGTTTCATTTTAATAAGGATGAATGCAGTAAAAATATAGTAACAAAAAGCATCTTTGTTGTCTTCAGAACGAATATCCTGAATTGTATTTATTTTGTATATATTGTATAGTGTTATAAATATTATTAATTTACTAGTTGACCCGTGCAAATAATTGTCATAACTGTTTACATTGATGGAGAACCGTTTTATAATTCCAGGCTGCAGTAATATTAGGCTGTGATAATGGAGGCCACATTAAGCTTTTATACTTTATTGTTCCTGTTTTTCTTTATAAGTAAATCCAAACACACTCACTAATATTCATATATATATTCAATACATATATTGATACATATATACATATATACATATATATACATATATATACATATATTCAACTTACTACTATTAATTTTTAAATTTTCGATACCTAAATAATAAATATTAATTAGAAGCTCAGGGATGTAGCAGGTTCCCCATCTGTGCTATATATATATATATATATATATATATATATATATATATATATATATATATATATATATATATAAAATTGAAATAAGTAAATATAATATATTATGATAAAAAAACAAAAACATTTTTTGTTTTGTAAGGGAATAAGGATAAGGATTTGATGAAGTATCAGCGAAGACATTGAAGGTATACCGACAAAAAAAAATCTTTGAGGAACCTGTAAGAATAAATTTATTGGAAGCAACAATTTTGAACTTTTACGGTAAATTAAAGTCACTTAAAGCATTACATCTTTTTTACTTAACCCTACAATAAAAATTTATCAAACATTGAAAAATAAAAAAACACGCTGTTTTAATTTTTTTCTTTTTGAAGTTTTGCTTCGAAGTGGCTGTCGGCATAAAGATGGTGCGATGTCGAGCTGGTTCCCATAGAATCCATTTCACTTTTTATTAGTTTCTCAAATAATCAGAAACATCTTTTGGAATATATCATTTGCTAATTTTAAGGATAATTAATTTGTCTACTCGGTCTAAACGTTATAACCAAAAAATTGAGACTAAAAAAAAAATTTGACAATTATTAGTGAAAATAAATCAAAACATATTGTAACAGAATTTTCAACCGAAGCTCGTATAAAGTCATATTAATGGAAACATAAGAGATAGTGCCTGTTTTTTCTCGGGCACGTATCTAATCCTTGGAGCCAATTTGAAAATTTAATTTATACGTTATGGTGTGAATGTGCTCCCAGAACTCTATTATAAATGCCCTTTATTGAGACAGATTGTAATATTCATCAATAAACAAATAAATAATTTTTAAAAAAATTATACATAGATATACACGGCTGATTTTGGTAATCTTTAGGCACGGGAGGAGGAGGTAATATTCAAAAGGGTTGCTCATTCATTACCGAAGATATGCCATCCCGAAATAAAACATTTTTGAAAAATAATTTGTAAAGATTGCACTAAGAAATGTATGGTATGTTTCTGACAGAACTTACATAAAAATACATGTAAGAGTATGATGTTCTCAGAGAAAAGGTGCTTACGAAACTGTTCTCAAGGAAACAAAATATGTTATTAGGCAGATCATTAGCAACTTTCCGATTCAAACACAAGAGAATACGCTTAGAAAGAAATAAAGAAAGGGCTGATTATGTTCTTTGCATCGCACTATCTACCATGTGTCATATTGTCTCTTATATGTATAATATCTCCTCTTATAGAAGGAGACTGTAGCTTGTGTTAATCATTAATAATTAGCATTAATATTTTTTAAATTAAGAATTAATTTTTATTTTTCATTGTTTTAGGTGCCGGGGAAGTCAATCTCCCGGGGGCTCCCTCCCTTCACACACACTCTTCCAAGTTTCCTGTGAGTATTTTATTTTTATTTTACTATTTAATTTAATAACTGTCGATTGATGGTTAACTGTCGTGGATAATAGAAGAGAAGGTTGGTTGGGGTGTACACAGGGGTGCCTAAAAGAGAGTTTCATGGCGCAAATGCGCCATCAAATCTTTTGAGGGGGGCCTAGCAAATTTCTTGGGAGTTATGAATTTTCGGACTGAGGAACAACGAGAAAAAATCTGAAAGACCGCAGAAAGTGTAATTGTATATGATCTACGATTTTTCTAAGACTTTAGCTTGTCATGTCTTTAAGCCAAGGTGACCAATAAAATATCTTGGGGGGAGGGGATAACAGTTTCTTGCGCCATCGATCGTGGGGGAGATGGGCACCCCTGGATGTACAGTAAAAAAAAAGTAAAAATTAATAAATTATATTTATTTTTTCCGACGTTCCGGGCCAAATTTCAGGCCTATATCAGACATACCCTAAGGTCTTACGGGAATCCTTCCTGAGACCAGCCCTGAACTTTGGGCCGAAACGTCAGCAAAAATAAAAATAAATATAATTTATTAGTTTTATTTTTTTATTTAATAAACACCTTAACCAATTTTCTCTTCAATTTAATTTAATAATAATCGTTTGCTTAAGTTATTTGTTTTTTACATAATACTTCACTGCTTAAGTAGATTTCCAGTTTTCTGAACAATAACTCAAAAATCTTTATGCCATACTCACTCTACGATTTTCGATAACATGTTCCCCATTTGAAAATTAAAAATAATTCATGTAGTGCTAAATCAGCTCTCAATCTTTCTAGCCGATTTTGGATGGTGGTGGTTAGCTTAACTTTTCCACTATTTTGTCAAGTTTTATAAAACGTAATAATAATTTACTTAAAGGTATTTTAGACTTTTTTATTTGTTATTCGTGCGGGGTGGGAAGATCATATGAGGATCCTGAAGATAAAGAAGAATACATGCATTTTGTAATAAATAAGAGTTAAGGCTTTGCAAGAAAAGAATGCAAGCCAGAATTGGGCAATTTTTATTCGAATAAAAACGTTATTTTATAATCAATAGTCAATTTATTGATTATTTGTTGCAAAATGAAGTTATTGACGTCACCTTATTCATTACTACATAAAAAATATTTACTTATTCCACATAAATGTATTGAATAATTCTATAACTATATTAATATAAATTAGTTACAAACTAACCAAGAGACAGAATATAAATGTTGGATTATAATTGGAAAATTCCAAACCGCATAGTCTTATGTCTCCAATTATGGAGTCTATTTATTATAGAATGTAAACATTTACATTTTAAAGCATTTCCGATACTAATAACAGACTCTTATATCGATGAAATCCGAAATGTTACAGTAAATCGATAGCATATTACAGTCACAATAAACTATATCTAAAGGTCGATAGTACTTTTATAAAAAGCTCCTTCGATAATCCAACAATGAACATGAATGTTGTAGAAATCTGATTAGTTAGTGATTATTTTCCACTTTCATGAATATATTAGTTGGTCGTAAAACAGTACAATCATCAGTCTAAAAGTAATTTCAGCATCATTCTGAAACTGAAATTTTTAAAAATGATGGACATTTCTTTCAACTGTTAGAGTTGGCGTCTTAATGGTCCCAAATCAATTTTATCAAATTCTATCCTCTATTTTAAAAAAAATACTTCCGCTTTCAGATCATAAAATGTGTTATTTGACACGCCTACACTTTTAAAACGGTTCGTTCGATTTTGAGGAAATTTGGAGAATAATATATAAATTATCTTGTATTAATTTCATTGAATTCCATTTAATAATTAAAATTAATATAAATAATTGTTAACAATATAATGACTGGGAAATATGGAAGGCATTGATCATATGAAGTGGGAGTTAGGTTAATACAATATTTTTATGAGGTTATAAAATTTAGGTTTCATTCAAAAAGTTAATTTATACTATATTGTTTAGTTGATTTCAAACGTTACTGGCGACACTTACTGCTGTTAGATTTCGTGTAATTTTCAATAAATTTAAATTAATTGTTATTCTGAGTTAGTAAAAAAAAAAGCCTTATTTGTGAATGTTTATTTCTATTGAAGTTCAATCTGCTCGTCGTGGTCTCGATTTCTTCCTTAAATATCAAAAGTGTGTGAACTTCAGGCAAAGTTTTATATTCCGGCTTAAGTTTTAATTCAGTTCTAACTGAGGAAAAGTATTGGCCACGTTAACTGCCAACAAACAAAAAGTTGAATTTTTCCTATAGATTTTTGTTCCAGGCATTTTACGATTGGAAAACTGCCTATTAAGTTGTGATATAAACTGTTAGTGCAAAAGGTCTTGTGTAAAAGTGTTCAATTTCTATTCTATTTTTAACATTATGTAGTTTGCAATTGATATAAGTAATCTACTACTATGGAAAATAGTAGAGGAAAAGAAAATATAAAATTATACATTGCACTAACAATAATGACATTTTGCACTAACAGTAGTGATATTCATGTTCAGTATGCACTCAATTTTTTTTTAATCCCGAGTCATCAATCTGCGTATGCGGAACTCTTTCGCATTTTGGTATTTGCTGACAAACAAAACTTGTGGATATGTAAACACTTTCAGAATTTTTATTCTTAAAAAAATATTTAGACCTTGTCATATAGATATTGTTTAGCCAATGAAAACGGTGAGGAAGCTATACAGTCCTTACTTGGCAGACGTTTTAAACTTATGTCTCCTCACTGCTTCTTTAGGATTCACAGAAATGACCATCTATTTCTTTGCAGTACCTACTGAATGATTCTAGCTGCATTTGGACTCTTTGGTATTAACATTGCCTCAAAAATTAAATTTTCATTTAACAAAAAGCGATGTGATTCTTTAGAATTTTACTTAATTCGATTCTTGGTGGTTTATTGTTTTTATATTCTATCTCCAGCAGTGAACCATTGTACTCTGGATCGATTCCTGACTTTCTCAAAGAATTTTATGTTTAGATATGAGATAAGTACACCCCAGAAAAAGGTATAATCAGTAAGTTAAGGTAACGAAGTTTGAGTGAGAAAGACGCTCTGTATCTAACATCTGCGGAGGCAACCACTTGGACAGGAGGGTACATCAATATTGCAGTGTGGGCTTGGTGCCGCTTCTTTTGGAAATGAGATAAATGAGAAATGGGCCGACCGTCCTTCGCAGTGGAATTATGACAGTCGAAAGCTTGTACCGTGTCAGCCATCCTTTACGGGGCCTCCTATCGACAATAGCTGGCTTGGTTTTGAATTTCATTACTAAGTCGGAAGTAGCGTTGAAGTAAGTGGGAGTCTTACTAAGGAAAGAAAGGTCTTCTCACACGCAACAAGAAGCATTATGCAATCTGAGAACTACGTCAAAAATTAGCTATTCAATCTTAAACATGAAAACGTATGTGTAAAAATCATGCTCAATTTGTCTATCTTATTCTCAATTCCCACAAGATTAATTACATGTACTACAGTTAAAATATATTAAAATCCATTTGAACATTGTTTTATTTCGAATGAATATATGGGAGAGACAAAGTTGTTGAGTGCTACAAATTTTATTATTCTTAGTTGATTATTGATTTTAAATTACTTAATTTTATGTCCGGTTATTTCCAAGCTATCCTCGGGACATGAAAAAAACATTTGTTAGTAATGTCGCAGCTCATCTTCAAGCTGCCAAACAATCGCAGCCCGAAAAAAAAGTCGTTTAAAGAGAGGGGTATGATTATCCAGAGCTTCATGTTTACACTATCACAGTCGTATGCCTAACTGTGTCAATTGTTATGTAACTTGTAGAACACTCCCTGATTGTGTTAGTACACTCGTTAGGTATTGAAAAAAATTATATTTAAAAAACATTATTAAAATTTTAAAAAATCCATTTCTCTTTATCTTCTTTAATCTTTAGTGCTTATTAATACGTTATTCAAAACGGTTTAATATATATCATTAATTTTTATCCTCATATTCCTCTGAAACATTTTTTTTTTTTTTTTAATCTCTTAACTATTGTATATAGGTGTGTATGTGTTCTTTTTATTTATTTATTTTTAGGTTATTTTATTCTTATTTATTGTATATATATTATTTTTCTGTATAATTTATTTTATTTATTGTACATAGAGTGTGAATGTGATCTGTGAACTCTATTATAAATGTCCTAGAGACAGATTGTAATATTTTTCAATAAATAAGTTTAAAAAAAAAAAAAAATCTCTTAACAACGTTATTAAAAAAAGGTTTCATTGGCCCGCAATCGACTCTTCTAACATAGTGAAGTGCCTATAACATGGAAGTAAAAATCTTCCTCAGAAATCCGCCACGACAATTAATATCATTATTTACTCAACATGAAAGTATTCGAAGGATACTGTGAGAACTTTCACAGAAGACATATTATACAAGCGTGGAATGATAGCATTAATGGACACTGTCCATTTCATTGTCCAATATGACGTAATTTATTTGTAAGAGTGATGGGAGGAGGGAATCATCACACTCTACATTTCATCTTTAATGTTTCGATATACCTTTAACACTTGCTTCGATGTTCTGATGGAATTATAGAATTTCAAAACTAGTCCACTTTATTTTTATTGTTCCTTGTTTTAAGAAATGTTTTTTGTATTAGATTACCTCATGATGATCTAGTGAATACCAACAACAATAAGAACAATTGAATATGGATTTAGCTGGTTTTGAAATTCCATCTCAATTTTTTTTTTTAATCAGTAAACTTCTGCAATAAAGTATTTACAAGTTATTAACAATCAATTCAAATTTCTGCGGGATATCACTAATAACATAACAACATAATAATAAGTTTATATGCTCTGACACTAGATGTTGTTCCTTGGCGGCAGCGGATTCATATTTTTTTAAAATATTTTAGTAAATAATCCGAAAAAAAATTAACTATATGAAATGAGTGGTCCTTGAAGTGTGATTTAAAAAAATAAATGGTAATTAAAATAATAATGCTTTTAGGTATGCATATTTTTTCTTAACACGCATTGAGTAGCTGTCTATGATTTATAATATAAAAAAAATATATTGTGATTGAGTATTTAACTTTGATCATTTCCAAAAACAATTTCGCACTAATGAAAAAAGAAATAATTTTCTACATTTTGGGGATCTACATCCCGAAAGCCCCCCTCACCCCGTAGTTCCGCCAGTGATTCCTGGTGACTGGAATAATATTACTTGGTAAATACTATGTATAATGTATAATGCAATAATGTGAGCTACAAATTTAATCAGTGTCTGCTGAATGTATGAAGCAAAATTAACTTTTTAACATACTAATCACCACAGCCGGATCTACGAGGAGGCAGCTTTCGGGCTGAAGCCTTCCTCCCCTCTCTTCCCCCAAAGATGATAAAATATCTAAAAGTATTATTGTTATTTTAATTACATTTAACAGGATTTCAAGAATCACTTAAACACCATTTGGTATAGGTAGTTAGTTTCTTTGTTTTTCTTCCAAACTAATAATGACTACATTTAGAAAAAAAAAAAAAAGCTTTCGGGCTGATGTTACCCAAATGAAATTCTGGATCCGCTAGTGGCTAGTACTGATCACAGCATAATTTGTAACATTGGCTCTATTTACTCTTATTCTAAATAAAGTTGCGGAAGAATTTTTTTTTCAAAGAAAAGGCCTTAAACACAGATTATTATCAGTTAATTACTATTGTAAATAAATTGTCATGCTGGGATAATAAATCATATTTGAATGAAAATCTGTGTTTTCGTTAAATAATTGTCTGAAATCATAGATATTCTTATTTTTATTTAATATTATTGAAGTGCTATTGTCAAAATGCGTAAGGGGGAGGGGGGAGGGGTGAGCAGTAGCCGGAGTATACGGGTGTAATGATTCTGAGTGCGGAATAAAGGAGAAGAGGGGTAGCTTTCTGAACAATGTACGCTACCGAGAAAAAGAAATATATTCAGATTACCTATTGAACTTCCAAAGTTATTTTCAATTTATTAAATAGGAGATTTTAAAGTGAATTAAAAAAATAAATTGATGAAAAAATCTGGAATCATAAATATTAATTTATTAAATAGATTATTTTATTTATAATGGTTGTTTTCAACCAATACTGTAAGCGAGCCGTGCACATTGCAATAACCTATTCTGACGGCATCTAAATGTTAAAGGCTGTCAAAGCGTAGAATACAAATCTAGGTGGCATTGAGTCAGGAAGGTTTCACAAGGTCAGTGGTCAATGCACTCTTCTTACTGCCTTCACTCATTTATTTGAAGACCTGTAACATAAAAATCTTATTTACAGAAGTTAAGCAAATATGTTTCCTCTATCTTTCGATCATAAAGTCCTCTTCCCTTTTTAGACATAAACAGATACCTTTTTCAAATATTAATAGACTCATAACAGTACGATCCAATGTTGAAGTTCCTGAAGTTGGAAACTTCGACTATCCAGTTGTTGCTATTTATTGGGTTTGATGCCATTGATTACTATTACTTTAAAAGCTGGGTAGTAAGAGCGCTTTATCTAGAGATTACCAAACTGCACACAGTGAGAGATTAGTGATTCATTCCTTGTTTAGATTTTTAAAACAAGTATTTACTAGACATGGCACACTAGATTGGTTTAGTGTAACTAGTTCATTTGTCTATCTCTACAGCGAAATAAACGCCTATATAAATGCACCAATTGTTTTATTCGAAAAACATTAGTATTAAACTTATGTTGTGTTAAAAAATTCATTTGAAAGCCACTCTCTTTATTCTCCTAAATAATAACAATATATCTGACCACTTACCGTGGTATGATTTATTGTTTATCTCCTATACCTTTCTAACATCCTTGTTAATATAAATAAATTACTACTAAACGGATCAGAGCTATGTTCTTATTTACCTAAACCGTTCTAGATTAGTGTTGCCCAAAATTGTTCTTGGTCTTCGTATTGCATTTTTGTGAACAAGTCCACAAAGTCACTGTTATGTGAACAAGCCCACAAATTGTTTGCAAGACCAAGACCAGCCTCTGCAAGTCTTGCGTAAGACCTGCAAGATTCTTGCAGTTAAATCATGACCGTAGCAAGATGAGAAAACAAAACAAAAACGCGTTTTCATGAATAAAAAATAAGACTAAATGGTTATTTATACTAGCCCATTTTAGTTATCATAATGAAACTTCTCAAATGAAGCGGACACTCACGGGGAGTCAAAAATTTTCCGTTATAGAGAGACGTCCGTTTTAGAAAAAAATGTTAAAAAAATAATAATTAGAAAACTTAAATTGTATTTTAAAATTGATATCGTGAAAATAAAATCGTTTATTCGATTAAAAATATTTTTCTATTTAAATTTGCAAAAATATTTTTATGAGAAATAGAAATTGATATATTTTTCATAATAAGATTGCACATAAGAAATGTAAACTTGTTTGTTTATAAATAAAAAAAGAATAGTAATTTGCAATTTTGTTTGAACTAGCATAATTATTTTGTTTTCCAAATTGTTATGGATAGATAAAATTGTTACTATTATTCCACTTCCTCCTTGAAAATGAAAATTGTTTCTCAGCCAACTAATTTGTGAGAGAAATTCTTTCATATCCACTCACAAATCACGAAAATGTATTATCAGCTCAAAGCTCCACCGCGAGTATAATTGTTCGAAATGATTGTGCGAACACTGGAGGGTTAAGATACAAGTCTGACGAAATAATTCATATTTTATGAATGAATATATTCATATGATACTGCAACAAAGGCATAAATTGAAAGAAATTAATTTTTTGCATTGACATTTCAGTGTCTGGCCCGCTGTTCGCAGTATTCGTTATTTGTTTAAAATCTCTAACCATCAAGTTTTAACTGAGTGGCTAAATGGCGAATACTGAACTTTCTGATACACTCATTAATAACACAATTTTTTCTTTGAAATTTAATCAGGACCATGTTGACATATTACAATCAAATCTGTGTAAATGACAACAAAGGGTTAAAAGTCTTAACTTAAGACTCTAAATTCTATTTCAAAACCGGATTCCTTGTTCTACATAAAAGAACTAAGCGACAGTGAAGTGGATTAATGTTCTCAGAATATGAGCTTCACAATTTCCGTAGAGCAATCCCTAAATGGATCTTTTTTGTCATAATTCTATAAATCCGTTATTTTTAATCAGATTTTCATGTTTCTTTGTTTTATAGCAAAACTACTAAATATACCCTATTATGTGAGCAATGAATATATTATCAGAAATAATATATAAAAATACAAAAATAAATGACAGTATGGTAGATAACGTGAGATATCTTATTATAAAATTCTGTTTTTGTTTTTTTTTATCATTAGAAATTCTTGTTTTAGCTTCTAAATAATTTATATAAATATGTCAAATAAGATATTATAATTTATGTTTTTTATCTTAATAAATTTGAAATTTGTTTGATTCTACTGAAAATCTAGTTTTTCGAAAACTGATAGATTTATTATTGTAAATTTCAAAAAATGTCAATATTATTAGACTTTTCGCGAGCAAAATAATATTTTCTTTTTTTTTTAATACTTTAAGTTTAAAATTAACATTATAGTAGGTCAAGTGTTGAAACAGTTTTCCCGGCAGCCTTATGGTTTATCACTACTATGTTACGCGTTATTAAATTATATTTAGCTTCGGCCCGTCGCTTATTTGATATTTGTTCCATTATTTGTTCCATATTTGTTCCGGCCATAACGTCTCATTATTAAAAGACTGTGGGACAATATTTGAATTTATCAGTATTACTACCTTTTTTTGTGCGTTTTCCGCACTAGAGTTTTAACTCTTATGAAAACTATTATGATCTGGTCAACGTTTCGATGTGCGGTTTTAAAGGACATTCTTGACTTTTAGAGCCCCTTGAGTCCGAAAAACACATTTTCAGCCGTTGGTCTGCCTGTCTGTGCCAAGGTTTCTCAGAAACGAGAGGACAAATTTTTTTAATTCTTTTTTTGTTTTGTAGGGTTTTGACTACCCGTGATTGTGAAACAATTTGGGCGCTAACTTGAGCAATAGCGGCTGTGCAATAAGAGAAAAACGTGTTTTTCCATAGACGAGCGCAAAAACGACTCTAGCGATTTTGATGAAACTTTCCTGTAATTTTCTACTTAAAGTCTTTTAAATTTTCATATTTTCAGTGAATTCCCGAGCTAATTAAAGGAAAAAAGTTTTAAAGAAAAGAAGATTGTTTTGTGGAGCATAACTCACCATGTATACATCTTAACGGTTTTGGTTTTCAATGAATCTAAACATTTCTGAGCCTGTTTTGAAGCCTATTTTTGAAAGGTTATTAAATTTCTGACAAAATTGTCAAAATCATCTGAATCGGACCAGTTTTAACTGTTATAGTATATGTTGTTTTTTATACGCTGATTTTAATGATGGTTTCTTGCCCTTTTACATTGCTTGTTCTACCAAGGAATCGTACCCTAATGATTTCACTGATCGGTTTTTAGGAAAATGAATCTATTTCAATTGTTCTGTTTTTTTAATGGACACTTTTAAAGTTGTATTTTTTTTTTTTTTTTTAGTAGATAGGAAAGTCTTGTAAGTGGACACAATAGATTTTTAATTAAAATCATTAGGAACAATATATAAATTTTCTTACTCTACAACTCTTACATTCAATGTAATCGGAGGGATGGAGGAGGGTTATCACAATGTTTCATAATACTTAATTTTATTGATTTAGTTGGACTTTACGATGGTCAATAATTTAAATTTTGTGGCGTTTTTCTAAGATTTAAAGTAACATATTTAATAAATAACAATAAGCTGATAGTTAACTGCAAGACTCTTGCTCAAGTCCAAGACTGAGTGCGCTAGACCAAGATCAAGGTTTGTTGACGTAAGACCAAGACCGTCTTGTTCTTGCGTAAGTGTAAAATAATGAAATTGATTATTGATTCAATGTAAATAGTGTTTAAAACCATGAATAAAATAATTAAATATACATGTACGATATAAAAAGTAATTATATTATAAAACAGCCAATGAGTAAACAACTTCGATTGATTCCTGATTTAAAGATCTCTCTAAAGTAGAAATGTATTTCTCAATTATAATTTATCGACAAAAAATTTAATGTATACAGAGCGTCCCGTAAGCAAAGGGAAATATTTGTTAAGAGGTGATAGTAAACATAAAGAGCAACAAAAAAGTTCATATTAACAATGGCCCAATTTTCCGGAGAAGAGAACGAAATTCAAGTTGTGTTTTTTTTTTTAAGTAGGCCGCGTTTTTTGTGAAATCGGAAGCGATAGCTAAAGTAATACTTAATTTAAGTAACTAATGAGTATTTCATAGTAAACTAGACAAATACTACTTTAAATGTAGGCAGAGTTTGTCATAGGTAAAACCATCTAAAGAGGACTTGTGAGCGGCTAAACTGAGTTAAGATCTGTTTTAAAAAAATTCATGAATTCGAAATGAGCAGGGAGATGATGGTTCACCTCCCTTCTCCCTCCTTAATATTAAACACAAAAATAAAATAAAAATCAATAACAATTAATATAAGTGAATGAATAAAATTTGTAATTTATAATAAATTTAGAAAATAGGAAAAATCAACTTGATGACCAATCTAACGCCTTAAAGTAGGTATGCGAGTATTTTTCCATGTCCTATGTTCCTGTAATTCAAATTTTTGTTAATATATGTTGCAACATATCTTATGATTGTTTGATTCATTCATGTGGACCCTTCTATTTTTACGTGAAAATATTATCACATTTCCCGCAGCAAATTTTAAGTATTGGTGCATTGAGAGTTCATCTCACAGCCTCAAACCATTTAATAAAAATAAAAAGATGTAATATATTTAAATTTGTATTAACATATTTTCAAATATACCCATTCACAAAAAAACAATAATATACAAACATATATTTAAGTTTATTTTTATATTTACTAACATATTGTTTGTTTTTCTAAACAATTTTAATCAATATAAGTATTTATATACAATGCATTTTCTTAGAAAATAAAAATATTTTTATTTTTATAGATTGAAAGGGAGGTGATTGTCCGCAGTGAAGAGAAACAGTGTAAGATTCCAAATTTGGCAGACTACATGCGTAGGGCGAAGCCCTCTGTCGCCCCTGATGCTCCTCAGAAGCAGTTAGCATGGACCCATCAAATCAAAGTTAGTTTTCAATATTGTATTCTATATTAAAAAATAAAACATTTAAATTTCTAAGATTCACTCCTTTTGTTTTTATTTAAATTCATAAAATTTAGTTGAAAACAACCTGTCATGAGAACATAATTCACTCTCAATTTAATTATTTAAATTTTATTAAACTTATTTATGGATCTGCATTTTAGCATTCTACCTCACAACAGCATGATACACCAGGAACCTCTGTGGCTTCAGCAGTGACTCAAGATGTTGTAAATCACCAAGTATACAAGGTAAAATTTTTTTTATTGTGTGTAAAGAATTTATTACCCAAAATAATTCTTAGTCGACACTCATAGACAGGTTTTCATTCATGCTCAGTGTAATATATGTGCATATATATGCTCACAAATATGATGACATTTTTGTAAATTTCATTTATGAAGTTGAGACATGAATTATCTCATTACTTGATTGGCATAAATTTTAACTCGACTTTATAATTAAAATTTACAAAAATGTCTTCTTAATTGCTCAAATAATGCTTCTTCTTCAAGTACATAAAAATCATGAAATTATGAAACATTGGTGTCACTACAATATTAAGTACAGGTGAATTCGCTTTATAATATTATTTTTTATATACCAAGAAATTATATTATAATTTAATAATAGAAAGGAACAGAATAGCTTAATTATTTTTTTCTTTCTAGAAGAGAAAAACGTTGTTAACTTTTCATAATTTCAAATTTAAATGTGAATTGTTACTTTGCAAATTATCCCTTTTTATACAATTTTTAATACTGTTCTTATTTTTGAGATAGTTGTCAATAATGTTTTGTTTGCACAAGATCTATTTTTATTTATTATCATGTGAAAAATATACCAATTTGCTCAATATTTTGTTGGAAAATAATTTGGATAAATTAATCTGATTTTCTTTTATTTAGTGTAATAGTTATTCACATCAATTTATTATATATATATATATATATATATATATATATATATATATATTTTTTTTTTTTTTTGTCTTTATTGATTGATAGAGTATGTTTTATTGTAGCAATTTCTAGTGCTAGGTAAGTGCTACTTAATATACTCATTAAGTGATTTACACCCAATATTACTTTCACTCCCTAATTTAGTTTAAAAAGATTATATTCATTGTTCTATGAGTAATTCACTAATCTGGTTATTGAGAATGTGAAATTAATAATTTAAAGTTACATCAATGATCCAAATATTTTTGGAATTTATTAAAGAATCAAGTATATGCATTTGAAAAAATTGGACAATTGGCTATAATTAACAAGTTTTGATCAACTTAATTTTTGAAATAACATGTGTTAACTTTTTCAAGAAATAATACTTAATTAAGTTGTTAATGAACATCAACATTTTTCATATTAATTGTATATTTTACTGAATTTGATGTTATAGAAATTTTTTTTATTTTTTTTTTTTCTAGGCACTTCCTGTGTTGGAATCAACTTGCATATCTGAACCGTCACCTATAAGACCTGCAGAAACCAATGCAATATCTTTGTAAGAAAATTATCATGTTTTAAACCATTAGTTATATTTTTATAACATTTGTGTTTCAATTAGATTGAGATTTGCTCCCAACCTGAAGGTGCTTTGATAAAATACATTGCATAGAAACATTTCACGATCTCCATCATTAACAGATAGAAATATGTTTGCTGTTCATAACAAAAAAAATTAGATTTATATGTTTAGGTTCGAAGGAGATATTTGAGATTCAAATTCAGGAAAATCAAAATTGTTGTATAGTAAACTGTAAGAGATGATGATTTGCCATTAGTTAAATCTAAATAAAAAACAAAATCATATGATAATAAGTTAATAATTTTAAACTATGTCATTTCTCTTTCTTTATTCTTGTATATGGAATTAAAACGTTAACAAATTAACTTGGAGTTCAGCTCGAACCGGTGAGAGAGACAGATCAGCTCCCCATCAGTATCGTTCATGATTGGTTATTTTGCATCTAATTGAGTTGGAATTTCACACGTAGACAGAGCCGTATGATAGAGACCTGCTTACAAATCATGAAAAATTTGAGCGAGGATATTGGCCAGGAGCTGAAGGTAACAAAGTCGATGTACATGCGGGACTGCTTATCTTTTGCAGCCCATAACTTGCACGACAACTCCCACCACTTCTCACCAGCCACCTACAGCAAGGTCAAGATTAGTGATGGTGTCCATGCTACTAGCCAAATCAAAGTGCAGCACGAAGTACCCTTGTCGTCTTCGCTCTTCAAATTGGCCATCGACCATCTTTACATATATTAACCATTTCTATATATTTATATAGAAACTTTATTGAGTTTCCTAAAGATTAATCATTATGCTCTGTGTCCAGCAACCCAATATAATTGGGCAGCAAGTTTTTATATTTTATATGAAAATAAAGTGTTCCGAGTTATAAAGTGTGTATAACTAGAACAAGGAGGAGTCTCAATTTTTTTTTTAACATTTTTTTATTTATTTTTTTGTTTTAATTTTTTTTTTTTTTATTCCCCTACCTGGCCATTTCTGGCATACGGGGTTCTTTTTTTTAAACCAACTCCTGACCATTCATTATCTGCTTCATCAACCTTCAGTTACTTGTTCCCCTCATCTGTGGAATGAAGAACCTAGTTTTTTGTGTCCCTAAGCGAAAAGTTTGCTTTATAAAGGTAGGGTCTACAATAACTTCATAACTTTATTTCTAAAGTTATTTTATGCTAATATAAAAAAAATAAATATAAAAAAATGGACTTTTATTTTGCTTGTGTATGTGTTTCTGTAAATGTATAAAAAAACTCAAATTTAATACTTTTTTAAGTTAAAAGAGTTAAGTTTGTTAATTATTTTTTCAATTTTTTATAGTAATTTAGTTTTTGATCCCACAAATGAGTTGCGCCTGGTTGTGTCAGGCTTTGTAACAGAGATGGATAAATTATGAGTACTGAGTACCAAGTATTTTGCTCAAATACTGACCTTAAATTTAATTACTACTTAGTTGATGTCAAACAATTAACCGAAGTAGTGATTGAATTCCCAATAGTGATTCAATTTGAGTAAAATATTTGGTACTTGTATTGTATACAATACTTGTATTTGGTACATTTGCCCATCTCTGTTTTGTATTATGGTTAAGGTTTAAATTCCACCATCAACAACTATATATCATCATATTTTTTCAGTATTAATTAATTTTTATTATTCATTAAATTTTTACAGAGAAGCAGGTCCTGCTACATCAACCCCTGAAGAAAATGTCAGAGGTCTTCCCTCACGAACATACAAGTATGTTTCACTTATTCTATAACTCTTCTTATATCTGGTTGAATATACTATATTTTTGCCTCCTTTATTTATTTATTTTTCAATTCCTAAATTTACATAAAAAATATAGCATATCCACTTCCATTAAAAAATGTTATTGATTGCAAATTATAATTATTAATATACTTATGAGACTTTCTCAGAGTAAATAATTCATAACTGCAATATTTCTAAAATCATGGAATATACCTCACCCATTTGTTTCTTTTAAAAGATAAAAACCCTTCTACACAATCCAGAATAATCTCCGAATCTATAGTGGGCATTTCCATCTGTAACTTATAAGTTGGCCAAAGTTGAGGACCAGTGGGTAACTGGAAAAGGCTGGAGGACTGGGGACAGCCTTTAATAACTGACCATGGCAGCTAACCCTAACAAACCAAATACTGACATAAAAATAGCCTAGAAAAATT
This sequence comes from Nezara viridula, assembly GCA_928085145.1. Lineage (NCBI taxonomy): Eukaryota > Metazoa > Arthropoda > Insecta > Hemiptera > Pentatomidae > Nezara > Nezara viridula. The sequence continues at coordinate 112,995,706 of OV725077.1, read as the reverse complement.
CTTTTATTTTTTTGAAAAGTGCTGTGCCAGTTTGCTCTTGGATTACCAATTCATTGTGGATGAGGATAAAAAAACAAATAAATATTTAAGATGATACTTGTGATTAGGACTGACAACAAAGGACCTCTAGTAGCCTGCTTTTCTTTATAGAATATCAGTTTTCTAATTTTCTAACTTAAAAATTTGGAAACTGGTATCTATTTTACTTTAAAATAATATTGATATGATATGAAATAGTTTAAAGTTTTTTTATATAACAATAATCTCAATTATGATTACTTTTTGTGAGATATTTATTTTTGTTTTTTTAATAAAATGTATTGGTTTTAAATAAATCTGAACTATGGGGTTTCAAAACATTAATGCACACTTGAAAAATTAGAATTATCTTTAACATTTTCCTGAAAACCTCCCACAATTTGTTAAGATATGTTTGTGTACATAAATATATTTCTAATGAGCTATTTCATTTTTACATTACAAATTATTTTTGATTATTTTATAAATTTACACAACTTACATAAAGTTAATTCAACAGAAGTTTAAAAGATATTGTAACCAGAGGATTTTCAAACAAGGGACCCGATACCTCCTTGAGCCCACAAAGCCAATTGAGGCAGGCTGGTATATACCTTCAACCCCAACCTGTTCAATATCGGCTATCTCAACAGCAGCAGCATCAGCAACAGCCACATCAGCAGCAACAACAACAGCAACATCAACAGCACCAGGTCTGTAATGATTATTTTAATGATGTTCATGTAACTATAAAATTCTATAGTAACGTTCATTTCTGTTTTCCCGGAAACACTTAGATTTCAGGAAAAAGTATTCTTCCATCATAATTGTCTATTCTTCACATGATAATGATTTTTTATGTTAAAAATATTTATCTTTGTAAGCAAGTAAGAATCATTTATACCTGATGTTTTTAAGCATTATCTGTTTTAAATTTTTTGATAAAATACATCAATCCAAACCAAATTTTTATTTTGTAAAACAATTTCTTGATAGGATTAAGCCATAAAGAATGGATTCTCTTGCAATGATGTTTGACATATTTTGATTTATATTGTTCATAATCATAATAATTTTTTCCTCTAGAATAGACCTCTACATACGAGACAGCTTTCTAATATGGTATGGTGCTAACTTAAAAAAAGTCATTATATTCAGTGTTTTAAAATTTTATTAAAATAAGCCTTTATTTTCAGCTGTTAGTAACCTTAAATGCCTAAAATAATAAAATTAATTTTTTTTTTTTTCTGTCCACCTCATAACCTTTTAAGGCTATGCGGTGGTTTTCCTGTGCCAGGGGGAGAAAGCGAGGAATCAATGCCAGAGTTATAAGCTCCCCCGGCACTGGGACGTGAACTCATAATTATTTTGTATCTAATAAACTTCGGTTTGTTAATCATCTGGTTGCCGGGCAACACATGTTTTGCACACGCATTAACCCGCTCAACCACCCCTCTCCCTCAATAAAATTGATTTATCCAATAAAATGAGATGCACCTAGTACCTAACAATATCAGACTTTCTATAGTCTGAATTCAGCAGAAATCTTTTGTGTTATACTCTTTTCCCCAAAAAGTAAATAAGAAAACGTACCAAACTAACTTTTTCTGTTCTAAAACTGAATAATGAGGATTATTATTGTCCTAAATACTTAAGTAAAATTGTATATTGCATTAAAAGAATAATATAGTTTCAATAAATCCTTAAATAATATTAAAAATTAATAATTATATTATTAATGTTATAGGAATTTAAACAATATTTTTAAATGTTTACAAAGTTTAGTGAGATATATTATCTTGTAATATTCATTTATTTCTGAAATATTCTCTTGTAATATTCATTTATTTCTGAAATATTCTCAGGTCAATGACAGTTATCGAGTTTATCCAGTTAACAGCAACTATACGGAGACTCCTAGGAGAGATTTATCCAAGGCCCAAAGTCATGATAGTCTATTAGGACAAGACAATAGGTATTTGTTTTTCTATATTATCTTATATTCATTTCTGAATAAAATAATAGAAGTATAAAAAAAATAATTGTAAAAAGATGAACAAATATGCAAATTTCTGATCAAATATCTATAATACCTATTAAATACTTTAAACAAATAATATTTATGTGAAAATTTCAGAAAATCATATATTCATTCTAGTTATTTGGCATTAGGTACAGGCAAGATGGAGTTAGTCAAAGTATTTACATGCAGCAACAAAATCAAAGGATTGTTTATTCAGGTGCTGGACCAAGTCGCGTTCCATATTTCTACAATAGTCAGCAAACTGCTGACACCCAGTTTTCCCATCAAGAAACACCCAGGTAGCTTATTCTACTCTCTTATTAAAAGTTTTATTCTTGTTTTACATGTACATTTATAAATATTTTTTTCTGTTGTAGAAACAGACAGTATGGCACTAGGCACTTTGAATACAGTCCAGAGCAGTTAGCATCACAAAGGAGACATTTTGCCGAACAACAAAGGCATAATGGTTATTATAATGGTTATTATTATGGTTAATGGTTATTATTAGTACATTAAGTATGAATGAATGAAAATTCTGTATTTTATAATTAACAATTACAGGAGGTCTGGCTCAATTAAATAAATACATTATTATATAAAAAAGAATCAAAATAAAGTACCATAAAAATATAGAAATAAATCGGAGAAATATTCTTTTTTCATAAATAAGATAAACTAGATATATAAATTATGATGTAAAAAAAAAAAGATAGAAAAGGGAAAACAACTGTATAACAATATAAATAAAAAGTATTGAATTTGAAGATATAAAAAAAAAATCAAATAAATATACATTAAAGGAATTTTAAAAATAGCAATAATATATTGCTACAATACAATGTAGCAGATTGCAACAATACATATGATCAGCTTCTTAGTCGAAGATAACAATGCCTTGTGGTAAACATAAACATAGACATAAATATTGCTGGCATTTAATCATTCATAATAAATGATCTTATTTTAAGGCTCCTTACTGTAAAATAAAGTGTATCATTTAACTTTACGAGGTTTTCTATCGTTAACAAATTACCAAGCATTGAATTGTTGTCTTCTGTAATATATTTCTCTATGTAATGTTCCCTCAAGTCTATACATTGGGCATTCTATTAAAAAATTATATAAATTTTGGCTTTTGGAGGTCTATTGCTTGGTGCTCATAAAAATACTTGACAATATCTGAGATGTACAGTGCAAAGAGTAATAGGCTTGCTGAATCACCTTGAAGTATTCCTTTTGTAATTTTTATTGGGCTTGACATCACCCCATTAATGTCTTATCACTGCTTCCATATTTTCATACAGTTCTTTTGAGTATTTTAATTATTTTTGCATTCACTCCAATGTTATTTTGCTTTTGTCATAACTGATTATGATTTAAAGTATTAAAGGCTTTTTGAAAATCTATAAATACTCTAAAAACATAGTGTCCTTTAAATCTCAGGTTGATATTTAATTTAGCTCAAAGTAAAGATGTTATTTCTGCATCCTTTGTTTTTACGAAAACCATTTTGTTCTTCTGGCAGAATTTTGTTGATTTCTGACCATTCCATTAGATGGCTGTTCAGAACGTAAATGAATATTTTGGTTGTTGTATTTAATAGAGCTATAGTTCTCAAATTGGTCGGGTCATTTTTGTTAACTTTTTTGAAAATTGGTTTTATTATTATTTTTGTTCAGCATTTGGGGATGTCTTCTTGTTTATACACTGCATTCATAACATTGAGGATATAATGTTCCCACTCAGGTGTTAATATTAATCCTGTCATTGCCAGGGGATTAATCTCTGTTCATGTGATGAATAGTTATTTTCAGTTCTTCTGACGATATTTCACAGTCAAGGAATGGATTTATTATCTTTAACGTTGTATCTATACCAGGATTTGGAGAGGAATAGAAATTTCTATATAAATTCTCAAAAGTTTCTGATGATATTTCCAGCTCAACTTTTTTTTTTCCTAAGTCGTTTTATTGTTTGCCAAAATTCTTTGCTATTTTTTGATTCAGCAATTTAATCAACTATAGATCTATAATATTCATTTTTAGATTCTCTCAAGACTTGTTTATATATTTTGCTTTCCTTTACGTATGTGTTTAGATTCTTTTATGAAAATGGATGTTTTCTGAATATTTTATACTTCTTGCGGACTTCTTTCTTATTAAATTTACATTTTCCATCAAACCAGCTTTTATTGTCCGATGTTAAGCCAGTTTTTATTGTTTTAGTTTTTGAGATATCTGATTTCATGGCTATGTGAGTAATTGCATTTTTAAAATTTTCGTAGATCTTTGATAAACTATTGGAATTATAATATATATTGGAGGAATGTTTTAATAAATCGAGAAAACGTTCAATATTAATCATTTCCCACTTGAATAATTGTATTTTATGAAAGTTATTTTCACGGTTGTGAAGTTTAGTACATTAGGTATATAGAAAACATTTTTATTTTTATTATAATTGTTATTATTATTATTATTTTAATTTTTTTAAACAATATTAATGAATATGATTCAAATGAAGAGCACATTTATGAAACTTTCATACAGTCAGCAATCATGTTATCTCAATCTGAATTACATCGTATTATCAGAGATATTACATTTAAAAATAAAACAATTATTTTCTAAAATTGAAAAATGGAAATGGCATTAAGAAATTATCACTAAGGAAAAATATAAAATACAAAATATCGAAATTCAATATTACAGATTTGATATCTCATTTTTAGTATTCACATATATATAACTCTAATCACTTATACAAAAAAATAATTATATAACCTTTTGTGCTCAATTTCTATATGTCTACTGTGTATTCTACGCATTGGCATGGGAATCTCTTATATGAGTAAAAATGAGGAGCAAGAGAGATTCAAGCCATTGATTTAGTGTTTTATAATTTAATTTAGTAAAAATAACAGTCAATCACAAACATCAAATTAGAAAGAGAATTGCAATTTGACTTTTTTGTTTCTAGAAATTCAACAGCAGAGATTATTAAGTGAGAGATTAACTACTGAGGCTGTGAGAAATCAACAAAGGTCTAATGATGCAGGAGGAGGAGGAGGTGGCGATGGTGGAGGTGGAGTTGATCTAGCAAAGTACCAAGATCAACAATTCCACACTCAACAGCAGAGCCTATTTGGTGAACAACAAAGGCATCCAGAACATGCCCAGGGTTAGTTATATTTTCTTTATAGCCATGTTTGACTATATTTATTTAATAGATTTTATTCAAAGCTGCAAAATTACATTAGTGTAATAATTTGATATATTTAGGCCCCTTTTTAGAAAATCGACAATTGAATGATCGTTGTGATGATAACCAAAGACGAATAGTTGATGATAAACAGGGTGAAATAAGAAATCAAGTGAATCAGCAACCAAATGAAAATTCTTGTCTTGAGCAATCAAATAATAATCATGATGAAGAAGTCAAGCCAAAGATAGACCAGCCCAAACTTTGTAGCCAAGAAGACGATGATGAAGGTAACATAAACAAATAAGTGATTTTAAGTTTGGTCCTCAATAATTTAGTATTTAAATCAGCATATAATTAGCTACATTAGAGTGAGAGGCAGAGCATCATAGGAAAAAAAATTATTAAAATATTTTTAAGATTGAATTTATTTACTAGTTTTAAGAAACAAATCCATCTTTATTTCTATTAGATAGGGCATTATTCAGTAAAGTTTTAACAAACTCTTGTATACTGAAACAATATTATTTCTTACTCCTCTAGAATTCAATCAGTTGAGTTAGAATATGCTTCCTGTAATTTAATGATGTATCTAATCAATAAACACTCACTAGTTTAATGTATGAGGTCAGTTGTCACTCCACTGCAATATTCAATATCAAACACATTAGTTGTGGGTTTATTCAAATCTGTACTTTAATCATTAAGTCCATGATTTAAGAAAAATATACTGTAAAAACCAACGGTACTTATTTAGCAGGGGGTAGCGTCCGACTGCTATCTGCCAATGTTTATAATCTTAATACTGATAAGCTCTTCGTATTCATTTTTATTGTATTATATTCATATTATTATATCTTCATATTCATATTTATTGTATTGTACTAATATTATTAAAATTGTGAACAAAAACAGAAACAAATGTAATAATAAAAAAATACTTTTATTTTACAACATATATATTAAAATATATATACCAAAACATTATAAATATATAATTAAAAAACATTACGAAAACATTGCAACATATATATATATCAAAATAAATGAAATAATAAAAATAGGCAAAAAATAGATGAAATAATAAAAAACTACTTAAACAGCATATGTACATATAAAAGAATCACTATGAAGAAACGGTATAAACAAAATATGAAAAATTTTATTTTAACTTGATTTATTTTGGTAGGGAAAATAGTTTTATTGTATTTAAAATAGCGAGGAAGGGATCCTGTTCTCTATGTGCCCGCCGCCACAAAAACTCACATAAATATGAATCCAGGTATTGTCTGGCAGTTCCTCTGTGTGTTTTATTTCTCCACTTAGCTGAGCCCTATAATCGTTCAATGTGTTGAGTATGGACTCCGCTTGATGGATCAACATAATTATACCTGTGATTCACCTGAAAATGGTTGTAGTTTGCTTCATTGAGTTGTTTGGTGTTGTATCCTTTCAAACAGTCGGAATAAATGGTGCTTGCCTCCTCTATATTGTTTTTAATGGCTTCTAATAAAGTTGTTGCTTTTCTACTGTTTATTTTGACAATAAAACACTCGTCTGTTTCTCAGCAAACTCCGCCAAACATCCATTACTCAGGTAGGACTCTCCCCACATGATTTTTTCTTTTCGAAAAAAGACTCTCGTCTACTTCGACGACTTTGCTAGGCCCTCCAATTTTTTTATTCAACCTGTATAACATGTCATGGGCACAAACTTCTCTTAAAAATTTGTTCCATGCTACGACAGTTACGATGGATAGTTTGAGCTGCTCTTTCCCCCACTGTATTGTTGTTAAATTATGGGACCACCCATAAATGAATTTTAAAGCCGTTAAAAAAGAAATCCTCGACCCCTCTAACCACGTTCCTTTCCTTATAGAAACGGTTTTGTTACATCTATGAAAGCATCTCCATTTAATCTTCCCGTCGAACTTCATTTTATGACCTTCATCACAATATTTGACCTTTGCAAATATCATAGCATCTTGAAAATATTTTATAGCCTCTTCTTCTGAAGACGGCAATTCCCACAATGTGACAACATCCATAATTAAATAACACTAACTCACAGCTAACACAAGGAACAAAAAATAAACAAGGGAATAACTTAGGTTAGATGAGATAAGGGAGGTTATGTGAAATGAGATTAGATAAGAAGGGATGTTTTGACCTACCCACTACTAAACTCTACTGAACCAATTAGCCAGATAAGCTCTTTATTAATTCTTGGTGGTAATTTAACAGATACTTAAAGATTAATTTTTACAGGAGGTTTTGTTAAGCGAGGAGCACAAAGTGATTCTGGTAGAGGTAGCACCGTATATTCCAATGCAAAACCTGTTACATCTGCAATTGGTAACTATATAATTGTTATTACTCTAATTTAATTAGTATTATTGTAAAAGATAAATTACTTTTATTCTATTTTATATTCTATTTAAAATATTTTTATTAGTAAGTTTAAAAGATTGCATTTTACCCATACATTTCAAAAAGTTTTTTTTTTCATTTTATTACTTTTCAGGTTTGTTCAAACCTTAACTCTTTAAAATCTTATATAAAAATTAAATGTATATATATAGCATGATCATCTTCAAAAGAAAAATTGATGATCATGACACTGATTTTATTTGTATTTGGATCTACAGATACATGTTGATAATCACTTTAGGAATTTCTAACAGTAGGTTTATGTCCACCCATTACTAAAAAAATTTTATTACACTTTAAAAATACGTATAATTTATCTCCGAAGAGTATTCGATAAAACCAAGACAGAATGTTAGAAATAATAGGATAGGATTCTTGAATCTAAATAGCGCATGAAATTCTGGAACAACAGCAGTTCATATGATATGCATACGTTTGTAGAAGGGAAATTAATTGGGGCACATGAGGTGCATATATTCTGGCTGTATTGGAAAACTGGTAGCCGCAAAGAGCCACACCATCTCGGAGATAAGCAGACTAGCAAGGGACTGAGATCAGTGAGCTAGATAAAATAGAATTCCAACTCCATTCTTAACGAGTACCAGGAATTAAAGAAAAATAATGTATAGTTTACATGAGATCTTTATTTCCACTTATATTGTTTATTTTCTTAATTTAATTTTTAAAATCCTTGATGATTTCCTAATTATTACAGATTTGTTCAGATTAACACTTTTTTATTTTTTTAACCAGTTACATTTGGTTTCTTGTACCATTATATGATTTCGTGCTTCTGGCATTAACATATTAATTTTTCTAGGAGATAAGGGAGGTGAGGAATGGACAGAAAGAGTTGAAACAGAACTAAGGCAGATATTAAGTGGAAGTGGTGCCTCCAGTGACAGTATTTCCTCAGTATCCCCTCCACTCCCACCTTTGTCTCCTCCAGCTTCAAGTGGAGATGACAGGCCTAAGTATGTCCTTAGATCAAACGCTTTGGGGTAAATAAACATTCAATTTATTTTTTTATGGATGATTGTTTTTGTTCCGATTCACTTTGTTAGTTCTGTAAAATTCACTGCAGTTTATAATTGTAAAATGTTAAATTTTTCCATAGGTTAGGTGTAGGAGGAGGATTTAAAAATCAAAATGGTCCTCTATGGGTATCTCGAACCAGCGAAAAGTCTGCCAGGACCCATCATAAACAATCAAAATCCACTAGTAGTAAGTTTATTGCTTCATTATTTTTAAATTCACAATTCCTTGAATTTCGAAGTTACTAGTTTTTATAAGCAGAAATTAAAAAATTATAAAATTTATTTATGGGACTAATGTTGTCAAACACTACTTTCATCAGATAATATTAACTTTGTCAGAAAAATAAAATAATAATAGAAGTATTGTTTGTTTTTTTATATTCTCTTGTACATTTTTTCCTTTCTTGCTCAACTTTAATTGTTTCAAAATAAAATCATCTTAAATTCACAATGGTCACACACAGTGCGCGCATCACACAACTTTCAATTACCAACCTTAAAGTAAATAGGTATTTTCATATGAAATTCAAAGTGAAAACGATGGTATAACTTCATTTAAAACCATTAATTATCATGTTTTTCTCGGCCACCAAATCTGTTAAATTTATATGTTTGCATCACTTTCCATTTCCTTTTACAACTATGCATAGTACCAACAATACTAATGATTGTGGGAAAAAATAGATTTTTGAAAATTCTGAGTTATATCGGAAACATTTATCATGTAGCTCGTCGGAAAAATAAAAACGTTAGTAAATATTGTATATTATTAGGGTTATGTAAATAACCTGTTCGGAAGCAATTATAAAAAGCCTTATTTGGGAGGCAATTGTAAATAGCCTGTTCGGGCGGCAATTTTAAATAGCCTTCAGTTTTGTCGGAAGTCTAGGTTATTTACACTCGTGAATTTAATTTTCTTAAAACAAAATTCCAGCACTGGATATAGACTTTTTGAGAGTGTTTGCTGTTGTTAGAAATTCGGGAACCTAATGCTTTTGCGACACTGGGTGGCAAGAAATAATAAGAATATGTAAATATGAAATGTGGGACTGAGTAAATACACTTTGAACGAATGGACTCACTTGGTTTGTTATTCTTCAATTGTGAGGCATATAGGACAACTAAATAAAACGACTATTCACTCCTGTATAACAAAATAATTATTTCTATAACTGTAATAAATTGAATCTATCAGTCTTATTACTGCTCGATCTTTTTAATCTTCAGTGAAGTGGGCTTCTCTTCTGTCGTCACGTAATTCTGCCTTTATTTCCATGCCTCAAGTGAGTTCTTCTTTCTTCTCCCGCATCCTTCTCCAGCTGCTGCCACCTACCGCCACTTTTCCAGGTTTTTTCCTTCTTCGTCGATTGTTTATCGATGTGAGACTTTTCAATGAACAATTTGTCCACTGCGCAATTGAGTACAATTCATAGTGCAACCTCACATTCCTTCTCATTTCCTCACTCGATGTCACATAAAGGAGTAAATACTAGAGACCCTCTACTACAATTATATTAGTAGATTCTCAAAATTTCATGTAAAAGGCTTTTTAGAAAGTTATAGATAAGTGATATATATAAAAGATAAACTAACAATATGAAAGCCCTATCCAGTGGGTATTGCTGTATAGCGGGGACCCTCTCGGCTATTTCTGTATAGCTTACAACTCTTATGTCTCCTTTAGTTACCAATCAATTTTCTTCATTCATGATATTTAACCATTTTATATATCAGTTTACAATGTGAAATAGTTAATTATTTCAAATCAAAAATGTTAAAGGTACTTTAGGAGCAGAAATTTTGAAAATTAACATTTTAAACCCTGTTAGAAAACATCAATGAAAATAAGACCTACATAATTTTAAAAGCTACTTAATTTTACACTGATGTAATGAATTTAATCAAAATCATTTGAGCCGTTTTTAAGAAAATTGTAAAAATTTGTAAAATTTATGAAATAAAGTGTCACTTCCGGGTGGTGAAAAGCTGATTTTGATGAAAAAGTTGCTGTAACACCTCAGGCATGTAAAAACCTTGAATATACAATTTCAATAGTGTATGACTTTTTGTTTTTGAGCTAGATTGTTCACAGACACACTCACACGCAGATCATTTTGAGGGAGTTGGTTATTTGGACTCCGGGTATTTCAAAATGTGTATTTCCATTGAAAACTCAGATTTGAAAATTTTCACGATCGCAATACATTTCCGTTCTATACATTACATAAATAATTATATAAATGTAAAAAATTGTACCATTTTATGAATTTATTTCTTTTTTAGATTCATGGTGCAGGGTATGAATTCTTTAGATCTTCTGCTCTTAATGTTCTGTATAACTTTAATGTTCAATGTTTTTTTATGTAATTCAGCCTTTTTTTACTAGAATCCTATAGTTAATATTCTTGGAAAAGACATTTTAATGTAATCCCTATTAGGTTATTGAAATTAGATTAAATGAAGGCCTAACTTAGAAATAGGTCATGTAGAACTGGACATTGTTTTAATCGGTGTATTTTGCCTCTAATAAGAAGGAACTAAGTATGAACCTATTTCTTTGGTGAGCTTCAAGTGTATTTCCAAAGCATCTCAATATTTTTGGACTCAATAGTTTATTAAAAATAACTCATTATATATGCTACTTATAAAAAAAAAATAATAATAATAAAAATATTATATTAAATGTAGAGTATTTAATTCTGCAAAAATATTGGAATTTAATCAAAGTATATATCTTACTAAGTAACTTGGTGCATCTGTGGCAGCCTTATGATCAATTTTATTGAAAAATGAATGGAATAATAGTCTTGGAAACTATTCAGCCCCTTGTATAGAGGACATTAAAGACATCTTGGGAAAACTCAAAGCAGGGCATCATGGCATCACCAGGAAACTGTAGGATATCTTATCTTAAGAATATAATGTGTCCATAACAGTACCAGTGTACAAAAAGAAATTGGTGATCCATTGATAGTAAACTTCCCATGTCGTATAACTTATCCAAGTTTATTTAACAGCCACTCCTCCCGGTTTTGGACAGTCAAATTTTATTAGTCTAACTGTTTAATAAAGTTTTTTTTTTAATGTTTAATTACCTTGAATTATTTCACTTTCAAAACTTTAATGTGAATAATGAATTTATTTACAGATTTATTATCAAGCCGTATTGAAATAGATTCAATGCTTGATGAAAATAATTCAAGTGATGAGGAAGATTATGCTGACACACGCCTCATTAGAAAACAGTTGGAAGGATTAGAAAGCATGTATGGGCAGGTGAGATGCCTTTTTTTTTTTTTCCTAAGTTGTTTTTTTAGTCCTAAAAATTAGTCATTTTTTGTATTTGCACTATATATTATCTTAAAACTAAAAAAAATATAAAGGAAAAAAATTTAAATGTAACATATTGCCTGCTTCATAACCTCTATTCTTGTGAAGGTTCTCAAGCTGCTTAAAGCTAGGAGACAGCATGGAGGGACATATGATGGATTAGACTTACGTCACAGCAGAAGAAGAACTTGTGGTAGTATCAGCTCTGTTCCTAGTTCTGTTAGTTCTAGACCAATCAGAAACAACCGAAGTCAAACAAGAGGAAAAGTTAGAGATTTCAAGGTTAGAAAAATTTAAGTAATGATTTTAGTTTGTCCTTATTTGTTCATTATGCTCACCTCACTAGCGGATCCAGGATTTAATTTTGGGGGGAGGGGCTTCAGCCCGAAAGATTTTTTTTTCATATGCATATAACGATAATTAATTCGAAAAAATTAGAGAAATTAATTACCTATATGAAATCGTGTTTAAGTGATTCTTGAAGTCCTATTAAATATAATTACATGAACAAGAATACTTTAAGAGATAGTTTTTAATATTTTTTTCTGTAAAACCTGGTTACATTTTACCATTTTGGGGGGGCTTCAGCCCGAAAGCCCCTTCCTTCCTCCCCCCCTCCCTCCCGTTGGAAATAACTTTTCTACTTCTATCTGTAATTTCCAAAACATTAGAAACAGAAAAGTCTTGTTTTTTTAATCGCTGAATGATATTTCTTTCAAAGATAGAGATTTAGCTCTTCCCATTTCCACTGTTACAAGTGGTAATATTAAAAGCATAAATCAAATTGAATTAGTCTTATTTATTTATATTCAATGTTTACATTTGTAAACAAACAATTGTGCTAACATTTTGTCCCATATCAAATCCAACATTACTTGTTTAATTGTTTTTTCCAAGATGTTAGTTTTATTTATGGCCTTCTGGACACAGAAAATTTAAACTTAAGTAAAATAAGCTATTAATGGTAAAAGAAAAACATTGAATTCTTTTATTGATCAAAGTTCAACAAAGAGAAAATGTTAGTGTCTTAAATGTTAATGCTATGCAATAATAATTTATCTACAAGCAAATATAGCTTTGCAAATTGATAAATAGGGAGAACACAGTAGTAGTGGCATTGGAACTCTGAACAACTAACTTAAATATTTAATCTTTTTAAATAGTTTTAAGCAGTTTTATTTACGATTAATTATGACTCTCCAATTTCTCTAGCTTTGTGTTGTTCTCATTTCTTCACAATTATTATAACTTGTATAATTTAAGAGTAAAAAAATCTATGATATACAAATTACTCTGATTCAGAAAGAGCTGTATAAAACAGAGGAGGAAAATAAATAGTTTTTCATTGAAAATATTAATTTCTATATGTTTACTAATAGTATTTATTTGAATTCCTTAAAGCTGTATAACTGGCTGTAAAAAATATGCTAATGATGTAGTTATATGCCACTTGCCACAAGCTTAATTGTGAGAAAATAATTCAGCTTCACAGACATGCCATCATATTCTTCAGTTCAGTGACTTTCCCCCACCACCCATTTACAACTCAGTTTCTTCATTAACTTTTTTGTGTCTAAGTTTCATGTCATCTGTAAGAAAAGAAAAAAAAGTAATTTTTCTTTACCTTATCCGTTTTATTTTTCAATTCTTATTTATATAACTGTCCAGTTCTTATGCTCAGGAGAAAAATGTATACCCTAAATAACTTGAGTATTTAGTTTTTTATGGGCAAATATATGTAATACATTTTTGATAACTTGATAAATAAAATTAGAAATAATGCGTTTTTTGTATAAATATTGGATTTATGTCTTGGTTTTGTGTAGGGAATTAATAAAAGATTCCAACGTTTGGAATCTCATGTTGTGACTCTGGCTAGAAGTGTTGCTCATCTTTCATCAGAAATGAGAACCCAACATCTCATGATGCAGGTTGGTCTTTATTAATTTTATTTTAATTAATTAGTAATTTTCATGATTTACATTATATTTTTATATTTTTAGAAGAGTTCTTGTTAAAAAAAGAACAGTTTCACTAAACTATTACATTTTAATTTAGCTAATATTTCTATATTTTAAATATCTTACAATTAGACTGTGAACAAAGTAACCAAGTAAACAAGTGAACAAACTTGTTTCATATAAACTAAATGTATGGTGACCAAGCATTTTTTTTTTTTTTTTTTAGGACAGTATTATTTTGTTAATTCATTGTCTTATTTCACTTTTTTTTTAACTGTACAAAGAATGTTATTATTGCTTATACTTTTTTAAAATAAATTGTAGTTGTAAATTGAATATGAAGATTATAATTAATAATTATTTAAATTTTCTACATAGTTTTTATTTTGTTTACCTTTATATGAAATAAATAGTAATGGAAAGTATGGCGATAAAAAAAAAAAATTGAAACATAACTTTTCATTGGAAATACACATTTTGAGGTCTTCTGAATCCAAATAAATAAGTTTCACAAAATAGTGTTGTTTTTTTAACGAGGAAAGGTAGAAATCTTCAAGGCCCATAACTGTTCACATGTGGGGTCTTACTCTAATAGAATCCTATGTTCAATGTGTTCATGGACAGCTTTTATAGATGATAGCTCTGATGTTTAAGAAAATTTAATTAGATCGTTAAAATTAAATTAGTTAACTAAAATGTGTATATATACCTAGATCGGTTGCATATATATATATATATATATATATATATACACCTAAATAATGATACCTACAATGATAAAAAAGGTTCCCCTTCAATGTTCTACTATTATTATTATTAAATGGTGTTGGGACCCACTTGTTGAGTCAAAGCCTGACCTATTATAGATTGTCATTCCTCTCTGTTTCCAACCACTACCTTCCAGTTCCGGACAACAAGTAGGAACCTTGCATCTATAGCCAATCCATCCTTCCAGCGAAGCTTAGGATGTCAAACTTTTCTAGTTCCTTATACACTCTCTGAAAAGGCTTTATGTGGAATCTCATTTGGTTCCATCCTAGCAACATGGCTGTCCAATGATATTGAATAGTTCAATTGATGGTTGCAGAGTTGTTTACCATTGATCAGTCCGCTTAATCTCTTTTGGGCTTTCTTGATATCTGTATTTTAAGGAGAGTGGGTGTATCAGCTCCTCCATCCAGGGATACAGGGCTACCTGTGGAAGATGGATCTAGGGTGAGTACTGTAATTGACCTTTGTCTGTAGTGTGGGGTTGGATGTAGTGTGCTGTAATTAGTATTTTTGTTTGAGTGTTAGTGTACTGTTCCCCCAACCTGGAGGACCAGTGGCTGATTGCGGTATAATTACCGGGCGACGGGCCCACCACCTCCCTATGCCAAATCTTGCTTACTAATTGCAATTATTTTCTTCAATGCCCATATTCCACATTGGTCTAGAAACTGCTTGACCAGGCATCCTGAACATTGTCCAAGAAAGACAATCATCCATTGAAACTATAGCTATAACCACATATCCTAAATGGTGTTCTAATTGATTTATTGTGCACTTGGCAGCATTATAAAATGTAACTTCAGACTTATCTTAGTTTTCAGATGCCATTCTAAGTTGTGTAGTGGCTTTTACTTGTTCTAACTCTCCAGTTGTAAGGCTATATACTTTGGTGTTAGCAATACCAAGGTTTCCTCTTATGCCTAAGTATGGCATATTTTTTTTTTTTTTAACTTTCTTTATTGAATATTAATACATTCTGCCACATTGAAGGGCATTAATATTAAGGCTACATGATTCATTCACACAATATGTACATACAATTAATATCAATAATAAAGAAAAAGAAATATAAAAAAAAATAAAATAAGTAAATTGGTATGCCTGCGTACAAAAAAAATAATGAAATAATATATAAAAGCTAGATGAAATTAAAGTAAATAAATCACATTCACACCTATGTACAATATTTATATTCACCCGGGAGACTCTGAGTCATGCCTTATTCCCCGATGTGGAAGCCAAGGCAGGACTCCAGGAGATCCCAGTGCTTCTCTCTCAGCCGCGACACTGTTGGGTACGGCATATTAGGATTTAAATATGTCTCGAATTTAATATGAAGTCACACAACAAAATCCACTAACAGTCCTCTTCTTCTAGTTTATCAGTTATCTATCACCATAGCCAGGCCTAAACATAGTCCACATGGTAACATCTTCACCTCTAGGACCTGAAATATCAGTAGTTCAGTAGCTTCTCTTGGACTCAATCATTCAACTTGAGAATGTGTTCCTCCTAGAATATATGATATCGCCAATGTCTCAACACCAGTGAGGTGTATTTAATAAATCGTCTTAAAATTGAGGATAGAATTATCAAAAAATATAAGCGCATCTAAAGTGACACCAAGCATATCTCAAATGCTGGATTTGAGAGAGAAGATTATAAACTATGTTCTATCCTACAGATTAATGGTTCTCCAACATCTTTTGTGAATTAGGCAGATCTGTGTCTTAAAGATTTTTAACTATGCAGCTTTGGACAGAGCTCAGCTACAGAAGCTTTTCTGAAGGGCAAAGTAGCTCCTGTTTGCTGAGAAAATATGTCACTTAATACTATTTTGAGAATATACTTGGGCTTTTCATAACAAAAATATTCATACTCTGTGAAATTCATGCTTACCTGTTCCTACTATTACTTCCAGCTTATACTGAAGGGGAAGTAGGATGCATGTATTTCGCCTTCATGGTGTTTACCGTTAGTCCCATTTAGGAAACCAGGACCTGTAGAGCTTCGAATCCCGAAACAAAATCTCTCCATGTCCTGTCCATAAGCTCTATATTGTTAACATATCCAAGTTGAACAGATTAATTTAACAAGATTCCTGTAATCCTGCTTCCTCTTGCTGTACTCTTCATTCTTTTCTCCTCACTTTTTCTTAGTAGGATAACATTGGTTGTAATTATAGAAAAAAAAGAATATACATTTACAGTTAAAATTGGAGGATTGAGAAGAAAATGTAGATGAATTTAAAAGGAAAATAAAAGGCTTACAATATATGAATTAAAATATGATTGTTCCAAAGAGACAAAAATATCCAAACCTAATGAAATAGTAAATAATAGTTGACATCATAATGAGTTGTCTAATGAAATTTATTTTCATAAGAAATAAAACAAGGTCCTGTATTAAGTTAAACAATATTTATAGAATTTTTTTTTTCATTAGTTTATGATGGAAGTTTAATGTCTAATTCATATTATTTCAAGTATTAAAAATAAGTTAGAAACAGATTAGAAAAATTGGCATTATTCTTACGGTTCCTGGCTATGTCATTACAGTCTTACTTTGCAGAGGATTTTTCTCTCCTCTTGCTATCTACTCTGTTCTTTGTCCATTATATTTTAGCTCTCATCCTGTTAGATCTTATAATTTTTTTTTTCTGTTGGCTCTACAGACCTTGTAGATCTTTGTCTACATTGATTTGTCCAATTAGCTCTGTTTCTTTTAACAGAGTCTGAGCAAGTCTCTCAATATCCTCTTGATTGCAATCTTTCCCTCACATCCTACCCTTTCTTTCCTGATATCTGCGAATAATTCGCATATATTTTCAGCCTGCCAGTTTTCCTCAATAGTTTGTAATCTTTCTTTGAGGAATTCTCTTTTTCATGCTGTTCTTATTATTTTGTTTGTCTTTTTTCTGGTGGCTGTGTATTTTTCCAGCATATATTGATCAGTTTTTGCTTTTCTTATTTCCTCCATTACCTCTTCACATGCTTCTGTGAACCATTTCTTGGCTTTTCTTTTTATCTGAATCCCTATTACTTTCTTAACTGTTTGTTTTAGCCCGGACTCTAGTTCTTTCCAATGTTGGTCCACCATGAGGCCTTCCACGTTCAGGGGTATGAAATTATTTTTCAGCTCAATTTGGAATTCAGTCTGTAATTTAGGATTTTTCAAATTTCGGACTTCATACCTCTTTCTTTCCACTTGGTCCCCAATTTGGTGGATTCGCTTCATCCTCTGACAGTTTGATTCTAATCAGACTATGGTCTGAATCACAGTCTGCTCCACGATAACTCCTTATGTCTTGTATGGAGCTTTGATGCGTCTTGTGTATCAGCACGTGATGAATTTGGCTTTTTATGCCTTTATGACTTACCCAGGTGTACTTATGTATGTCCTTGTGCAGGAACATTGTACTGCTCACTACTAGACCTTTAGCTGCTGCCAGACAGATAAATCTCACTCCTTTATCACTGCTGGTTTTGTGAAAGCTTTGTCCTCCGATGATGGGCCTAAATTGGGTGTCTCGACCTATCTTGGCATTGAAGTCTCCCATGACTAATTTTATGTCACATTTTAGAGCCTGGTACACAATTTTTTCTAGCTGATCATAGAAATTATATCTCTTCGTTTGGTGCATATACATTAATAATCGTAATATTAAACCAATGACCATTACACACAGCACACTTATCCTTTCATTGACTGGAGTGAAGTTTATTACTGACTTCCTTGCGGTCAGACTTAAATATAAATCCAGTACCAGCTGTCTAATGTTTATTATTTCTCCTGGTGTAGAACAGTGTGTGAATGGCTATAGTGGTTGCACAACCATCTGGCCACCTTACCTGTTAAATGACTGTTAACGGTATGTTGTACCTTTCTACTTCATTAACTACGGTTTGGACAGCCCCTGGTCTGTATAAGCTCCTAACATTCCATGATCCGAGATGGAGTCCGCTAGACAAACCTAGGGTCGTTATCATGTTAAGACACAGTCAGATTTTCCGAGGCTGATTTTTGGTTTTGTATTGTGATGTTTTTGACAGAATTGGGTCATTAGCCCTATGCCCAACCCCTAACCTGGAGGACCAGAAGCTACGTCTGCTACAGAGGTCGCTCACCTCCCTGCGGAATGAGTTGCCTCCAGTAGGCTAACAGGCTCACATACCCGAGGAGGGAAGGAATCTCTGGCAGCGTCTCTTTCCCTGGTGGACAGGTGGTCACCCATCCAAGTACTAACCACGCTCAACGTTGCTTAACTTTGATTATCTATTGCAAGCGCCTTAGCCCACATGGCTATCCTAGCCCCTTAAATCTTATAAATTATAACTAATAAATAAGAAAATTTCTACTGTACTATGAAATTTCAACTGTAGCAAATAACCAAGTTTTTCTAATTGTGAATATTCTTTGTTTCTGTAATTATCTGTTTTAAGTTGTAAATTATAACTTAAAAATTACACATTTTCATTAGTGGTTTATGTGCCCAATGTCATAGGAAATGGAAGTAATGCGTGGAGAATTAGCGGCTTTGAGAATTCAGACAAATGTGCAACATCAACAACAGCAACAGCAACAGCAACAACCAGGGTTAATGAATGCTGCAAGGGGAGAAGGTCAAGGGAATTCAACAACTCCTGCTAAAGTGAAACGTCTCACAAAGTTTTTTGGTGATGAACCCCCTTTACTACGACTTTTCCTGAGAGGTCTTGGGTATGAGGTAAGATATTGTATCCCTAAAATATTGTAACATGTATTCTTCTTAAACCTTTGATGCTCACTCTAAAATCAATGATAGACACTAAAAACAAGTATTTTTTATAGCTTAATATAATAAAACTTTAGGGATTTGATTAAACAGAATGAATTTATGTTGTATTTTGACAATTTTTCATGAAAAACAGAAAATGTTAATAGCCTTAATTAGCACTTTATCTCTGTTTTTCCAATATGCAAAAGACAGCTATAGGTGTACACAATTTTTTATGGAAATATTTTAAAAATTATTTATTAAAAATAAAAGCTATAAAATTGTAATGGACCTATCTCACTGAACTATCTACTTTCCAGTTTGAACTTCTTGCAAATTAAAAGTGTGTTTAAAATTCTGAAAAAATTAAATAAATAAATATAGGCGATCCTCTGACCACCCTCATTGAAGTTTATTTTTTTACTTGATAAAAAAAATTAAAAATCAAAGTTGAGGGAATAGAGCCTATGTTGAATGGATGATTGATGCTCTTTCTGAAAAGAATCATGAAGGAATAAAACGTCCTGAAGGAATGATAAAACTTTCAAGAAATAAATACATTACTAGCAGAAAAAATTCTTTTTATAAAAAAGTTGACTTTTATAATTTATAAATGAGACAATGAAGATTTTTTTTTTTTTATTCTGTTTTTTGATACTCTAAAATAACTGTTTTGCATAAAAAAGGAGATTTAAAAATATTAGTTTCTTACTTGTCTTTATATTGATAGTGAGAGAATGAAATTTAATAAAAGCATGAGGTGTTTCTGCTAAACCTTTCTCCTTTTGAGGGTCCAACATACAGCTGAAAACTCTCAGTGGCCTCTTTCAATTTTTTCTTCTTCAATCCTATTAGTTGAGGAGAAAAAAGGTACTCATAGTCAGGTTAAATTAAAAAAAAATACAGAAAACCAACAGAGGAGGAAATGAAGAAAAATGTTTAGACACAGATTTTTTGACTTATGCTACAAATATTATTGATTCTAAAATTATAAGTGATCTTGCATCATATATTTAGATATAATCAAGTAAAACTAGGATAGATGAGGAGAGATCTGAAATCTCGATTAGAGTACTTAAAGAGCCATTACACTATGCAATGAGAGCTGGCAGACTGAAATTGAGATAGGCAGATAGTGTGGCGGCTAACGAAAGTGACCTAAGAGGTAGACATTGGAAAGTGGCCGTACAAAACAATTGGCGTTATTAAAATTAATTCGTTCTGAAAACATAAAATCGTTATACCCCATAAATATTTCTTCTAATCTTCTAAATCCTAAAAGATTTATTAAGTTCAGGATTTAAAGAAGTTTTGTTTTTTGCCTTCTTCCTCAATTTCAATGTGAATAAAAAGGGCTTATATTAAGGCAATCATTGCAGGAGATAATATTTAAAAAGGGCTCTGAAAAAATATCAGAATAATTAAATTTGTGGGTGTGTCTGCAGATTCACTAGTTTTATTTATTCTTGATCCTAATGATCAGTTTGAACAGTATTTAATAATCAAGATTGTGATATGTTGAAATAATAATTGATCTGAATCTATGGGTTGGTATATGCATGAGCTTATAGTAGTAATACAAGTCAAGCACTATTTTATTTATGGCATCCAACAAAACCTGTTCCCCTAATTATTTTATAAAGGATCTGCTATTAATTGAGCTATCTGTCAAAATTAATCATTTTCTTTTACAGAAATATGCGAGTTTATTTGAGAAGGAAAGAATTGGTCTTCTGGAACTGCCATATTTAACTGAAGACAGGCTTCACAAACTTGGCATTCCATTGGGTCCAAGATTGAGGATACTGCAACAAGCTCACCTTGCAAACCCGAACACTTTAGCAGTACTTTAAATACACCAAATATTTTTTTTGTATTATTTGTTTTATATTGTTAATTTTATTTTATTATATAAAAACGAAAAGAATGTTTTATAAATGTTTCATAGAATGAATGATCTCTTTTGAAAATTCTTTTGAAACAAATATAGTTGTTTTATGAACTTACAAATTTTTTACTAGATTTTTTTCTTTTTCGAGATGTTAACAAAGATTTTACGAATTCATATAAATCCAAACTTTCACTGCCTAATCATTAAAAGTCAATTAAAGTAGATCAAATTGTCAAGACAACATAGAGAGGAAAAGTAATAAGAATTATTATTATAAAAATAACATAATTTTTAAAATTGATTTTACCATTGTAAAATTATTCTATCCATTCGATTTTTCCTTATGTTGTGATGTTTTGATAAAATATGTCTTTCTGACAATTTAATATGAAAAAATATTGATTTTACAGTTAAAATGTTGTTTCACTGGATGAGCAATATGACTGGTTGTTTGTTTTACAAATACCAAATATTTTGGTCAGAAACAGTTTATTCAAATATAGTACTTTTATAAAAAGACAATGATATGAAGAAAAAAACTGACAGAAGAAATAAATAATACATTTTAATTAATTGAACAGGTTCTTCTTAGAAAAAAAAATAATTTGTTTAAACTTTTCAGGTAAATAAATCTTTTTTAAAAAAAGTTTAACATTTTATCAAATTAAAACACTGGCTGTACAATACATCATTGTATCATATATCATTTCAATACATCAGACAATAAATAGTTTGAAAATTGACCTACAAGATTCTGCCCCAGTCAGGTTAGGACTTAATCAGCCTTTTTATGCAGAAATATCAATTATTTATCAGATTTTTCTATGAGGATTAAAATGTTATAACTATAGGTACAATACTTGAGGAGAGAAGGTATAACTGAGATTTAGTAGTTTAGATTGTAAGTTAAGAATTAGTACTTACTTTCAGAAACATTGTTTTTAATGTTTTGTATCTTGGATTTTTCACCTGGATCATTCAAATTATTTTTATTAAATCTTTATGGAAAGATTCATATGTATACATGTCCGTAAATTACCTGTATTAACATATTGTTATTTTTAGTAACACAATAGAAAGAGCCATTTATTTCTAGTTTATATGAAAAAAAATCTAAAAACTCCATTTAGACACATTTGAATTGTATATGCAATACATCTTAAGTAAGGGTAGCTAACATGAAGAAAATAAGCATCACCAATCTCAGAAAGGTAATTGCAAATTTACTGCTAAATGTTTCAATAACTGATCTAGAATCTCCATTGTATCAACTTGTTATCAAGTACCGATTTATCCAATGTTATTTTGAAAATTACAATATATCATCTCTTATAGGTAAAGCAAATTAAAGGTAAATTGATGATCTAATACTCTTTTAAAGCATTTTTTTTTTCAGTTTTATTAATAAATGGAGTTTATCAAGAGATTTTATAGGCTACTCTTATCTTAGTTTCAGGTCTTGATATATAGTTCTGGAAAAATGTATGTACCTGTTACCTTGTAAATCGGTCAGGTAAAATATAGTAATAATAAAACTTTTTATTTCCTATTTTGTAAATCTAATCATAGTTCAGAGCACAGGTTTTTATTCAGCTATAGTTATCAGAAATGAAGAGTTGCAAATAACTAGTGATAAAATATTTGCGGTACAGCTAGGGGGCATAAATGGATGAATATGTTATCTGTATATGAGCAATATTACAAAAAAAATGTCCACAAAACTTTTTTCACATCTTTTAAGAAACTTGAAAAAATTACCTTATGTGTTGCTACATCATATAAAAAAAGTAAAGATTTCTTTAATATTTTAATATCCTAAATAAAAAATAATTAACCTAATAAAAAATCAAAAGTTATAAAGAATTTTATTCTTTTTAAGAATCAAATGAAAAAAATCGTTCATAGAAACAGCATTTACAGACATATTTTGAATATATCACAACAAAGTTTAAGTTAAAATTTTAGACTTATTAGCCACTGAAAATTTTCCTGAAGGAAATCTAGTTTTCTATTGGTGTGTCCCATTTTAAAGCAAACCCATGGACCAATCAATTTATTTGTGAGAGAAAGGTACTGACCAGCTTAGAATGGACGAATGCCATGAAATTGAATGTTATTACTCACCTCTCTACGGAGTGCTAGGGACCAGAAGCCAGACTAACGGATATATTGGACCCCTTTGCAGCAAATGTGCCCGAGAGTCAGAAACTCCAGCTCATTCATGTGATGGGAAATTGTCCTAATAACATGCTCCTTGTCAACCGATGACACAATAATATAAAACATCAAATAGCCGAATTTCTTGAAATGAAGAAATACAAATGTTTCCTTGAGGTTTATTGTCTGGATATGGAAGGCCCAACTAGGTCGTCGACATTCTAGCATTCACTAACACGGAAAAGGAGGCACTAATAGTGGATCTCATGATCTGATTTGAAATGAACGATCAGGATCAAGACTTCACAGTACAGGCAAAAAAGGAGGATATCTATAAGAAATGCATACCTTACTAATAGCAAATTTATAGATAGAAGTTTGGCCAAAGAGAATTCCCAGTTAAAGGACTATTGTTCGGAAGCATGGAAACCAGCCCTCTTACTACGAATAATTTATAGCAGAGGCTTAATTTTGGAAGGGAGTAGATGCAGACCATGGCAAAACCTATGATTTTAGATTCAGTAGTAATCCTCCATAACCACATATATTGATTGATCTTGGCTTTCACTTATTCGATCATATATATTACTCTTGGCATATATATTGTTCTTGTCATTTCTTCTATACCATTAATTTCTTGTTCTTGAACCACACTATTCTACATACAATGCACTCAGATACATTCAGTAAACTAAGTTACCCTCCTTCAGGCCCCTTCCAAAACACTTTGATGACATTATAAATAAAGCTCATCTGATATAGCCATTTTTACATTTGTCAAATAAGCTCAAAAAAAATCTACAACCTTATGCAGCAAATTTACCATTTAAGAATGTAAAAAAGCAACAGATCACATGATATCCAAAACTTCAGATCCTGATTAAAACCATTTAAAAATTATAAAAAAATGTGCCCTTCCAAATATTATTATTATTATTTCTAAGTTTAATCAATAGACTGTATATCTCTTACGTCAATGTCTTGGAAGATAAAAAAAAATTGTAAATTAGAGATTGGAAAAAATAAAAAAATTATTATCACCAAATCAATGCGATTTTAGATCTTTATGATCCAACCATTAACTAATGATTAAATTTCATCTTGAAATTAACAAAGCATTAAAAAATAAGCAACACTTGTTCTGTGTTTATTTTGGTATAAAAAGGCATTTGTTAACACAAGAAAATCTAATATAATTGAAAAATTAAAAGAATTGAATTCTACTAGTAACTAAGTGCGTAAACATCCCAGCATTAAAAACACATTTCCTGTTCTCTTAAACTTTTAAATGAAAATTTAATGTAACATAAATAAAATATTCATCAATAAAATTAACCATTTCTGTGTCCATTAATATCTGCCCAGCTGCTACCCACAAAAATGCTCAGTAGTGAATGGGAAAAATACAATTAAGTTCGCATTCCAAAATTTATAAGTCTTTAGATCAGATTTAAATAATAGATGGAAATAGTTGGCATACCCTGAAAAGCTCTTCTGTTTTATAGACATGGAAAACTTTTTTTTTTTATTTTAACCTCTAAATAAAAAAAACAGGTACGTTACTTTTTTTCTACATTGAGCAACTGGTATCAATAAATTAAGAATGAAAACCTACTATCTTCAAAAAAGTTGGAATAAGGGGAAAAAAAACATTAAATCTTGTCTACTGAATTTATTTTTAACATTCCCACTACCTGAAAGAATGCATTTTCAGTTTGAATCCATTTATAACAATAACTCATTTAAAAAATAAAAAAGGGCCTTACCTGTTTTTCTCCCTCACCTTTTATAAGGCCAGTGAAACATATTAGCTCAATTACGGGCTCATGCATATTTTATTTGTTAGGACAAGTTATTTCGTTAATATCAAAACAAAATCAAAACCTTCTTAGTTATCTATCTGTACATTAGTTTTCATAGCAAGTCGAAATAAATGCTCTTTCATAATGATTAATGGACATTCCATGTACCTAAATTATTTTTTTAAATATTATTTTGAAAGAACATAGAAAAAAAACAGTATTTGTAGTTATGCTTAAACAGTTTTGATACAGTATGAATTTTAACAACAAATGTATTTATGGACACCAAAGATTACTGTTATTACTGTATTCATGTTATATAGGGTTATTTTTATAAAGAAAATGTAAATAAGAAATATATAACGACAGATTGTATATTTATATTATTCTTATACATGTTTATTTTGTAAATAAAAAAATTTTAACAGATTTTTTTTCTATAATAAATCACAATATATCCTCTTTCTATATACAAATATAAACTTATAAACAAAAATGAATATAAACAACAGATATTTTTACAAAACAAAATTCCATTTGTAAATATCAAAATATAATGTTTATATCTTTATAAAATTATCTTTCTAAATGCCAATCATTTCATGGTCCCTGGTTTCTGGTATAAAGTTTCTTCTCACAACTATACAGCAACTTTCAACTAGAATAGAAAAATATAAATACTAAACATTTAGCAAGAGTAAGAAAATCAGGTCTAGGAGTTTATATTATAGCACAATTTTTTGGTTGATTATAAATAATTATCCATTAAATATTTTATCCAATAGGCACTAAAAAAAAAGTTTTATGTGACAAATTATTGTTATCAGGCATGTTTTAATAAGATCTGATGCTTCTCATACATAAACTACAAATAAACTTTATTACAAAATTATAATAGAACAAAGAAGGAATTTCTATAGAATTAAGTCATTTGCTAATAAATTAATGAAAAGGTACTAGAAAAAAATATTTGAAATCATATGAAATTAAAAGAAATATGCAGTAGGTACAGGACAAAAGTATAAGTGAATTTAATGAAACAGAAAAGAATCTGGATAAGAGAAGATAGTATAATACCACGTATACCACTTAACATGTAAGTAGATCAGTGACACAATTGCAACACATGGTCATGGAAAACTGATAATGACCAAAGCACAAGATATATAAATCATTCAAGAGAGGAAACTATGCACAACCATTCAGATCTTTATATTATTATAATTATCAATAATTTAAATATATTAAAAAATTGTTATTGAATGAAGAAATTAAGTATAAAAAAGCAATACAAATATGAAAACAAAATGGTCACCAACAAAGTGATTAAATATCTGTTCTGTTATTGCTATTTCAATGACCAAATGAAGGCATGAACTACTAACTCTACATTCATAAAATGAAACTGTTCAGAAAAGAGCAAACACTGATAAAAACTTAATGAGTTTTCTTTTTGTCAATATTGATTTTAAACATACATACATACATTTTATATATATATATATATATTAAGGGATAAGTTTAACAAGATTTAGAATCTTCTTTATGAAAGTAAAAACCTGTGATAATAACCACTGTAACTCGATTTTCAAATAAAATAGATTAGAATTTAGCATTTCACACCTTCCAATGAAGATGGCACTGAGAACAAATGTAAAATAATAACTTTACCCCCAAAGTCGCTATATAAACTCAATGATAAAATCATTGATAGATAAACTTATAAAAGCAGTTCTTGACCATTTATGTTAGAAAGCTGCATGTACCATTTATGAATACCAGAAAATAAAAAATAGCTATGAAATATTTTAAAAATAAAGTTATAAATATCATAAAAACTAGACAATGAACTTACTTTTATTTTTCCTGGCACTTCTCCTTTCCTGTCACTGAATCGCCAAATCAATCTTCTTTACAATTTTTGAATAGAGTTCTATTATAAAGAAAATAATAGAATGGTAACATGAGGAGTCACTAATGAACAAAAAATATTACTGCATGGTATTCAAACTGATAAAACTATAGCCTAATAAAAATAAACAAAACATTAAATTAAATTAAAAATTTGATCCCTTAGAAAAAAATGGCTTCTTATTGGAAACAAAATATTTTCCCCAAACAATTATACAATAGTTATTACAAAACTAAACTAAACCCCAAGAAATGAAAGTGCTTAAGGATCTGTTTGGAACATACCTAAGCGTGAGAACACATTTTAAAACAAATATAAAAATAAACTCTATACATTATATACATTTGATATATATATATTTATAATAATTCAATAAAAAATTATAAATGTGTTTGTATGAGTTCAAACACATATTTACTTTAAATCTGAGAACAATAAAAAGAAGGAATTAACCAGTATCCAATGTAGAGAACAACTTAATAATAACAATTGACAGCTTATATAATGTTACAAAATGTCAAAGTTGAAATTTGTTCCAGTATCAAGAGAACTAAAAAGTTCCTGATCGGAAAAATTTGTTGCATCAGAATGAGGTAGTTGTTCTAGAAAATCAAGACTAAATTCTGGAGCAAGCGAGTTCTGCTGAGTAAAATTCTGATGCATATTGAAATTTGACTGAGCATAATTAGTATTTGTATTGGTGTAGGCTGAAGAAAATGGTACTGTACCAGAGCGGCTAAGTGCTGACATACTCTGATGAACACGAACTTGATTCATTTGGATCTGTTGCTGCATACGTGACATTTGCAACTGATTAATATGAGCCTCTGAAATAAAATCTTGTTGAGGTCTCTGAATCATCCATGTTGGTTCTTGCTGAGGAAGACGGGGGGCTTTAGTATAACTAGCTCTGGGAATTGATAGGTTATATCTAGGCAAATACTGAGGCTGAGGTGCCCGCAACATTGGACCTGAAGGAGGCATAGGCTGCAACATACCAGCTTGTGAAAAGGTAATCATTGACTGATGTGATAGTTGATTTTTTGAATAGTCTAATTTTACAGGTTGTTGGGGTCTATACTGAGGTTGAGGACTCATTTGACCAGTGAATTGATAAACCTGTTTATATTGATTATTAATTCGTTGAGGTGAGGGTGTTTTACCACTAGGACTACCAGTATAAGCTACAGGTGAATTTTGAGCAGAAAAACTCTCTTGTTTAATCCCATCAGTAGGATATGAAGAAGATACTTTAAAATTGGTTTGATTAACAGGTTGATTAATAAATTCAGTTGTTCCACTGTATTGAAACTCATAAGGTTTTTGATTAATGCGAGGATTAAAACCAATTCCCATTTGTGCTTTGTGTTGGTGCTGCTCAGCCATATTTTTTAATGTCTGAGCTGCCGGGCTTAGCTCAGGTTTAGCCATTTCAAGATTACTTCCACACAATCGCTGTTGACTCAATACAGTTTGTACATTGGCTCCCGATACCTGAGGTTGATTTTTCAATAAATCCATCTTCTGTTGTTCTTCATTTCTTTTTGATTCACCTCCATCAAAATCAAAATCTTTCATGAATTCTGGATTATATTCAGATATTTCAGAAATAAGATCTTTAAAAGCATCAGAACTAATGGCATCATTTGTATCATCACCTATAAGGTCTGAAAGTCCTGGAAATGAGTTACCTCCATTAGCAGCAGCATCTTTTTCTAATGCCGCAGCACATTGCTCCAAGTCAACAAATTCGATGTTCTCTGGTTCTTGCTTACATTCAATAATATTCAAATTTCTAGGAGACTGAGGAGAATTAGGGACATCACCTTTAACTGATGTATTAAGAGCTTTGACAGTTACATTTGTTGAAATTTGAGAATTAGTAGAAGTTGTAGTGAATTCTAATTGCTGAACTATTTCAACAGAAAATTTGGTCATATTTTCATGTTTTTGTTGTGATTTAGAGGCATCTGCAAAATTATCATTGTTATCATCTGGAGCACTGCATTTAGGAAATTTTGCCAATGATATATTATTGGGCATTGAATTTTCAGCAGGCTTCTTTTCTGATTTTTTAACTGGCCTTTTGGGCTTATTTTCAAGAAATCGCTGCTTGAGCACAAGGGTATCTTGCAAATTTTGTTCAACAACACCATTGAAAGAGTGATCAAACCTTGGTATACAGTTATTTTGGTGACGACGATAACCTTCAATTCGTCTTCTTAAACGCTCAACTACTGCCTGACGTTTAGGAGGTAGTGGTTCATTGGTAGGCTGCACAGGGCAACCACTACCATCAAGAACACGATCAGTTAAAGACGCCAGTTTTATTTGATTACACTAAATAAAGACACCTACTGAAATAATTTCCTGCAGCATTAATTATCATAATTATTAATCATCATTATGGTGATAAAAGCTTCAGGTATCAACCATCTTCTTGTTTGAAAACCTGATGGTTAGCATTTTCATTCATCTTTCCACTCATTTGTAAAAAAATAAAATAACATCACGAAGATAAATATTGACTACGTTTCAAAGACGTAGGACGTAATAACAAAATGCAACAACACCAAACATACATAAAAGTCATCATCACTGAATAAATGGAGTCATAGGTAACTTCGGCTTTAAACTCCAACCATATATAACCCTTATTAATGTTTTATTCACTTAAAATGATGCAAAAGTAACGATACCTAGAAATTCAAATATAACACCTGAATTAACAAAACAAAGAATTACACCTAACCTTCTAAGCCATTTTAGTAACCTCCATATTCCATTGCCATTACAATCAGTTTCATAATTTTGATTATGAATAGAATATTTTAAAGTGGACATTTTTTTTTTTTTTTTTTTTTTTTTACTATTGCTGAACTGAATTTTTTCTTTTTTTAAAAGTATTTAATGATCCTATATTTTGTAATTTATTTTATATATTAGGTTTGATAATGTGATGTGGATAGGTTTGTATATTGTTTTTTTTTAGATTATAACTACTTAAATTTTTATCTTTTGATTTTTAACTGATTTAGGCAATTACTATTTTTATTGTTTTATTTATTTATTCTTTTAGATTCTAACGTTTTAACAGTTAATTGATTTTACATTTTAACTCATTTTAGGAAATTATTTTATAGATTTTAACCTTTTTAGATTTTAACCTTTTTAGACTTTGACTTTTTAACTTTTTTTTAGATTTTAACTTTTTAACTTTCTTAGATTTTAACTTTTTTAGATTTTAACTTTCACTTATTTTTAACTTGTACTTAAATTTTAACTTTAAACTTTTTACTGATTTTATATTGTAACATATTTATAAGCAATTTATTTGATAGATGTATATTTTTTTTTTAAGCTTTTATCGATTTTATATTTTAACTATAACACTATTTAACACTTAATTTTATAGTTTTTAACTTTGTATTTATTTATTTATTTAATTATGCACAGATTGTTTCAATCATGCGCGTGGTGGGCATAGTTTAGAACGAAAAAAAAAATATTGCAATGAACAAAATACCAACGAAGAAGATCGAAGTTGGACAAAAGGTATGGGTTCTGAGAACTGGAGGACCTGTTCAAGAGGCGGTTGTTGCCTCTGTGATGTCTGTGGCTACTGCAGGAGGCGGAGATAATAAATTTGTTAAAGTGGAATGGCCTGACACAGAAGGTGTGGTATTGGGAAAGACGGTGTCGATAGATGATGTCTTTCCCAGATTGCCAAATGATCCGCTGAATGTCGCAGAGGTACTTAGTGAGCGGCAAAATGAAGCTCTACGCCCTGATGATAAAGTTTGTCCGATATGCGGGCTTTCTTTTAAGGGCGAACGAGGTCTCGGAACCCACATTGCAAAAAAACATCCCAGGGAGGCGAATAATAATACATTGAGGGGCATAGTAAAGAACGTGATAGGTCCTAGAAATGGAGAGGGTGAGTCATCAAAAATAAAAGAGGACATTGTTGAATGGTCTACTACGTTCAAGAACCTTTTAAAGCAAGAAATGGTGAATACTGCGGATTTTGATGAGGCCGTAGGCAAGTTCCTAAAGTTCCTCAAAGTCATTAATGCGGAACTGCCAGGTCCCCAGCACCCAGCCGTAAAATTTTATAGGATGAGGAAAAAAAATAAAATGAAAATGGCTGACAAGGGTGCTGGACAAGTCTCAAATCCGCAGAGGGCAAACAAAGTAGACAGGAGTCGTCGGCAAGAGCAGTATCAGTACGAGGTTGCCCAATATAATTATTATAATAAAAGAAAAAAGGTTGTGCAAACTGTAATGAATGCCGACGCTCCTAAACGGTGTCCTCTAAAAATGGCCGATATCGAGAGGCATTATAAAGACCTCTTTGAGAACGAAAATCTCTGCGGGCGTGCGGATTACGAACAGTGTACCCCGATGCCGGATTTGCTGTCCATTGAGATAGAAGCCATCAGGAAAGCCATTAAATCAACATCAATGGACACATCGCCGGGGCCTGATGGAGTTCTGATCCGCACAATAAAATATTTTGAGGTATCAAGCATTATTAAAACGATTGCAGAGATAATGCTGAAGGTGGCCTATGTTCCGGAACCACTTCGACAAGGGCGCACAATATTGATATATAAGGGCAAAGGTGATATAAACAATATCTCTACCTGGAGACCGATCACCATATACTCGATTGTGCGCCGAATCATAGAGAAGGTTCTGGACTACGAGTTAAGAAAGCAGGTCACCTTCCACAAGAGTCAGAGAGGCTTTATAAAAGGCCTCCCGGGAACGCACGTCAACGCGAGGATCATCGACGCGGTATTAAAAGATGCACAAAAAATGAAAAATGACTGTGCGATAGTTTTCCTCGACGTTGTCGGTGCTTTTGACAATGTTGGGCACAAACACATCGTAAGCTCCTTAGAAGCGAGAGGTGTGTCACCGAATCTTACAAATGTCATATCAGCTCTCCTTAGCACGAACACCATAAAGATTGGCAACGGTGTCCATGCAACTAGCCAGATCAAAGTGCTGCGCGGTGTACCCCAAGGTGGCCCCCTGTCGTCTTCACTCTTCAACCTGGCCATCGATCATCTCTACCGCGACCTGTGTGACGAGGACTTTTCCAAGAAATTTGGATACAAATTAAGGAATGAGCAAGATTGTGTGGTCCTCACAGGTTTCGCGGATGACCAGGCAGTGTCGGCGCGTGACAAGGGGGCTGCAGAAAGAGTGATTGACAGCATACAAAGAACATTTAAAGAAATTGGTCTGGCTATAAATCCTCTAAAAAGTATGGGCATCGTTATAAATAAAGGAGAGCTGGAAACTACGGTGCTCTCCCTTGAGAATGGTGAGTACATCCAAACATTGAAGAATGGAGATACGATTAAGTATTTAGGATGTACATTCTCGGGAGAGCTGCAATTCAACGAAGATTCGGTGACTAAATTGAATGATAATCTAAACAAGCTGGTAACCTCTTGCTTACTTAAACCTGAGCAGAAACTCAACATTGTCAATCAATATCTGTTCCCGGGTCTTACTTACCCTCTCCAAACTGCGCCCCTAACAAAGCTACGTCCTGCTATACTGGAGGGCATCGACACTATGATTCGCAGGAGCGTAAAGGCCATTATTGGACTGCCTGCGAATACTTCCACAGCGATGTTGTATGCCCCCAGGAGATACCGAGGATTGGGATTAATCCGCTGCCAATGGGAGGCTCCTCTTCAACATTGGTCCATTGCTCAGCGACTGTCCAATGTACCAGATGCCCTTTTTCAGTCTACCTTCGATTATTCGGCTGAAATTGCTGAATGTGCCGAGAGATTGGGGGTTGATCAGGGTCATCGAAATGTGAAAGCTCTACGGCAGTCGCTACGAGAAAATGCATTTGAGGAATGGGCCAACTGCAGGTGGCAGGGTATTGGTGTTCGCCATTTTAAAGAGACCCCGAAAGCGAATAGATACATCTACGAAAAGCAAGTACTTTCTGGGTCTGAATGGTCGAATGCCCTAAAACTAAACATTAATTATGCACCCCTGCGTGGAGTCCCAGGAGTCAGCGGACAGGTCAGAGAAGTTGGGTCCCTCTGCCGTAAATGCGGCAGAGAGTCTGAAACACCAGCACATGTGCTGGGAAAATGCCCCAACAACTCCCTCCTCATAACACGTCGTCACCACCGGGTCAAGTTCGAATTGATGAGGCTCCTTAGGGAAAAAAAATTCACCTGCTTTGACGAGGTATATTGCATCGATAGTGAGGGCTCTACGAGATACGCTGATATCGTCGCATTTCCCAAGACAGGAAGGACAGCGCTGATCTTGGATCCAACTGTCCGCTTTGAGAGCAATGACCTCGATCAGGCGGGTGAAGTGGAAAGGGAAAAGAAGAACACGTACGATAAATGTATCCCTTTCCTAAAAGAGAAATTCCGTGAGACCTTCGGAGAGAGAGAGTTCACCGTGAGAGGCCTCTGGTTTGGGTCTCGCGGAACTATCCCAAAAAGAACAAGGAGCTTCCTCGAGGAACTAGGTGTCGACATTAAGGACGTAGCGAGGTTGGCTGAAAATATAGTCCTCGACTCCCTGGGAATCATTCACCACCACGTGCATGGCTAGCCCGAGAGTTTTAATTTATGTATTTGATTATTTATTTTTTTAGTGAATAATTGAAAACAATAGCGATAAAGAGAGAGAAGTGAGAGAAAGGGAAACTTAATGTTAAATAAAAAAAAAAAAAAAAAAAAAAAAAAAAGCATGAACAATGAGAAGAGGGAAAAAGGAAAAAAAAAAAAAAAAAAAATTATAAGGATAAATAAAATAATAAAAATGTATATATATATATATTTCTGTTTTACTAATATTAACTAATACTTCTGTATATTTATATATAAGTTCATATATTGTCTTAAGGATAGAAGAGTATGCTGTGTGTATAGCAACCCAATGTAATTGGGCAGCAATCCTTTATATTTTATATTTTATGAAAATAAAGTGTTTCTCTCTATTAGGGAATAATTGAATAGGTTATTTTAAAAAATGACACATTTATACCACTTTTGAGTTGAGAGCTGTTCAGGGTGCATTATTCGCAGAAGCATCTTTTAGTAACAGAAAACACATTACATAACTAATGTAAAGATTGATTGTTTATCCATACATTTGTATCTTAAAAATAGCACATTTGTCATTTCACAAATAACCAATTTAATGTTAGTATATTTCTTTTCAGTGGGTACATTAATGATATAGAGGATTGTGTTGCAGGAGGAGTGAATGTCATATCATTAGGATAGTGTGTACTTAAGCCTTCATTGCTTTTATGGCAGATAGACTTCAACTTATGATTATAGATTTATAAAACTATTGTGATTAATGGAATTTACATTTAATCGGGAAGAGTTTAAAATGATGATATTCAGAAAGGGAGAGAGGTGTAGTAGTCCGGGAGGACCCAAGTTGCTTCTAGTCGCGATGCGATGGTGGGAAAATACTTTCTCAGGGTTGCTCCTTTTGGAGTTGTCAACCACCCCCAGTTCCACTCTTCTACTGTATCCTCCCAGATAATCCTTTTCCAACTCCTACGATCTTCTTCTATTTTCACTTGGAGATACTATGGACACCGTCCTGTACGATCTGGTGACTTGAAGCAGAGCCATTTTGACTCCAGGCAGGGGCTACTCAAAATAAAACCTTTATAAATGCTCACAGTTTCTAGGCATCTGAGACCCCAAAAGGTGCCCTCTATACAACTGAATCTGTTAAGGGCTATGGTCACTCTACTTTTCAAATAGTCCAAATAAGCTATCACTTCGAACTTTTTTCGAATCTTAATGCTGAGGTAGGTGACAACCTCACTCGGAGGTATTGTTGATCTTTGATCATTGCATAACAATCATTTAAAGAAATTCTTCAACAAATCATAATTTATCTCTTTAAAAACTTATCAGGAAAATTCACTTAAATACAAGGATTTTTCTTTAGTACACTACATGAGCCATTGAATACTAAAATGGTGTAAGTAAAAAACTGAAGTTTTGAATTAATCAAATATTATGGAGAAATTCAACAAATTAATAATAAATAAATTCAATTTATTTGTTAAAAATAATCTGTCTCTAGCATATCCAATCAGTTAATGCACTTAATACTTAATTAATTATTTATTATAAAAATTACTTACACCACTTTTGCAACCAGTGCTTCTATGTTACAGTTTCAATTCATAAAAATTGTTGTATTCTTAATTTACGTGTAAAGTCTTCACAGAAAACTTAATAGAATTAAGAAATATGGAAATTAGAAATTACCATATTACAAAAATTAACCAAGAACACATAAATTTAGAAAAACTCTTGAATCTACACAAACTATAAAGAATATTTTTAAAAATTAGTGCTTTACTTCTTAATAAATAAAAATTCTACTTTATTAAATGGAATAAATACCATGGGTCATTCCTTTCCATATCATACAGGGGTGGGTCAGGACACCCAGTACAGTTTTTAATGAAAATTTTATATTTAGGAAGCGAATACACACATAAGAAAAAAGTGTCAAATTTTACCTACTTATAATAAGCAGTTTCATATTTGAAAGTAAGAGATTCGAACTTTTTTGGAAACAAATTTGAGCTGGAACTAGCATGTTTGCATCTTTGCTTCTCTAAGTAAAGTAGTATTTATTGAACTAAATTCTTGAAAATGTATTCATTTGTTCTAACATGTTTGGAGAATTGGATGATACCAAGATTAAGATTTTCCTAGCCTATAATTATTTTTTGATATAAAAAATGAAAATAATTTCAAAGTTGAAATACATGATTGGAAAAATATCTTTATCTAAAGTCTATGCAGATTATTGAAGATGAATGAGGTTCTATTGAATTTTTTTCTGTATGCCCTCCCCTCTAGAAAAATAACCAAAATTATCCTTATCTTTTTCCCGTAATATTTTTTCTCAACTCTCTCATTCATTACGCTAGTTCAATTAGTAAAATATATTAATTAGTTCAAACTTTCCCTGTACATCTATTTAAGGGGTGCCCATCCCCTCCAAGGTCGATGGCGCATGAACCATCCCCCTCTCTCCAAAAATTGTATTTCACTCCCCTTCTTAAAAGCAATGCAAGCGAAAGTAAGATTAGACAATTCCAAGATCATATACAATTATACCTGGAGTGGTATGTCCCATGTTTCTTCCCAATTCTCTGTTTTGAAACTTTTCACTCAAAAATTCAAAATCCAGTCAACATGTGCCTCCTTAAAAATTTTGATGGCGCAACTTGTGGCATGAAACTCCCTTCTGGGCACCCCTGTTAAGGGACACAGGCAGACTAAGAAATGAGGGTTGTAAAAGCAACATCATTATTTACTTTTAAGGTTCTTTCTGTGGTGTAAGAATAGATTATAGAAAGAATAATGATCCAAAGTTTGTTCAATGTAAACAACGAATTCTCTGAAGTATATTTTGTGCTCCACAGCAAAATGAAACTAGTGAATAGAGAAATGAGACGTCTGAAATTACTGTAATTTTTCAGATACGGAAAACCTAACTAAGCCCAAATGAAAAATTGAGAGTTAAATTCCAAATGATATTGGTTATACCACTTCTTTACATATGGCAACTCAATTTTTCAAGTTTTAGTGACTATTTTACCTTAATTTTTCTACATAAAAGGGATTTTTTTTTCCGGTCTTGATCTTGCAAAGTGCATGACCAAGACTGATTTTGGACAACACCAACTATTATAAATCCACTATTATTACAAATTTAAATAGTTCAAAATTTGATCCTCGATCAACAGATTCATTTCTGATCATTGATATAAAATATTTTTTATGAAATGGTTTACCTCTTACCATAATGTAGATATTGCATATTGCATCTAAAATAGAAAAAGTTGTTCATTTTACTTTTAAGCCTGGTGGTAGGAGAGTATTTGTTTCAGAGTGGTATAACTTAGTTTTTGTATAATTTGAAAATTTCTATTTACCAATATCAATACACCTGTTATCATTGAAATGGAATAATAATCATAATATGATAAATTGTAATAATGTTTGTCACACCTGAATTTTCCATTAGTCCAGAATATAAGCTTTCCCTAGTTTTATTTATTTTTCAATACTTTTTTGGGAAATTAGAGGTTGTTGGCTATAATATATTTTCAATTTTATCACACTAGATATACCAAGTAAAAATAACTAGTAGTGAAACATAAAACTGTAAGGATAAAATACAATCAACTATCAATTGATTGAAAAAATATCCAAATTAACTTGAAATAGAAAACATTTTTAATCAACAAAGGAATATAAAAAACATTAGATAAAACAGAGAATATTTATTTATTTACAAAGGAATTTCAATTTATAAATGCTGCACATATACATTTACAGATTTACTGCTAAAAATAGACATATGAGAGAAATTCTTTTTACCAATTGAATTTATCCTAAGTCTAAATACAATAAACCCCTTAATAGACATATGAGGGAAATTCTTTTTACCAATTGAATTTATCCTAAGTCTAAATACAATAAACCCCTTAAGAATCCTTGTCATTATCTTTAATAATGTGACAATTAATTATGTGTTCTTCATCAACAGAACTCATTTTGGTAATAAAGGAAGAAGATGGTCCGGGGTTGCGCTCATAAATAGGCTAAATAGTGGTAAAACTATTTTATTGAAAGCCGACGTTTCGACCCGACTTTGCAGGTTTTCATCAGGGCTACGGTTACTGACTAGTCCAACTAAAGTTCTATAGTACTCAGTTGCTGTAGTTGGACTAGTCAGTAACCGTAGCCCTGAAGAAGACCTGCAAAGTCGGGTCGAAACGTCGGCTTTCAATAAAATAGTTTTACCACTATTTAGCCTATTTATGACCGCAACCCCGGACCATCTTCTTCCTTTATAATGCAACGGTCAACTATTAAATATTCATTTTGGTAATTATTTACAAGTGGTTATTTACAAGATGGCCGGAGGAGTACCACTTGTAAATAATTACCCTCATTTTTCTCTATGTAAAATCCTCTTAAATCACCTCTTGCTGAGTTGATTTGGGCTCATATAGGTTTCCAAAATGACTTAATCCTTTAATTTGTTACTTTCTTTTATTGATTTTCCTTTGTAATTCAATAGTTATGAAGGAAAAAGATTAAAATGAAGTTTGAAACTTGGTTATAGAAGATATTTCTATAGGTTGAGACTATTAGCTAATACAATTTTTATTTTGAAGTCAGTGATTTCAGGTATAATATTGAAATTTGGTTTTCCTTATTGGTTATTGTTACTTTCAATATTAAAAATATGAGTGTAGTTGATGATCCTTAAATGATAATCTTGACCTTAAATGATAAAAAAACATCTTGAATAAACATTAATAGTTTTAGGATTTCAACAAGAAAAATAATAATTTCATTTCAGAACTTTTGCAGTACAACAATCTATTTCTAAAAATCAGTCATGATGAGTATCATATCATTTATTCTGGCATAAAAGAAAACTACTTTTAGTTACTAGAGATCTCAATAAAGCTAAGGATCATCAACTATACTCATATTTTAATGATGAAAGTAATCATAACTATAAAGGAAAACCAAATTTCAATTTTATACTAGAAACTACTGACTTCAAGATAAAAATTGTGTTAGCTAGTAGCCTCGAACTATAGACACTAGCTTCTTATAACCAAGTTACAAACTTGATTTCCATCTTTTTCTTTCATTACCACTGAATTAAAAAGGAAAATTAATAAAATAAAGTAAAGAATTAAAGTATACTCACGATTTTGTCTATGAAGAAGAAACCAAAATTATCACTTTAAACACTAATATGTATAACTATTAAATAAAAAGTACCTATTAGTAAACTAAATATATTACTAAAACAACATAATTAAACTTTTAAACAAAATATCACTAATAAAATAAGAGTCTGTGAAGATGAAACCTATCACTGAACATTAAACCAAAACTACCACTTTAAACACTAAAACGTATAACTATCCAATAAAAAACTACCTATTAATAAACTAAACATATCACTTAAACAACAAAATTAAGCTTCTAAACTAAAATACTGCCAATAAAATATGAAAAATTAACGGTTTTGAGGTGCGTATGGAGCAAAAAGTGGTGGGGGATTGAGATAGCCTAACATAACTGTAACCTAAATGTAAACAATCCTCTAGAATAAGCGTCCCCACTCCTCCCCAAAAGGCTGCGGGCATCATCGGAATTATTACCCGATCCATTTCTGAACATTTTAAATACAATGCAATAATTATTATCTACGATCTTTATTAAATCCCCACTCTCGAATATTAGAATTTTAATAAAAATGGATTTTTGTATGTACAGTGTATTAAAAAAGTATTGCACAATTAATCTTTTTTATTAAGCCCACCTTACACGGTCAATATCGAATATATTGACCGTCTGAGGGATATATTGCAACAATTATATTGACATTTGTACTATGTATACAACGTTTACATAGAATATTGCTTCAATATTATTGATTCAATGAAATTGACCGTGTAAAAAGGTTTCGTTGTGAAAAAATCCTAAATTGAATTGTTAAACACTTTTACTTAATAAAAGATTTAGAAAAATACATAATTGGGAGGCGAATATTCAAATTTACTCAAATAAAAGAATCAATAAACGAAAAATCGCTTCAACACGGTCAAAAAAGTATTGGCAAATCATAATTTGAGGATTATTTCATGAACTGGATATGTATTAATATTTTGTCATCATACCGTTGGCATCTATGATACCCTGAAATCCTCTTGACATCGACAAAACAAGATTTTAAGTTACTTCTTGTCCAATTTTATGCCATTCCTCCAACAGTTTCTTTAGAATATTTTTTAAAGACTTTTTTTTTTTTTTTACTTTCAAATCCAACAGATACTATGGTGTTCTATGGCATTTATGTCCGGAGAATGGTGGCGGTTTCAACACTGTACAGCATCCATTATTTTGTTTTATTTGGTGTGTGAATGGTGTCATTGTCCTGTCGGAAGTCAAAAGCATCTTAGATCCTATTTTACTAAAATCTTTAACTTTGTTTAGCATTTATTATTTATAATTGTAATTGTGGGAACCGTAGTGTTGACTTCTGACGGCTGTGCTCAAACCCACACTTTTCCTTTTCTCCATTCTTCCACCTGAAGCCGGTCTGAAGTTTCTTATCTTCTTCCTAGATTAAAATGTGTAGAGCCTACAGCATCTTTCCACCCGTCCACGAACATGCCTCCTCAAACATGGCCAAATCCACCTTGATGTCTTAAGGTGTAATCCCACTGAGGCAAATTTTAGGCAACAGGTATTGGTTTCCTAATAATAATGGTCCTTATTCAATGCCGCATGCTACACACAGTCTTTCTATAGAAGGAACACAAAGCAACAAAAAATATGTTTCCTTGTTGACCGTTGTTGCCTGTCGAATGAATCAACTCTCTACATGATTCAACGTGTTGAATAGTGTCGTCTATCCAATAGCACTCCGACCGGTGCGACTTGTTGCGAGCAACATGGAGTGGACGAACGAAAAAACTACGTATTTTATTTCGTATTCTTCCTAATTATGGAAGAATAAAATCGCCGAATACAAAGATATAAGAATTAAAAACGATGATTTGAAAAAAATATCGGATAAATATAATTATTGTACGGTGATACTATAATTTTTATTCTTTGCGTTTTTTATCCAAAAAGGAGGATTTATATGTAAGAAGAATCATTATCATTCAAATGAAAATGTTCATAATTATCAATACTAAATATTGATTTTTTTTTTTTCACTTTTCTCCGCTGGCAAAGTTAAGGACACTATTGTAATTGGTTCAATATTTCGATGCAGTTTCCGAAACGGTGGCTTAACTAGGTAAGAAGTATTCTAGAGCAGTAATACCTTAGTGCTCTGATCGTCATAGCGCCTGTGGAATCGCTAATACAGTAGCTCTAATCACGGGCGAACCTACGGGGGAGGAGGCTTTGGGCTGAAGCCGCCCCAAAAATAAAATATGTTTTATGGAAAACAATATTAAAAATTATCTCTTAAAGTATTATTGTTTGTGTAATTACACTTTGAAAAACATTAGGAATCACTTAAACACCATTTCATATTGGTAGTTAGTTCCTTTTTTTTTTCCAAACTAATTATCGTTATTTTTACGAAAAAAAAAGATTTCGGGCTAAAGCTCCCCCCCCAAAATGAAATCCTGGATCCACCAGTGGATTTAATGATTTAAACTAAACTTGCTTAAAATCTCCTTAAATCTCTTTTAAAGACAATTAAAGTTCTCAAAAATAAAAAGTAATCATTATTTCATAGAAACCCAATCACTTTTTTTTTTT
The DNA here is from genome assembly GCA_928085145.1 of Nezara viridula. Lineage (NCBI taxonomy): Eukaryota > Metazoa > Arthropoda > Insecta > Hemiptera > Pentatomidae > Nezara > Nezara viridula. The sequence continues at coordinate 112,954,052 of OV725077.1, read as the reverse complement.
TTTTTTTCAATTTCTGTAATACCTTGAAAATTAAGCATTTCGCAGCACACTCCAGTTTTCCGTTAGAAAGATAATTACATTATCTTAAATTATAATTTGTTAAATAAACTCAAACAAAAATCTGAGAAAACATCTCAATCAGCCCTATATTTGCAAAAATAGGCCCCTGCACTGAGGGAACGAGATACTTTAGCCCCTCATTCCAATATTTCAGTCAATTACTCAACTCATAAAAAGTTGTACAAGTAATTATTATTATTCGACCGAAAATAATGAAATATAATTATTAACAGTAACAAATTCTTTAGAGAGTGAAGAATTTGGATATCTTGGGTCGGAGAATAAGGTGAGCACTATTTTTCTCCACAATGCCTATTCTTCATCCGCTTGAACCTTTCTAAGCTCTCCTTCCTGTAATTCAGGAAAGAAAATGGCAAACAGGAGAAATTAACCCAAAATCTGAAGTTTGTTAACAGACATTTTATTTTTCCTGTATTTTATTCGAAAGCTTGTTTTGTTTCTTGTTCAAAATGTTTTGAATTTTTTTTGTTGGTTTATCTCTAACTATATCTTCGAATCCAAGTGACCAAATTTACAAAAAGTGGTGTACTAGTACTGATGGAGAAACTAGTCCAGCGAGTGGGCATTGTGGTTCTGTTTGCCAATCCTACTAAGAGGTTGCCACAGTATACTTACCAAACTGGTAGTGTCATGATTCATTAATCGGAACCGCTGAAAAATAAATATTAACTAACCCAATTAAGAATCGAATCCACAAAGTTCTGGACCTGGCGCTCTTGAGACCCTCACCTCTACAAAATCGACCATCGAAATCTCAAAAAGTGGCATAAATGCAATTTATGGCCCTTTACATCCTCCTTACATCGTCATTACGCATGTTAAGCTACATTTGACCATTCACGCAATCAAACTTCATTTAATACACAAAAATAGATGAGAAGTACAATATTATTAGGAATATTGGAATTAACATCACAATTATAGCAAAAAGGGGATGTCTAGAAGGCGGTTTCAGGGTGCAAGTAGAGCCATTAAAATTTTTGTGGTAAGTATATTTTGACGGGGTTATGAATTTTTGGAATGAAAGATTTTAAACCAAGGAACAAGGGGAAACATGGACCAGACCATATCAAGTGTGATTGCATACGACCTACTATTTTTCTAATTCTATTTTCGCTAGGATTTTTAAAAAGAGAGAGATTCCAATAATTTCTTGGAAGGGAGAATTCACACGCCGTTGACCTGAGGGAGAGGGAAGGGTGGAAGGGCACCACTGAGTACGAATATTTCCAAAACGACATTGTAAATATACAATTTTGATATATGCTGAATACCAAGATCATTCCTTGCTTAATTTCATAACAAAATAAAATAAAAACTATAGTAGGCTCTTCAAAACTATTGTGATCGTCTCTCTTCCTCTTACCATCTGGACCTATTTTATTCTCTTGACAGAGGTCTATGGGTAAGTGGACTATGCAGCCGCATAGTGTTCAGAAGGTTTGACTTTTTTTTACAGTTTTACATCCCTGATGCCGAAATCCATCAAGTCAAACGTCTGCGGTCGAATTTAAAAAAACTAAAAAAAGTGCTAACAAGATGTGATCAGCAGCAGGCTTACCAAATGCGATAGTTTCAGACCAGTTACTAGGTAACAGATTTAGTAGAATTTGACAAAAATTTGGAAGCTTTTCACAAATCTGATGACTGAATAAGACAAAAACTACTTCATGAGCATCATATCTAATAACGGATGTAATAAACGGATATGAAACATTTTGAAACTTTTCACTAATCTGAAGACTGAAAAAGTGCCAAAAATCAGTTATGGGCATCAGATATAAAACTGGTTACTCATCTCGTAGTGTCAAGAAACATTCTAGATAATTAATTTAATGAAATCTGACAAAGCTTTTCATCAATCTCAATTAGAAATTCCAGGAATTAGAAAGATCCAGGACTACTCTCTTCTATACTCGGGGATCAGCATAAGGGAGAGAGCAGCCAGTGTTGTAGGATTCATGTTTCATAATGATCTTCTATCAGAAAAGAAAAGCTGGAAATTTATGAATGATAGAATCATGATCCTAAACATTGTCGAGTGTAAAAGAAATTCACTGTGTGATTTTCCATATGGCCTAAATGAAGGTTTAAGAGCAGATGAAACGAGGTAGATGACTGCAAGCGAAACCCCATAAATGTCAGGGACCTGAATGGTAGAGTGGGCTGTGACTAGGATCGGTGGCCTTGTGTGTTGGGTTACCACGGTGAAAACAGTCTGAAGGACAATTAGGAACGAACAAATGAACTGGTTATTAGTAATACCTCTTCCCTCATAAACAAAGACATAAGTATACCAGATAAGAACCAGAGGTCGATCATCGACTATGTACTGGTCAAGAAGGAAGAGCTGAAGAGCATTCAAGAAGCTAAAGTGAAGAGAGGCTTTGAGATCAAAAGTGATAATTATTTATTAATGCTGGATAGAACATGGAATGAAAGTAGGAGGAGAACCACGGGCAGTGAAAAAACAAAGCTATTAAATTGTCTAGACTAAAGAGGTTGCAATGGCTCCATATCATTGGGAAGAAGTGGAGAGAATATCATGTGAACCTTCTTGACCATGGGGTAGTGATAATGTTGATGAGAGCTGGACATCATTAAGAAATATTGTTTTCGATGCCACAAGATCCTGTGGGATAAAATCCAAAGAACATCGGATCAAGTTTCAATCGAACTGCCTGGTGAATGGATGATGTGAAGAACGCTGTAAAGGAGGAGAAAGCAACATGGAAAAGCTTCTTGAGCCAAAAAACACCTGGTACAAAGAGAAAAGGAAGGAAACCAACGACAAAGTACTCACAGCTAAGAGAAATTGTTGGGAATATCTAGGCCAGATTAAACTTGGCAAATCGGCAGGACTGGATGGAATTACTACACAAATGATGATGTATTTGGGCGGTAAAGAACAGATGTTTCTCCATCTCTTGAACCTAGTTTGGGAACAGAAAAAGATTCCAAAGGACTGAGAGGTTGCTGTCATAGTGGCTATATATAAGAAGGGAGATAACAGAGACTGTGGCAATCATCGAGGTATATCACTCCTTAGTGTGCCCAGTAAGATATACTTGATAATCCTGAAGGCAAAAATCATAAGAATCGTCGAGATAAACAAGACCCGAGAGGAAGAAATGGATTCAGGAGTCAAAGGAACACATTGAATCTAATTTTCACCATACAGCAGATCATGGAGAAGGGTAAAGAGCTGTCAATATGCTTTGTAGATCTATGCAAGGCATTTGACCTGGTCAGGAAATACAATATTGTTAATGCTCTGGTGAAGGAAGGAGTAAACAACAGACTCATTAGGGCTGTAAGCAGTCTGTACCGCAGAACAAGGAATTTGGTTAGAACAAGTAACTATAAATCTCAAGAATTCAAAACAACCAAGGGCATAAATCAGGGTTGCAGTCTGAATTCTTTTCTTTTTATATTGGTTCTCGATTGCCACTGCAAACAGCAATAGCGAAGATGCGAAACTTTCATTTGGGTCACAGGGATATGAAGCCTACTCTTTACTTCCTTTTTTTTTCTGACGACCTTGTCATATTGGCCCAGAATGGCCCTGATCTACAAAACAATGTTAATACCCTATAGGAAGAATTGAAAGCTATTAATATGAAAATCAACACTTATAAAACGAAATGCATGCACATTGGAAGAAAACCTCATAGTGTTGAGGGTATTGAGAGTGGGCGTTAGATTGTTTTAAATACTTGCCAGACCAATTTAACACAAGTGTTTATATCGACGAATTGGCAGGAGGTGATGCAATGAATAGGGACAGTGAGAATGAAGTTCTGCTCAGTGAGAGGTTTTCTAAATCAAAGAGGTTTCAAAGAAAACAAAATGGCAGTATATAGATCAGTGTTCCTTCAAATTCTAACATACACGTCTGAGTCTTGGACTTTCATTTCAAAGCAGAGGAATCAAGTATTCTCTAGAGATGCAATACCTATGAAAAGTGGAGGGAAAGAACAGGCGAGAAAAGATTCGCAACACTGCCATCCACGCCAACCTCGAGGTCAAGCCAGCAGAAACCATTCTAAAAGAAAGCAAATTAAGATAGTTTGGCCATCTTCTACGGATGGATCGCTGCAGAGTCGCAAGGAAGACCTATGAGACTCATGTGCAGGAAAGAAGACACCGAATCTCGTGAAAAGAAAGTGTAAGAGAAGCATTCCACAAACGAGTTTTGGAGCGTCAGAGAAGAGAGCTGGTGCAGGAGAGGTCCATCTGGTCCAAGCTCTACAAAAGGCAACCTCACACTGCCAAAGTGGTAAAGAGGAAATAGATTGTGATGATGATTATCTCCCATAAATCATTCTCAGTTTCAATATAATGTATGGTACTCTTATTTTCTAATATGCTTTTGTTTTATTTTTTAAGAAATCAGAAGATGGAGGATGAGGATATACACACCAATATTTCAGTAAATTAATTAGGTGCCACTGATACTTATGAAATATATACTAGTGATTCTTATAAACCAAAAAAAAAAAAAATCTAGATATGGTATGTAACTGCAATAATAATTTATGAAGAGAATATTGTCAGTTTATTGCAAAAAATCATTAAGTAACATTTTATAAAAAGGCACAAATACTCTTCGCAGTGAAATTTTATTGTTAGCTGAAACATTTTTATCTCAAAACTTTTGGTATAAATAAAAAGTTATTATGAAGAATAATTGAACCCATGATTGTATTAACTTTTATTTCAATAAGAGGTTAAGATACAATAATTAAATTGGCATGCGAAAAAGTTAATATAATTGTTTTGTGATAAGTGAAATAGAGAACACTCCTATTTTAATAAAGTGTGAAAATTTTCTTGTGACTTTAAATATAAAACATGCATTTTTAACCATAAATAATGTAGAAGTTGGGCATAAATGCATGGTGTATTTGTTAATAAAGGATTTTATTTTTTCCTAAAAACTAGTTATTACTGAATACCAACACGATAATAACATAGCATAATTAAATTACTTAATTTTCATGTTTATTAATTTTATTGCTTTACTGGTCAATTGCATATGCTGCAAGAGACAAGTTGAGTTAAATAAAGCCCTAGTTCAGGATACAAAAGTAAGTTTAGATATCAATTCCATATGCAAATTTTAATCTATAAGTATGCACAACTCCACATTAGTAAACGTTGCATTATAAGTGGCAATACAGAAAAAAAATGGTAACATATTTATAACGCTATTCTACCACTTTTACAATAATAACTAGTTAAAATATTGACTAAATAAAGAAATTATATCTATTTCCTACACTAAATTTGATGATCCCAAAATGACAACTACAATAAAAATTTGATATATACCTGAGCGTAAAAGGAAAGAGTTTAAGTTCAATAATAGTATTAACATCCAACTTCTATATTATCTATAAGTAAACTTCATTAGTACAAGTAAGTTTAAATGCATATGAATAACAATTTCTAATTAAATTTTCAATGCCAAAATTTAAAAAAAAGGACGTATAAAATAAGGAAATAAGTTTTAAAAATAATACAATTTAACAAGAAACAAGATGCAGATCTGGATTACTATCGTATTCCCTTATTTTGAAAAGATAAATTTAATAAATGACATAGTTATATATCTAATACATAATCATAAAGACTTTTTTTTTGTTGTACAATTTTTTTAGATATTTAAATCATTGTATGCTCTTTTTTTAAAAATAACAATAATATAAAGCTTTATGATCTGAGATTAAATAATAATGAAAATAATCCGTCCAACTAGTATAAACATATATATCTTAATTAAATTAGTTAATATGATTTATACATATATATTTATAAATATTGGTAACATTAAAAAAGAATGTATAATATTGATTAATAGTATCATCTAATGTTTTAAGCTTTGGTAAGGAACATTAGAAATACCACAAAAATAGGCATTGATAATTACTATGCTATTAGAGTCTAAAATATTAACTGATTAAATTGGGCTTAAGTTAAAAATAAATGTGAATTAGCAAGTATATATATAACGGTAAAACTTTGTAAAGAAATATATAATAAAAGAAATAGTATAATGACCTTAAAAGGTCAATCTTTTCAATATATGTATATATATATTTTTTTATATTTGATTCAGAATGAATTTTCCATGGTTCAAGAGACCTAAATATAAATAAATAGCACACTTTTTATTTTTTAGATATGTTCCGAGTATGGAATAAATGATTATTTGTTTAATTACAAGAAACTATAATTGAAATTAAATTATACTTCTTACATTATTGGCACATATCAACCAGATTTATGACACAGTTAAAAAACCGGTTTATAAGGCACTTTAAAGTTTATTTCTCCTTCAAAAATTTCTCTCATATTTCAAAATCATAATAATGTGACACTGTAAAACTCAATTTGAATTCACTCACACATGAACTATGATTCTTCTTATTCAGAAGAGAAAGATATTGCACATTTTAGAAAAAAAAAAACTTTGGCATAAAAATTTCATAATAGAGAAACCTAAATTAAACAAAGATATCTAATTATTTAAGTCACAATGGTTGTTATAATCATGAACAATGATTTGGTAATGACTATGCGATGATTCTGGTTATAAAAATTTCTTATTTACAGATTTAAACAGTTCTGAGCCCCCTATTTATGATAATTATTTTTGCTTTCAATAAACACACTTCAAAAGCAACAATTAGCATCAAATAGCCTCAGTTAAAAGAAATGCTAATTTAATTAATATCACTGCATCCTTTTTGTGGTGCCACTATGTTCCTCACAACCATCTAGTATTATTTGTACAAAACTGAAATTTATCGAAATTGAATGTTTATTTATATATACAAGCAGATATCAATAAATTACATTAACATATGTTCAATAAATATGTATATATATATATATATATTAGTAACTAACACAAAAATTTAACAATAACAACAAATACAAAATAAAACAAAAAGTGCTTATGAAATCATACAAAGGCCATATGAATTTTTTTCTTTAATTTTTTCTTTTCTTTCTTTATCATGGAAGAAGAATTAATATACAAATCAACTTTATACAAATATTAGTTTTTTAAGTACATAAAATACAAATGAGATGTGTTATGTCATATAATAGTTTTGGAAGATGTAAAAATGAGATAACAATGGCTAAAAGATAGGACTTAAAACATTATTCAAAACAGACTTCAACAGCCCATCCCACTTTCTTTTTATTAATCAGTTTCCTTCCATCCATGAGATCCCTTCCTCCTCACCCTTCTTTTTTGATGAGGCTCAAACATCAACAACCATTTTCTTATGGATATCAGTATTTCCGACGACCTAAAGAGAAAAAAAAACAGAAACCAGTCAAATTTAAAGTTGATGGTCAAATTTATAATCCACAGCCATAATTCAAGATGCAGATGTGACCTAAGCCATGTCATACAAATTGGTTAATTATATATTCTTTAGTCTTTATTCTGATTACTGCCATCCAAATGTTTTTACATGAGCTTCACTGGTATTAAAACATCACTCAGATTTTTGGGGGTTTCAGATGTTATAAAAAATACACTGGTGTTAAAGGGAGAAATATGTGAAAACATTCTGCAATCAGTGCAAAGGTACAAAATGAGAAGAGAGGTTAACATAATATTTCACTGGTACTGCCAACCTCAATGGATGGCAGTGACTACAGGCAGTTGAGTACTGCTTTGAGGGAATAGAACAGAGCATATTTCATTGGCACTGCTAATTCCATACTATTTTATCCCAACCACTCCATGAGCACTGAAACTGTTTGCAGAACCCATGGTTCTAGGTTATAATATATCAGAGAAGAGTTTTGCAGATAAAGGTTACATTGCTGTGTTTTATTTAATTTATATGAAAAAATTAAATCCAATTTATGTTAAATAAATTAGATAATGAAAAAAAGTCTCCAATAAATACTCAAATTATGATAGTTGTCCTTGAATATCCTTCCTGTCCTTGAAAAGCAAATGAAAATCATTAAATTTAAGCCTAACATTTTCATTTAAAAATATTTTAAAATAGTATAGGATTTGGCCACTATAGTGAGGAGTTTCAGCAAAATGCACAAAGTATATATTTAGCTTGATTAAATGCTGGCCAGTTAAAAAAACTGACAGTGATGTACATAATAATTTAATTTTTAATTTTTTTATTTAATATTGATGATGCCTCGTAAGGCATTAATCCCTAGTAAAGTATTAATGCCCAATAACCATTGCAACCTTAGATACCTAGAGATTTTGATTTTTATCTTTTATTTCAGTTTTACTTAATTATTCACAGATGAAAATGCTAATAAATAACTTACCGAACAGAATTCCTCAAAATTTATACGACCATCTTCATCTTTATCTGCAAATAGTATTGTTTTGTCCACAATTTGTTGAAGTTGTGTATCTTTTAAATTATTCCCCACCATCATTTTCAATACCTAGAAAACAACAGAAATAACTACATTATTTATCCACAAGTCAATAAAAAAACGTTTCCTAACTTTAATATTTAAAATTGGCGCATTTACCATAGGGATTTGAACCTACACCCATATAAAATACAGTTAACTCAAGAAATGAAACCCATGGAATGCGAAGAATTTATACTGATAAGATGGTATAGAAGCAGGAAGTTGATGCTTACCTCAGAAAATTATCTTCCGAAGCTCGCTTCCAGATATCATCAATAAATGAAATTGCTGTATTTGGGGTGAGGCAAATCCTTATGAGATACATAAGACATTATTGCATGCCCAATGTTACTGTGTGGTGGGCATTATGGACAGTTGACTGTTCTACATAGGAGCCTTTCAGTAGACAGAATGACTAACTCCAATTTTAACATTTTTTATAATTAATTTTAGTGTTATTTCTAGTGAAAAAATGTATACCTTTATTCACTATAGTTTAACTTTATTGATCTATATTTCAACACTGCAATCATTTACTCTGGAATCAACTTATTCACTGTCTGGACAGATATTAATTTTCCGACTAGAAATATCACTAAAATGACTTTACTCAAAAATGTTGAAATTGGGGTTAGTCATTCTGTCAACTGAAAGGCTCGTACATAGGTGATATATACTCAGGACACAAGGTGTTGAACACCTTCAGTACTGGAAACACTCCCTCCCTTATGATAACCCACATGCTTGGATTGAAACGTCGGCAACAACAAAAATCTTATAATGACTGCATCCTGACTATTTATCATTTATCTTATATAATTTACATCTTCTGTTTTCTTCATTAAGTGTGAATTTAAAGGCTAGGATCAGTATTATATTGGTCTATTGATTGACACAGACAATGATAATTCTCTAAAAGCAAATGAAAGATGTACAGAAATTGAATACTTTAATTTCTTAGAGTTTAACATATTTAAATTAATTACTAATTTACTCAAAAATAATAACAGAGAACAAGTATACTAAAAAGTAAGTAAGTAAGTGCGAACTCTCATATTAAAAAGCTATCCATCTAATGTAATGCATTGATATAGCAATATCAGTGAAACTGTTTATTTGTATTTGTATATACAATATAATATTGTCAATTCTTTTCCCATTGGAAATATCCCTCCAGTTTAATAATTAAGCAATAAGACAGAACTATCCTAGGATGCGTACTGATCCAATATTGTACTTGCTCAAGACCAATTTATTTGGAGCAGAAGAGCCTTGGTTTGTAGTTCCCTCACGTACTCACTTAAGAGTATAGAAACCTAACCTGAATATTTTTTCTTTATTTATGCTACCATACTATACATAGTGTAGATAAAATAATGTCATTATACCAATTTATATATTACCCATTCCATTCTAAATCTCTCAATTCACTAGAATAAAAAAACGAGAGAACTTATTCAGAATCCCAATATATTATTTTACAATACAGGTACTAACTAAGCTACTCTTTCATCAATGGTGTTCCCCACACATGCATTGAGCACCGTTATGTTAACATAACCTTCATCCTCTCATTAATATTTTCTAAGTGCTGGGAACCATAAAATTAGCCCATATAACATTTCCTGTAAGAAATATTATGTCCTTTTTAATATCATTTGCTTTATACCTTTTTTTTCTCTCCTTTATCTTAATATTAAGATAGTATTCTCATATCTCAATTCTAATTACTATTCATCCATATATTCTTCTGTTTGTTAATATGGTTAACACAGAAATTCTTTTAAATAAACAAAACAAGACATATATAAAACAAATTTTACTATACATGCACAATAATAAATACATATATGTTTTTTTTTAATAAAATACTTTTCCAAATGACTAAACTGAAATCAGTCATTGACTTTATTATCATCCATACAAGTTCTTCATTTCATTATTTCATTTAACCAACTATCCAGAAGTATTGAAACATTTGACAGAAAAATTCTCCTTACAATAACTAAATCAATCTGGGATCATAATAATAATAAAATAATATATTATTCAAGATATTGAATACGCACATTTCCCATCATTTCAATCAAAATAACTACTATTTATTTATTTTGCATTATCTATTAATTTTTATTCATAATAAACCGAATAATTTATTTATTTATAATAAATACAGATTTTATGGAATTTTAGTTTCATTTTAATTTATTTATTAAGAAATTTTAATATCAAATATAGATTTTTAAAAATATAATAAAACACCAACAGTTAAACTAAAATAGAGTTATATGAAATAGCATTAACAAAAATAATTACCTGGAAAAGTTCTCCATTAGAAATATAACCATCATTATCCATATCATAGATTCTAAATGCAAACCTCAGTTTAGATTCCTTGTCTCCTTTTACACTAAATTGCGAAACACCTTGAATAAATTCTAAAAAGAAGATTATCAATTAAATCAATGTATTAAAAATGAAAATATAAAAGGAAAATAAGTTTGCACTCCCTTTAAGAAATGCAGAGGATGGAATTTAATAAAATTGATATAGGCTAATTTTTTCACAAATGGTTAACTTTACTCTGAGTTGGAGACGTTTTTGAAATGTAAGAAAATCAATTAAGATATATTTGCTATGCTCTAGAGAAAGAGAAAGTAGTGGTTGGAATTTTAAAAACTTTATCTAAAATTTTATTTTCATTAAGCCTTACCTTCAACTTAGGTATATAAATAAATTACCAATAATTGAACATGCCATTGTTGAGACATAAGAAGAACCCAGGGAAATAAGGATGCATATATAAGTGGATTAAACTGTGTAAACAAAATTAATGAGATTGTTTTCAAGAGAGTTAACACAGTTTTTCATAAATGTGTGTATATATTTTGTATAAAAAAATATTAATATGTTTTAAGTGTTTCATTTTTTTTCTAGATTGTTAAAAGAATTATTAAGTTGGGCAAGTTTTTCTTCATAGAAATGAGTTTTTGTTGCACATTCTGAGGTTTTTATTAAATAGAAGTTGGGTCTCTTAAGAGAAGAATGGTATGGTAAGCATGGCATCCGGAAGCCTATTATTAGAATTAGGGTGACTATGAGTTATTTTGAAAATTATAAATTTTAGCTATTAAAATGCAGAACTTTTTACATTACATAGGAATGTCCAACCAAGTCTGAATGTCTGCCTCGGAATACTTAAAACCTGACTTATACCGTTTCGATTAAGAGTGAAAATAAATTACAAGTTGATACAGTAACTAACATCAAACATAATAATACACCAATAAAAATTAATATAAAGATTTGTAACGTATGTATTACCGATGACTTCAGAAAAACAGAGAAGTTTAAATATATGTTTAGCTTCTTAACACAGTATCTGATCTCTGTCTACTACTTAATATAATAATTTCTCATTGGTTAAAGATATTAATGAGTGAAGATTATTTTTTAAATACTGTCTTAACTTAAATATTTCAAATTTTATTTTACTCTGTGGTGTCTGGATGCATTTTACGGCTAAAAGATATACCTAACAGATGCAGTATACACAACTTGATGTATTGTAAAAAGCATCTCCGTTTTTCAGTCTTCATTTTCAGGATGTCTTATGTTTTTCAGTTTTAGGAAATCTGAAACTGAAAAGACTTAGTGATCAATTAACGACTGCATTCTTGGCTGTCCAATATCAAACTCTCAAAAGGCTGATACTCATATGGCCTCATAGCTGGTCATTACAATACTGAACTTTTGGATGGCCATTACTAGACTTAAGCACAATAAAAATAAAGATGGAGTAGCATCATAAACGTAAAAATCTGGTGAGTCCACTCACACGACTTTCCTACCTATTTCAGAAAAGTTTTAATATCTTTACATATGTTCAGGAACACACAAAAAAGAATTCAACTGAATTTAATTTTCCTGAAAATTGATCAAACAAAAGATTTGAGTACGATTTATTTGATTAAACTAAAGCAATGAAACTGACCTAAGGTAGAGCAGTATAAAAATGTCAATACTCACTAATATTGCTGATCAAAAAATTTTTGCCATAGCTTAGTATTGTCAAAAAATAATTTCTGTTAAAAGTAGAGGAAATAGTGACGATTGTGTGATGGGGGCAGATTTTCTTACTTTTACTTAGTCATCTTTATTCTCTCATTCACCCCTTTCTGAGACCAGGAAAAGAACGCGTAATCTTTCATTGGAATAGCTGTAACTTCGTTAATAGTTGTCCAAAATGAACGATTTTTATATGGCTTTGTAGGGAATTTCATTACCTTTCAAACGACAGCCTTAACGGTTGTTTTTCGGACTAAGTGGACTGTGAAACGTATAGATCCGTAGAAAACTGCATGTCAGAAATTTAACCCGATTGCAATACTTTCCTTACCTAGTATAGGTAGGAAAGTAATAAGTTAAAAAAATGTGTAAAAAAAGAATAAGCTATATCATCGCTAATACTGGTTCGATTCCGATGATTTTTTTTTTTTGTTTTTTTGGTAATTTAAATACCTTTCAAAAGTTATATTATAAATTTTACTGTATAATATATACTTAGGGAGTTAGGCCCCATAACATTTTTCTTTCCTTTATAACTTCTTTTCCTGAATTTTTCAGGAATTTAGTCTATATACGAAAATTGAAAGGACAATGATTAGAACATCATAGAAAAGTTTCATCAAAATCGTTAGAGCCGTTTTCGCGATACAGTCTATAGAAAAACATGTTTTTCATTTATTGCGTGCAAGCTATTGCGCATGGAGCAACGAATATCTGTCACAGGCATCAGTAGGCATAATCCTACAAAATAAAAAAAGAAGCAACAAAATCGGTTCCGTAGTTCCCGAGAAAATCTTGGCACAGACAGACCAATGGCTAAAAATGTGTTTTTCGGACACAGGGGACTGTGAAACGTATAGATCCGTAGAAAACTGCATGTCAGAAATTTAACCCGATTGCAATACTTTCCTTACCTAGTATAGGTAGGAAAGTAATAAGTTAAAAAAATGTGTAAAAAAAGAATAAGCTATATCATCGCTAATACTGGTTCGATTCCGATGATTTTTTTTTTTTGTTTTTTTGGTAATTTAAATACCTTTCAAAAGTTATATTATAAATTTTACTGTATAATATATACTTAGGGAGTTAGGCCCCATAACATTTTTCTTTCCTTTATAACTTCTTTTCCTGAATTTTTCAGGAATTTAGTCTATATACGAAAATTGAAAGGACAATGATTAGAACATCATAGAAAAGTTTCATCAAAATCGTTAGAGCCGTTTTCGCGATACAGTCTATAGAAAAACATGTTTTTCATTTATTGCGTGCAAGCTATTGCGCATGGAGCAACGAATATCTGTCACAGGCATCAGTAGGCATAATCCTACAAAATAAAAAAAGAAGCAACAAAATCGGTTCCGTAGTTCCCGAGAAAATCTTGGCACAGACAGACCAATGGCTAAAAATGTGTTTTTCGGACACAGGGGACTGTGAAACGTATAGATCCGTCGAAAACTGCATGTCGGAAATTTAACCCGATTGCAATACTTTCCTTACCTAGTATAGGTAGGAAAGTAAAAATATGTTAAAATCATATATGATAAATCTTTTAGTAGTGGGGTAGGTACATCCAGAAATCAAATAGTAAAATGTAATTAGAAACTGTTATAAAGTATTGCCAAAATAACCTTAATAATATATTTTTGAAATGAAAACTAATTATAATAACAAGTGGATAGAGATCAGATAATCTTACGATTTTGGCAATAATTATCTTAAGTTAAACTTCTATACTTTACACCAGACAATAAAAATACTGAAACTTAGAAATTTTGCATTAATTTTTATGAAATCTATTTGAACTTTATTTAATAACTAATACTTCCATTGGATTCTTTGCTACATAATTTCTGTTATTCAAAGTTATTGTGCTTAAAATGCACAAAAAGGGTACTACTTTACAAGTTTTACTCCACTATAACGGGTGGGCAAATGATCTCATGATCGCACTGTAGATAGAATTCCAGAAATCGGTAAGTGTCTAAGCCTTCTAGTACTCAACTGAAAAAACCGTTGGAAATTTGTTAATACCTCTTGTGAGAGCAGAAGTCCAAATCTGGGATGTAATTAAAGTTAATCAAGGACCTGATTTTAACTCAAAAGAACCAGTTGAGAATTAAGGAAAGTCATAAATCACCTTCTAAATAAAGAGAGGTTATATTAAAAAAAAACACATCAGTACTTGAATTTTTATCGAATTACATTTGCAGTGTGAATACGAGATCTTGTCCCCATCCATAAGATAAATAAAGTAGAACAACACTTGTTAAGCAATAAAAGCACAGGTACTGGGTATCTTGATTTGTCAGTCAGAAAGATAAAAATTCATTTTATTTCATTATTCAGAATGTAATATAACCTAAACTAAGACAATAATTCAAAATAATATAAAGAGACACATAGTGTTTAGTCAGATAGAAACTTAAAATTGTGGTTATTTGGATTTTCAACATTTAATATAACTTAAACTTTTTGTTTAGACTTTATATTGGTTGGTGAAGTTATTTATAAATAGTAATGTTTGGAGATCGATTGTCACCATATATGTTTGACACTATTCACGGGCGGATCTACGGGGGGGGGGGAGAGGCTTTCGGGCTGAAGCCCCCCCAAAATGGAAAAATATAACCATGTTTTATGGAAAAAAATATTTAAAAATACCTCTTAAAGTATTATTGTTCGTGTAATTACATTTAAAAGTACTTAAGGAATAACTTAAACACCATTTCATATAGGTAGTTAGTTTCTTTCTGTTTTTCCAAAGTAATTATCGTTATTTTTATGAAAAAAAATGTTTCGGCTGAAGCCCCCTCCAAAATTAAATCCTGGATCCGCTAGTGACACTATTCGATAGTTCCCGCATTCCAAGAAGAGTGTGATCTTTGGTTGGTTGTTTGAGTTGGAAATGTAACCTAACCAATGTTAATAATTAGAACAACTCTTCAATCTTCGGCATTCTATGTAATTTTGTGCCCATCCATGATGTTAGAGTGATTCTTCTGAAGTATAAATCTGAATTATATATATCAGGGGTTAGAATGACAGAATAAGATAGTACAATTTTTATAAATGTACTTTTATATATATAATATATTCGACCATATTCCCACTTGTAATGTTTGACACTAAGAATAATCTTATCACTAACAACAATTTTCCCTAATCATTTCAACATTGGACTTCAATGTTGTGGGTTTATTGCAAAAGTAAAATTAAACCAATGAGTACTTAGATTAATGTTTTTAATGCGAAGATTCTGTACTTGGTGTGGCTACTTTGGTTATATAAAAGGGTTTGTGTCATTTTTATGAACTTACTGTTACTTACTGTTAAATTGATAGATAAGAACTAAATTCACAAAAAGTATTTGAAAGTTTAGCTCCTTCTACAATGTATGTGACTTTTTAGAATAAACTGACCATTGCCAAAAATTCACTTTCTTGATTAAAAGCAAAACTGTATCTCTACTTTCATACTAACTCACTCGTGTAGGTAGTAGATTTATAACTAAATTCAACAATATCTGGTACACACTTGTAAAACTAAATAAAATCATCTACTAATGTTTGATTTAGAGTAATCTAAATACTACAAGAGAGAATAAAGGATTAATAGATAATAACTGCTAATTTTATAACTACAAAAAACATACCTTTAAAATCAACTTCACCATTTCCATCTTCATCAAATATATCAATAACACGTTGAACTAATGGATTCTGTTGCAATTCAGGAAGAGACATAAATTCGTCAATACTTAGCGCACCAGAATTATCTAAATCCAACTTTCTAAATCTTTTACCAAGTCTTCTAATTTCATCTGCATCAACTAAAGACAGACATTTGAATTTTTTAAGAAATTGAAGAACTTAATTAATATGTTGAATAGTAGCCTACTTACAATTTGAGCAGAGCTCCATAGGAAGAGAACTTTCATTACCCTATAAACAAAATATTATTACATTTAAATAATAAGTAAAAAGAAAATTCAGGACAGAAAATTTACCATTTTTCAATATAACTGGAAGAATTATATTTTCTAAACCATGAGATTACAGGATAATTCAAAAACTAAAATATATGATGTTCGTTCTAAGCATGCATGTTAAGCTAAGTTTAGAAAATCATGCAAATTGCATAGAATACAGGATCAGTAAAATTAGTTTATAAAAAGGGCTAAAAAATAAAAAAATACATTACAGTTTACTAACCATGATTTAGAGTTAAAAAATTGAGACTCGATAGATCAAAATAAATGTATACAGCTGAGGGACAATGTTTACTTAATCAAATAGGAATGATAAGAGTAGAATCGATTAGGTGAGCAGTGGCAAATCGTAGACTCACAAGGTGTTCTTTCATTATAAAGTGAAGTTGGTGAGGGAGCGTATTCAAATCTTCGGGTGTTTTTTTTTTTATGTAAAGTGTCAATTTTCGATTGACATGGAGTTATACTCCTCAGAGAGTAGCGATAGCGATGGTTTTCCGTCTATGAAAACTGTTGACTATTCTTATATGATGATTACCAATCAGATCTTAAAGAAAAATATTGAAGCTCTTGAACAAGAGAAACAGCGTGATAGAAAACCAGATGTAGTTCAAAAACTGCATGTCAACAACAATCAGTTGACTGAATTACCCCAAAATCTGTCGCACTTTCACAACCTCAGGCATATTGATGTCAGTAATAATCGTTTAAGAAGTATACCTGAAACTTTGACCAGATTTCCTCTCGTAACGTTGAATGCCAAGAATAATCTTATCACTAACGACAATCTTCCCAAATCATTTCAACCATGGGCTTCAACTTTATTAAAGTTAAATTTGGGTGGTAATAGTTTGACTCATTTCCCCCCTCAAGTATTAGATGTATTACAATTGAAAAGTCTTTACTTAGGAAGCAATCACATAGAAGAATTACCCAGGAATATCAACAAATTATCAAGGTATTAGAATGAAATATATTTCAAGCTTTATAATTAATTATAGATGTGTTATGTATTTGCAAACACTGTGATTTTTACAGTTTAAGTCTGCTGTGTGTTGGAGGAAATCGTCTCATTGAAGTACCTGATAGTGTTGGTGAATTAAATAATCTTGAAGTACTAATTGTTAGTGATAATAAGCTTGAAAACTTACCTCCAAGTATTGCGAGCTTGAAAAAACTGAAAACTTTGCAGCTTCACAAGAATAGGCTTCGCACTCTTCCAACTGAAATAATTAAGTTGAAGTGTCTTTCAGAGGTAAGTTATTTCACAATATGTTTTATCTTATTTTTACAGTCAAATTCAATATATCCTCTAATGGGTTTCATTTCAATATTTAAGCTCGAGGTAGTGTGATTTTATTATAACTTTGTTTTCTTATTGTCAGAATTTGATTCATACAGAGATGTATAGAATATTAGAAGTCATGAGTCCAAATTGTCATTATAATTGTTATTTGTAAATAATCATCCTTTGAAATTAATCAAAAAACAAATGTAACCCATCAGACAAATATAAGTGACAGTTGAAAGGAGTTGCACAAGCCAAATTTGATTTCTAATTAAAATTGTAATGTCAGCTTATATTAAAACTTTTTTTGTGGGAATTTGGGTGCTACTTCACAAGTGTTGCTCCACTTTGATGGATGGGCACAAGATCTCATAATCATACTATGAATAAAGTTCCAAGAGCGACTGAGTATAGATGTGCTCATGTCTAGCATAAACTCCATACTTTTCATTTAAAATTGGGACCATAATTAGCTTAAACAGGTCATTTTGATTTGAGATCGAGGCCTTATCATTGGTTCAGTCATATCTATCTACTTTTGGACACATTAAACCATTTTCTAAATTCCATTTATATTGTGATCCTGAGATGTTGTCCCCACCCGTCAAAGTGGAGCAACACTTCTGAAGTAGTAACAAAATTATTTTAATCTGACAGCTAACAAACTAAAAATAACAATTAGGATTAACTTAATGAGGAATAAAGTATGTTTCATAAATGCTTGCACAAGTTCATCATATTGTTATTTTTTTAAAATGAGATTAATAGCATCCCTCAACAGTATTGCAATGAAATATATTTATTTTTTAACATTCTATATTTGAGCGAACTGGGCACCTAAGCAGAGTAAAATATCAATTATGACAGAAAGCATCTCCATGAACCCAAGAAAGGAAGATCAAGTGTCAAGTGTATTGACCCATTGATTATGCTGAGAAGTCAATAAAGGCATTACAAATAATCTCTCAACTAGTGCTTGGTGTTCATTAGATGTGATTAGAATTTCAAAGAAGCAGAACAGCAATGTATTTGCAAAAGAGCTTTTATGAAGCTAATAATATATGGTTGGATAACTAGAAAGAAATTGGGGCGGGTGGCTGAATGGGCTAATGAGTGTGCACAGCACTGCCGTTGTCCGGCAACCTGACAATTGATAACTGCATAAAAATAGTCATGAGCTCATGTCAGGGGTGGCTTTTAAATCCCCCGCCTTCACCCTCTACCCTAGTAAAACCCTGTATAGCTTTAATGGTGAGGAAAGGAAGGACCAAAAAAAAAAAAAATAAACCAGGAAAAAATTGTTTATAAAAGTCTGCAGTTTGCCTAAGACTAACCATTAACAATGAAAGTAAATTTAATGTTTGGCAGAAAAATCAAACAAAGAATTAAAATGTAATATTCAGGGATAAGCTTCAAGGGAATCATATTATAATTTGGCACTAAGAACAAAGAATCGTTCTTATGTAAAAAGAGCAACAACAAAGCTCCGAACCTCTCGTCTATTTTCAAATCTTAATGTAACAATGTCATATTCTAGAGCATAGGATCCTGAATTACTCCCAAAAATACTTTACAGAGGTTTTGCTCAAAGGCCAATGAAATTTAGCCAATGTTTAAAAACTCTTGTTTTCTCAATGCCAAAATGACTTCAAACAATTGTTGATATTAACAGAATTTATATTTTAAAAAATAATGCTTTTTAAAAAAATATTTCATTTTAAAAGAAAATACTTTTTATTCAAACTGTTTCTTTATTTATGAAGTGAATTCATCCATTTGATTGACTATTTGTAGCTTAGCAATCTAAATAAAAAAAAGTTTGATTTCATTCCGATTTGAATTTAAAACCAAAATTTGATTTGTGCAATTATTTTCGACTGCCACTGTTAATTGGACAAAGCTTTGTTCTATACCTTTTGTCATGATGTGATAGTGACTTTGAGTAATATTTTTTGTTATTGATTTGATGGAAAGTTTTCAATTTTGTTGGTAACATTGAATTCTGGAATCTGCATCAGCCATTATGGTTTCAAAGATTGAATTGCAGTAAAAGGTATTACCATATTGTGATACCTGTGATCTATCACTTTCTTAATGGTTAGAATCTGAACTACGAGCAGACTATAAAATAATAGTACAAATTTTAGGTAGGAAAGGCTTAGTACTCCAAACATCCTGTTGATAAAGCACTATTATTTTTTTTTAAATATTAGAAGAGAATTATTGATAAAATCTCATGGAAAAATTAATGAAGGATCATGCTTCTGTAATAATAGAAGAGAAGATTGGTTGTGATGTTTATTAAAAAAAGGAAATATAAAAATATACAAATTATATTTATTTTATTTTTACGCCTCCATCAGGACTGGTCAGACCAAAGATTCTCACAAGACCTGTAATAATACATTTTTTTAAAAATATTTTTGGAAATTCAAATTGTTCTAACATGTGTGATCTGTTAAATAGTCAATTCAAATGAAATTCGGTATCTAGAAATTATAAATATAAATATCATTCTAGAAATTCAAGATATGCTCAATTAAATGTAAAGTAGTAATTTGGTTTATCAGTTTAGCTGATGTAGAAGTATAGCCAAACAAAATTAAAAGTAAAACATATATGAAAAAAATGTCTCAATCATGAAGATTTTATTTTAATAAAATTTACTTGTGACAATCACCTGTCATTCCTTAATATTTGTAACAAACGAATAAGCTGTTTCAATTGACAATACAAGTTGCTATCAGGTGAAATTGCCAAACAAATGTATTAAACACACTTCTAAGTATCCTACCTGAACAATATTTAAAATCTAGAACAAGTTTGAAACCTGCTGACTATAAACTATTTTGGATTGAGTAGTGACCAATATTATGTGTATGGATAAATTTCACCGCAGTGTAAGAAAAATGACTAATAGGTTAGAGAATAATTACAGATCAATAGCTGAAATCGGAAGTGATTAATATCTTACAGAAAGGTACTAATCCAAAATCTACCGCTCTTTTAATGGTAGCAATTGTTATTTAAAGGTTCAGATGTTTTTAGAAACATTATTATGCAAGTTGAATAATAAAGTCTAACTTTTGTTTTTGAAGAAAGTATCACTCCTCAGGATTGAAATTTAATTAATCCTTTATACGTTTATTCATATTTATTATTAATTTTCAATTCAGATGTTATAAATTTAATTTACACTTAATATTAAAAATGCAATGAATCAGCTACAATTTATAAACAATCAAAAATGTTGAAAGTGATAGATTGGTAAACATGTTTCATAGACTTACAGTAGGTAATGCATTTCACCCAGTAAATGAATAATATCCATAACACATTTTTTATCTTTCATTCTGAACATGATTATCTAAACAGTTTAAAGAAGATGAAAAACTAAAACCAAGATTTTCCTATAGAATTTATCTTAGTAAAAACTAATAATCCAAAAAATATGATTCTAAATAAAATATGTCAGTCAATTAAAGCGATGACAGAGTGTCAATAGCGACTTGGATTATAATCTACTAACTAAATTAAAACATATCTTTTAATTTCAGTAAAACAGTACGACAAATACATGTAATTATTACTATTATAAATTGTTGTAATTAAATTATCAAAATTTTTTAGTCTTTTTTATACACCAAAGAGGTGTTCAGACCTGAAAAGCAATTTAACATGAGAGAAAAATATATTTGTAAAATTATGGGGGAGAGGAGGATGGAATTTTCGTTATCAATTTACTGTTGTAATTTAGAATTCATTTGTTTCTAATAAATAAAGTAACTCAGCTTTTTAGTATGAGGAATTATAATTTAAATTTTCATTTAGTTTTCTCAAAATGTACAAATTTATTAAAAGGGCATTGCTAAGCATAGAAAATAAGTTAGAAATTCATCAATGTCAAAGTTGAAATGTCTGAAAATAGTGAAACCTTGAATAACATCACACCATCTCCAGCTTAATTTTTATTTTTACCCTACCAAATCTAGAACTAACAAAAGAATCAATGGAGCGAATCCATGCAATACACTATGTCGGAAATTAGACGTGATATTTGCTTGGTGATTAAAGATTTATGATGACTCCTGTTCATCAATATAAGATATTTATACATTTTTTATTGTGATATTATATATTTGTTCTCAATGATGTGAGCTATGTTAAGAGTGAGAGAAGGCAAGTCGAGGTATTAATGTTTCCAGAGAAGAGTGGGCGCCATAAATCCTGGATCTGCATCTGAGTTTAGCCATAGAACTCAAGTGGAAATTTATTTTATTCTTCAATGATACTTGCCTATGTCTGTTTTTTCCTTAGCTATTCTAATTGGAAACAACCCTCTACCTTATGCTTTGCCATTTTCAAATATATATTTTCAATGTGATGTGTGAATTTTTGGTCTTTTTAATCTTGGATATGGTTTAATTCGTTGGATGAATCACAGTATGAAATGTTGAATCAGATATAGATTCATCAATTCCGTTTCTAAAAGCATGAAGATTAGTTTAGGATAAAATCTCCAGTAGGTGACATGTTAAATGTTAATTTTTTAAAAATCTAGATTGATGTTACATGGATTTGAAATATGTCTCGTTAAGCTGAGAAATAATTCTATAAGATGAATCCAAGAAAAATATAATAACATCAATATTTGAGTTTTTACACGTAAATATTCAAAGAAAATTCCTTAAGCAGCTACTGGTGCATTTACCCTATTTAGAATCGTATTTTTTTGTTCTTTTAGAATATATGAGCATCTACTTTTATTTTATACGTTTATCCATACAACAGTAGAAGGTACATTGCATGTTAGTTACCCTATTATAAATTTTGTGGATAAGGTATTTTATGTATTAATACAAATACCCTTCTTTATCGTTTTTATTATAAGGGAATTTTGAAATTGCTGACTATATATGTAGATTTCGGTTCATGATAGATTTTATCATTCAATAGCGTCATCAGGTTTCACAATATGAACATTGTGCATCATTGCTTCGTCATGAATGCCATTAAAGAACTTCAGATATTATTGAGAACAAAATTACTTTTGTTCATAAGAATTCTTTCAAAAAAGGCATTTTATTTTTTCTTATCTAGGTTTATATACGATATCTGGCTGTAATTCAAGGCTTGATATAAATGGCCATGAAACTACGTACTTGTAGGCTAGGCAATAGAAAAAAAAATAGAATATCTTCACCTCAAGCGTCGAGAGGACGGGGAAGTACGTACCCTCTTATAAAACTTGAAATAAATTAAATTATTGTTGTTTTTTTTTATTTCTTTATTGAGTATTATAACAATCAGTCTCTTGGACATTGGTTATAGTGAGGTAGGATGACATTCACACTATATGTACAAAAAAATAAAATAAATAGAACAAAATAATAATCAAAAGTACAAAATAATAATCAAAAGTAATAATGATCAAATTATTAATCGAAGAGATTTGTGTCTCCATTTAAACCAAGCTTCTCTAAACTACGGCCCGCGAAAGCTTCTTTCATTAAATTAGAAAATTTTAAAAACTATTAAACTAATATAAAATTTAGCTCATTACTCACACACGAGGTTAAAACATTTATCACATGAGTCATTTCTCTTAGAAAGCTCATATACTACCGAAGTGTCATGTATAGAACAAACTTTTTTTTCTTTACCACAATTCATGGCCGGCGAAACTTTTTGGATGTCTAAATGCACTCCGCGAGACTAAGTGGAGGTCTCAATGTGTTCAGCGAGCTTGGTTTGGAGTTAGGCGACTCCTGATTTAAACCTAAAAAGACGACCCAATTTTATCTTGTTTTACACAATTTTATGTTAAATAACGAGACGTATTAGTTCTTTGCGAAGGCAAATGAAGAAGAATGATTGGAGATTATTTATTTTATAATAATTAAATCCCTATTTTCCTTCTTCAACTTCTATTTTACGTTCAACATTTCGGACTATTGTTGATCTTCATGTCCCTGATTAACAGAATCCGATATACTGAGTTAAACATAATGAAATCAAGAAGACTTAATAATTATTAATAACAACGGAGGATATTTCAGGAAATAAAATGAAACCAAGTCAGTTTTAACTTATAATTGATAAACATTGTAATAATTGCAAGAAAATATAAATTGGTCATGAAGATGGTCAAAGTGGTCCGAAACGTTGACCAATTGAATGAAATAAAGAAAGGGTTTCATTCTTAGAAAAAAAAACTTCCTCTTCCATTTTTTTAACGACTTGTCTACCGTATACACATTAATTTTATTGCGACAGAAACGAGGAAAAAATCATACCAGGATCGTGGCAAAGATAAATCGCCTGTTTACATTTGCACTGCAGATAAAGGATACACATGTTAAAATATTGATTTAGATAACAGACCAGTTCCACTTATATAAACCATTTCGATCCCAAGTTCAATAAACGATCATGTAAATTAAACTATTTTAACACTCATTTACTAGGCCAATCCAATCTGGATTTGACTCTACAGCAGTTGTTTCTACTTGTTTTTCTGCAAAAAATGGTTCAAATAGGAACTGAAGACGATTTATTGTTCCCTATTAATTTTTACCTTAAATTTAATTTACATTTCATATTTTAAAGAATTAATTTACGGACGAATCAACTTAGTTTGAACCGACACACACGTTTAATTTATCCTGTTCAGTGCACAAGTTCGCGGCGCTTACTTCAGCAAATGCTCGGTATATATACATTAATAATATAAGGAAGTCGAGTATCCAACTTTATGAAATTTTTGGGAGACTTTTGGGTAGTACTTAATTGTGTTTGTAGTCTTATTAATTTTCCTATTTACTTAAGGATATTTGACCTGTTTTCCTGTAAATATTATTTTAAAGAACGATTCGTATTTCAATATTCAAATAAAATAAAATAATAAATCCTTACAGTCCATTAAACAGAAAAGTGTTTTCTATAACTTTGTTTACTGAATTTATAATGAATATAGAAGGTCTCAATATGTAAACAACTATAATGAATCTCTCACTGTTATATCACATTTTGGAAGTGTGCAGCTTTAATTGGGGAAACGAAGAGAAATAAAAAGAGTCAAAAACCATAATTAACATTAAGGTGGTTCTAATTGTTGAGAATGTTGATAGGGTTTGGATTGCAATTTATAAATACTGATTCATAATTGTGGGTAAAATGGTTGACTGTCGTGGATAATGAAGAGAAGAATAGTTGGGGTGATCAGACAAATAAGAAGGCAAAAATAAATGATAATATTTATTTTAACATTTGCCGACGTTTCGACTTGAAGTTCAGGCCTTCATCAGGGCTAAGAAAAGAACCAGATAACAAGGTATGAGAAACATAAGTAGTGTAGGTGAAACAAAATTAAAGTAAACGAAGTTGTTAGAATAATGACAATAGTAAGAACTAAGAGATAAATAATAATAATAACCGTTACAAAGTGTGGAATGATGAAGTAAACATGATCAAAAAAGATGACATAAGTATTAAAATGGGAATAAAATGTAAAACACAAAAAAGGAATATGAAGTTATATAAGATATGAAAATAAATAGTAAAATTAAGACATTGCTAATAGAGTAGTTAGATAGAAAATTGAGATATTGTAAAGTCTATCAAGATGTACATCTTGTCATGTCACCTTTTTTGATCATGTTTACTTCATCATTCCACACTTTGTAACGGTTATTATTATTTATCTCTTAGTTCTTACTATTGTCATTATTCTAACAACTTCATTTTACTTCAATTTTTTTTACCTACACTACACTTATGTTTCTCATACCTTGTTATCTGGTTCTTTTCTTAGCCCTGATGAAGGCCTGAACTTCAGGTCGAAACGACGGAAAATGACAAAATAAATATTATCATTTATTTTGCCTTCTTATTTGACTGATCACCCCAACTATTCTTCTCTTCATAAATACTAATTCCCATGCTTGGCACGCTACCAGAAGTTCATTTCGTATTCATTAATTGACATACCTGAAAAATTTCCATACGTATTTTTTTATGTATTGCTGAATATCTATAAATTCCATCCAAAAAATACATTTTATACAATGCTATGATCTAAATCCTCCTCCTGGTTAACCGATACGTGATAGAAGCTGTGGAATTGTATACGCCTCTAAACTTTTCCGTCTCATTGAATTTTTCTCCCCCTCATAATATTGTCCACAAAATAACTTTTTTAGCTGAAGAAAGCTATGTCAACAGTTTGGTGGATTACTATGTATATAGTACTTATCACCCTTCTGTGAGTAGAAATGGTTATATTAATATATGAGAAAGTGAAAGACAAAATTATATACAGTGTAACATATTGCATAGTCTTTGAATGACAAGACTATTGAATAAAAAAAATATTTTGCTAATTATTTTGTTATTATGGATATTATATTTGTTCGAATAGTATATAAATGTAATATAATGGAATTCCTGCATATCGAACTTGAAGGTTCTTTAACAAAAAAAAAAAAAACTGACGCATTGAAATATGGCAATTTTTCGTCTTTAATACTAATAAAAATTACAGCCATATTTTAGGGGTAAAAAGGTATCCTAGACATGTTTGGATATTACATTTGAGTACATTTATTAACAAATTTTAAGGATTTGAGGTTCCGATCTTCTTCAAAATCGTTTAGCAACTGATTCACGGCTATTGTGAACTGTTGATTTAATATTGTTTGCCATACTTTTTTTTCTTCTTTTTCTACGTCTTTTGTTTGGAACTTTTCTTTCACACTGTTTCGTGATTTTCATTTAGGGTCCATGTTCATTAAAATAAAGACAATGTTAAACTGACTTTAAAATGATGATTTCACTCCCGTGAATACTTTTCTTATATGTTCAATTTCAAATAAATTTTAATTTCAATTTCACTTTACTTTTTGTCACTCGGTGTATATCTCTTATTAGAGGTGGTTTTGTCGTTTTACCGATAAAAAAATAATTAACCACTTCAAATGTTTTTAAAAATAAAATATATTCCAATTTTTTAAAAAATATTTGTTGCCTACTTATATGTATTTGTAATCTGGTAGATTTTATTCAGTTTTAAGTGATCTAAGTTTTGTTCTAACTTTATATTTTCGATATATAATATTATATATCATAGCGATATTTTCATTATGTAAGTAATTTGTTAATAAATCATAAAGACGTCATATGTTGGAATGTCTTCTTTATAATGGCTACACGTGTGGAATAATAAAAATGATCTCAGCCTCAAGAACCTTGCAGTCCCCCTCTTGGACTATGTCCTTCAGCTCTTGATGTTTTGTTTCACTTGTTAAAAGTATTAGTATTGTAAGACGCTTAACTATAATAATATTAAGTATATATATATACTTTGCTTTAATTATTCAAATTACTATTTTTATAATAAGGAAATTAAATATAATTTTCTGACGCAAGGATCTCCAAACGTTTTGGAGCATGCCACATGGAGACCTTTAAAAAGTCCCGCACTCCTGGGCTTGTAATAAAAAAAAAATAATCTTGTCTCATAAATAATACTTCATTTGTGAAATAAATTTTCTAAGAGAAAAAAAGTTTACCAAGTAAGGTCAGTATTGCTCCCTCGCCGTCCTCATTGGCTAAAAAATGTCTATATTACAAGGTCTAAAAATTTTCACATGAGAATAAAATCTTCGGAATTAGTCGTTTTCGGAAATACAGTAATTCCTTACCATTCGCTGGTTTGATATACACGAATTTTGTTCATCAGTAAATACTAAAGTGCGGTAGAGTTCCAGATTTGCAAATCGCTTTTTTGATGAATCGTTATTTAAAAAAGAAATTCAGTACATACTGAAGATGTATATCGCTACTGTTATTTCAAAAGTTCACATGTAAAAATTAACTCTTTTACAGGAGAGCATACAACTAGTTATTTCTTTATGATTTATTAGTATAATTTCATATTTTCTTGCCCACTACTATTTTCCATATTAGCAGACTACTTATATCAGTTGCAGACTACAAAATGCCATCTTTTACACAAATAGAATAAAAGTTGAAAACTTTTACATACGACCTTTTACACCAACTAATTAAGCTTGAATATAAAAACATGCGTGAAGTTCACACAACGTTGATATTAATGCAGAAAATCGAGACCACGACGAGCTAGTTGAACTTCTATAGAAATGAACACAATAAAACTTTTTTTTTTACAAACTCAGAATAAAAAAAAAAATTAAATTGACTGAAAACTACATGAAATCTAAGTAACGGCAATAAAATGCTTCGAATCGACCAAACAATACAGTCTAAATTAATTTTTTTAATAAAAACTAAAATTTTATAACCTCATAAAAATATTGTCTTAACCTAGCTCCAACTCCGTATGATCAATGCCTTCCACATTTCACAGTCATTATATTGTTAATAATTATTTATATTAATTTTAATTATTAAATGAAATGAATACTAGGCAATTTCTATACTGTTCTCCAAGTTTGGGTCAAATCGAACGCGCAATTTTCAAACTATAGGCGTGTCAAATAATACATTTCCTAATATGAAAACCGAAGTATGTTTTTTTAGTAGTGGGTAAAAGTAATAAATACTTATCTGTTTATCAATCCCTAACTTGCCTCCAAATTTAAGCCATATTGAACATGTGGTTTTGGAGATATAAACGTATCAAGGAAAACACGTTTAAACGTTTGTATATCAAGAGAAAGTATTGGACAGAATTAAATAAAATTAAAACTACATTATTTGTTCATCAGTACCTACATTTTCTTCAACTTTGAGCCAAATCGAACCAGCCATTTCTGAAATATTGCCTTATATAAAAAAATAAATTTGCGCGTGCGTAAGCGGGATGGAATTTGTTAAAATTGATATAGGACCATCCAGAAACCAACCTGCACAATCCATAAAAATTTCGAGAAAATCGGATAAGCGGTAGTACGTAATACACTCGTCACATCGATTTGACTGCAGATAGACACCGAACCAAATTTGATCCTTGATGTCTGAAACGTAAAACGCGAGTGGATATTTTTTTTAATCTCTCACACGAATACAATGATTCGCTACCTTCGGTAGTGAGGAAGCAAAACATGCAGTAGTTGCAAATGTTGTAGTAACCTGTAGTGTATACGCTTTTTATCATTTTAAATGATCCGCTTCCATAAATGTTAGAAGGCAAATATTGGTGTATTTTGCTGAGAAAATATTTCATTAGAGATTAAAAAGAAAAAAAAAAATCTTGTATTTGGAAATAAGTTGGAAATACAGGAGGTAGTGAAAATAAATTGGCTAGCTCAGTTAACCAATTAGTCTGTATATGTTGAAGACGCCATCGCTCACAGCTTTATTCATTAAAAGTTTGCACCATTTAACTTCAGCGAGTGTGTGATGGACACAACTTTTTTTTTCCAAATTTTGAGCCAAATAAAGCTATTATTTTAATTATATATACCGGGTTTACTACCTTTAAGAACGGTTTTAGTGACAATAAACAATAAACTGAAATTATAGTAAACGAATATATTATCTCTCTCTTAGGGTGCAATGCTGTCGTTTCATTGAAAAAAACTCACTAAATAGCATATTATAAAATTAACTCGTAATGTATTCTAATGATTTTTTTTTAAGTGTAATTATTTTCAAATATGTAGGTTCATATTTGATCTCATAAAAAGAGGTTGTCATTTTTATGCGCTTAGTGTGTTTTTGCATCAACGAAAACGTAATTCAAAGTTAAGCTCCATTGAATATGTAGTTTGTGACTATTTTCAATAAAGCGATTATATATTTGGATCATTTTTTAACCCCTTGTTGGTTTGGAGTATAAAGGACGTTGTACGACTCCGATTCTGGTCAGATAGTGCCGTGGCCAATCTTGTCTTGATTATATAATAGCATGTTGCTGATTGTTCGTCATGGAGTACCATTTTCCTTCTACCACTTACCAATAAAATACTTTCATATTTTACTTTATATTTCCTATCCTATTCTAGAAGCAGATACGAAAGTTATTTATTTTATTATTAAGGATATAAACTTTGTAATATAAATCTATGTTTAAATTACTGGCATGATTCGTTTTATGCTAAAAGAATAATATTAAAGGAGTAAGGTTTGGAACAGTTTTCTTGTTAAAAAAATTCTGGTGCGGTGCGCGCATCACACAACTTCCATTTGCCACTCTCTTCTTAGCAGAAATAAGTATTTTCAGACAAAGGGGAAGTGAAAGTAAAAATTATAAACGCTATATTGATTTATATTTCATTGTGGTTATTTTTATTTGTATATGTACCCTTATATATATACAAATTTTAATATTTTATCGCTGTAATCAATACAACCAAATATTAAATAATACCTACAATATCATTTATGAAAACTTCATATGTATATGAACACGATATTGTCGGAGCCAGCTCATGTTACGTATGGAAGCCTGTTCTAATCTTTCTGGCGAGCTCGGTTGCGCTCGCATCTATGATTCCTCAATTACAACTATTCTCCGTTCCGATCTCTTACTAAAGATGAATGTGAAATGGTCAATTGTTTCAAATGAAAAAAGAATAAAGGTACTTAAGGGGAAGCAAATATTGAAAATTAGCCATTTAAGTCCTGTCAGAGAACATTAATCAGAATAAAACCTACAGTTTATTTAAAACTGCTTAATTTTACACTGAAATAATGAATTTAATCAAAATCGTTGCAGCCGTTGTCGTAAAAATGTGTTTAGTACATATAAAGTGCCATTTCCGGCTAGACAATTTTTGACGAAGATATTTCTGTAACATCCCAAGCATGTAAAAACCTTAAATATGCAATTACACTTTCGTACTACTTTTCGTTTTTGAGCTAGACTGTTATAAGCAGGACTTGGTTATTTCGACTCAGGGGATCTCGAAACATGTATTTACGTTGAAAATTCAGATTCGAAAATTTTCTTGATCGCAATACTTTCCCTTACTACGAATTTCATATATAGGTAAGTAAAAATATTTCCTGTTTTGTGTGCGCTATGAGGACTGATAACTAAGTCGACGACAGTTTTCTGACCCACTATTAGCTCAGTCAAATTATACATATTGCCTTCTAAAAGATCGGGTAATTCATACTTTCTTTATATATATTGTTAGGTATCCAGTGAATATAAAAAATCCAAGTTTCCGCCCTTCAAAGTCTTGTGGGTTCGCTGCGGTTTTACAAAACCATTGAAATTTCGAACTTTTTTTTGGTTTACACTAAACATCTCATGAAGTTGTATACAAGCATTGTTTATTTTTAAGATATGATGGTTATTTATCAAGTTCGGACCCAGCGTTTGCCAGACCACGGTTACCAAGCCGATCCTGACTAATGTCTTATTTTTTTTATTAGTGGAAAATCCAAGGTATACGATTTTTAACGGAATCTCGTTCATCGCGAGAGATAAATTTTCAACCGCAGGCTACTGAATGTACAAATAAATAATAATACTAATTTATAAAAATGTAGCTGAAACGTAAAACAATTTAAAAGAAAAACAAATAAATTTTTCTGAGCAATTCACTTCATTGCAGCAATTTATATAGCATGTATAATTAATGATTTATACAGTGAATATGTAAATAAGGATTCCATCGAGTTATGTAGTAACTTCGTATTTACATATTAATGGAAATGGAAATTTTAATACACATATTGAAGATATAGAAAATATAAGTTTTTCCATAAAGATTAATTTAACTAACAGAGAGAAATGAAATCTTAAACTAATGAATTCAAAAATATATAATTACTGTGCATTTTTAATAACTTTTTAGTTTTTCTAAATTGTGTAACCTATATGAGAAATTCAATTATAAATTTTATAATAAAAAACATGTATAGAAGAAACCCTGATTGATTGAAGAAAGCTTAGTCCGATAAACTTTGGATGAAAAAGATTATTTATCAAATACAAATAATCAGGGGTAATCAAAGCCTTAGCTAGGAAATTTTAATCTAAATGTTTACCAGCTCAACTGCAAATTTACAAAAAATAAACTGATGCCCTTGAAATTATTATTGCGAATTAATTTTAATGCATATTTCTTAATACAATAAAAGGTCGAGTTTGTAAAGGAAAAAAGATTATTCATTTTCCCACAGTACATCATTAAAAATACTAATAACGCAATAGGTAGATATTTTGACATTATCATTTATTATATATAAATTCATAAACGGTTGAAAAAAATAAATAATACTCGACCATATCTATGAAAATCTTATTCTTACTTGGAAATTAGAAGTTGTTATTCAACATTCTCCAAATTACTTCATCAAAAGTTCATTTGAGTGTCCTGAAGAGTCTGAAGAAAAATTCATTTTGGGAAATGCGAACACTTCAGCTTATATTTCTGTATATTTCAGCAGATATTTCTGTATTTCGTGGCGGATACAACAAAGATGGTTGG
Source organism: Nezara viridula (assembly GCA_928085145.1). Taxonomy (NCBI): domain Eukaryota; kingdom Metazoa; phylum Arthropoda; class Insecta; order Hemiptera; family Pentatomidae; genus Nezara; species Nezara viridula. The sequence goes on along the minus strand of OV725077.1, from coordinate 112,921,777 downwards.
GAATTGCATTTTCTCTAACCTATTATAATTTTAAAACGAAACCAAAGCAATGAAAGAAGGTTTAAACTTCGTGAAAGGGGATTGTGGATGAAAAAAAATCATTTAAATCTCATCAGAAATCATTTAATTTAACATCTCACAAGCAACATTAACAGCTAAGGCTAAAAACGATACAAGCACTTGTCCAAACTCCCATTGATTTCTCTTGAAATCTAGTGGACAGAAAAAAAAAAAAAAAATATATATATATATATAGATATATATATACCAGTCAAATTAGCACAAAAGTGGTCTAGCTCGCAAAAGATCGAGTAATTTAAATTTCTTTTATATATTGTTAGATATGCAGTGACTATAGAAAATCTAAGTTTCCGCTCTTGAAAATCTTGCGAGTTTGCTGAAGCGGTCCAAAAACCATTGAAATTTCGAACTTTTTTTTATTTACCCTAAATAACTATGCCATTTATAAGTACTTAATTATGAGGCAGAGGCCCATGCCAGTGCCTCTTTTTCCGCCGATTTAGTGTATTTTCTAAGTAACTGCTTCAAATATTTTAAAAAGTAATCATTGTTTTAAAGAAAAATTTATTCTCCAAATGTTTTATTTCAGAGCGTTCTTCGTTATTGTTGTCCGTTTATTTACAAAAGACCCATGATTATTTTCAACGTTAGTTTGAACAACTTAAAGAACTTGACTTCACTGGTCTTTTTTATTACCAAGATTTATTTTTTCATGTTTTATTATTCTGTAACTATCCAACTTTAATAAAAGGCCAATTATGACGATATGAAGCCAAATGTGGAATCTCAGTGACCGAAAAACTAATTCAAGTCAAAGACGTCTCTCTGCCATGTTTGAACGCCATTTTGGGTCAGTGCGTCCACTTTTTTTTATGAGAACATTATTATTATTTTTTTTTATTAAATGTTAACAAGCAACACAACTATATGGAATTTATTGGGATGGGGTGGGAGGGTACACGGTAGGAGTCCGGCCCATCATGTAAAATACTTTTCAAAACACCCCTCGACTGCCGTCTACCGTTCCACTCATTGGCTCATTATCTTTAAGAAAAACCTCCGAATTCTCTGGGCCATATTCAAAATGGAGTTACGGAATTCTTCCGTTCAAAACTGATAGAGTACTATTGTGGATAAATTGAAATGGGTAAATGTTAAAAGCTCGATAGTTCGCTTCCTGGCGTGTTTAGAAAAAAATGTTCGTAATTTTATACTGTTTAAGATTGAATATAACCATTTTTTATCTACGTTGCTCTAAAAAGGAGATACTATATTATACAGTGTGTATAAGCAAATTTCAAAATTTAAATATATATGCAATTTGGAAAAACAATCGTGACATGTTTTTTGTTTATATTAATTTTATTACCAATAAGTGTTAAAGCTATGTTAAATTATGTAATTGAGTTAAATAATTAATAATGAATAATGAAAATAATTAAGTTCTCCACTTTTTATTATTAACAGGCCAATGCTACATTCACGGGTAAAATAATTTTCCTTAAAATATAAAAAAAAAGTAAATAATTAAAAAAAGTAAAATAATTTTCTTTCTTTTAAAATAATCAGAGTATGTTTTAGTTGTTGCTAACACTGAAACATCTTCTTAGCATGGTAAATTTCTTTTATATATACTTTTCACAAGTAGTGCGTCATTAGAAACAGTTTGAGTTTGTATTTATTTGCCCATTCGTTAATGCTAATAACAAACATTGTTTTCAATTAGTAATACAAATTCTCTTCAAGTTTTTCATTATAATTACTTGCGGAAGGTTAAAAAATGTTTAGGATACAGATTCTCATAGCTGTAAAGGAAAACTACCTTCTGCTTAAACACTTTTCCTTGTGATCATAGTTTTGTGAACTGACTTGACATTCTCGGTTATTTTTAGTTTCACTTATCTATGTATGAAATACCTAGTAAGGTAATGGATTGAGATCGTGAAAAAATTCGAATGTTGAGCCAACGGAAATGCTAGTTCATGGTTCCCTGAGTTCAAATAATTCTAGCAAAATGGTGGGTGTGTGCACGTATGCCTTTATGAGTGCAATATGCACAGCTTATAAACAAGACGCTTTGCGAAACTCAAAATAGGCATTTAAGATTGGTATATGCATGGAATGTTCAGCAACCTCCTTGCTGAAATAGACTTACCAAAATTAAACTTTATATCATAGAGTTTGTAATTTCCCGGAAATGTAAAAGACATTTTTTTTTAAGTGAAAACTTCTTAGGCGCGCTTTGCACTTTTTTTGTGGGGAATGAATGAGATTGAGCCGTCACACTCGAATGTGTAACGTTCATTGGGGTAAAGTCGGCTGGAGTCCAATAATCTAAAAATTAAATTAAATTAAAATATAAAAATAAAAATCGAGCCTGCATACTGTAAGCAAGGGAAATGTTCGTTTAATCCTGTTTGTAATGACCTATTATTCAAAATTGTATCTTAACACGACGCCGTGTTATATAGACGAAAAGGTAAATTATAGTGTCGAAAACCAAATGATAAAGAGTTTTATTGAAAATATGGATTAAAATATGTCAGAAACTAAGAATCGGACGTGCATACTGTAAGTAAGGGAATTGTTCATAATTTCATTCTCTTTGTAACTAGCTATTATTTAACATGTTCGCGACGTCGTAATAGAGAGATGAAAAGGGAATATAGTGTCGAACGACCATTTTGAACTAAAATGTCTCAGTCTGTTGCATTATGTTTAGAGTATGATACAAATGACGATCAGTCAGATCGAAGTTTATATATATATATATATATATATATATATATATATATATATATATATATATATATATATATATATATGAATGTAGACATAAAGAGACAAAATTTTATGGTTCATTTAACGGAAGAACATACGGCTGAAATATTGATATGATGTCAAGAAAAAGTCCCTAACAGAGAATTCACCTTAACGATGTACTCTGTTGCAGTTTGAAAACTGACTCTTCAGTCATCAATTTATGCCAGGCGGAAGGTAGCTGGATGAGGAAAAAATTCACATAATCGGTTTTCTCTTTGGTATTTTTTTTTTTTTTTTTGGTATGCTCAATCATAATTTGATGGTCCCGAAGGAAATTTTCCATTGCGTTCCGATATATATGAAAAAAAAAACAGTGAAATTTCCGAACTTTTTTTTTTGGATATGACTCCGAAGCGATGCATTTTATTGAATTTATTATTATATACAAAGTTAAAGACAATAAATTTAACTATCGATTTTATACTTATATTTTTGATGTCGGGCCAGCGAATGAGTAGTTAGAGGATATTCACTGTATGCTTATTTCAGAAGAAATATCTGTTTTCATCGGTTTTCTCCCGAAATTTAAAATCTATGCATTTCTCCAAGAAATTCACTATGGTTAGTTTGACACAGCATGAAATTTTCTATATACCTCATGTAAACACGTTAATATATGAGAGGATTAAATGAAAACGGCCTTAGCGTCTATTCTATTACTACATTAATTTATAGACAATTGTATACATTTTAAATGTTATTATTTTGTCAATATAGAATGCAAAATAGTTTATTCGCAACTATAATTTTATATTATTAATCTTGCCTTGTTGATGTCTTCACTTCTTCATTGTGTGATCTAAAGCTAAAACACCGTGGTTTTTTTTGTTTTTCTTTAAACTTGTTATATCAATGATCAATTTTATGGTATTTAATGTCAGGTAGGCCTTATCCTACTTGTTTGACGGAGCTGGAATTCAGAATTTTCAAAATTTCTTATTCTGATCTATCTGTGAATTTATTTACTTGAAATAATTATCCATTCTCTCCGTTGTTATTAATAAATATTGAAACTATGAATGAAATCGATTATCAACTAATGGATAGAAATGGGAGAAATATTTTCTTGCATTGAAAAACATTTTTGGGAATAAGATTAGTAATATAGAGGATTACTGTATCGTTAATTAGCTAAAGACATGAGTAAATTGTTATTGGTAATTTCTATTTTTATAATATGAATTTAAGATTGATGCATGAAAAGGAAATGCCATTCCCATAGAATATTATTAAATCTGTTGGTCATTGTTTGCCATCGGCCTAATTCTCAGAGTATTAGGGACCGGTGAATTGGGAATGTATATGCACATGTGCGGATTTTTTCATGTTATTTTACATACATTTATTTTACAATGTCTGTTTAAATAACTTAATTGAGAATCTTCAAACATACGTTCAATTTTTGAAGCAACAAATACTAAACAAATTTAGTTCTATATTCAAAACAAACGAAGAGTGACGTTTATTGCGCGTTCACCTTGAACTTCACCTTTGAAAGTCACGAGATTCCTTCCATATCCTGCTGTAATCGAAGATTATAAATCGTTTTCTAGTCTTCAGATTTATTCTTGTAGTTAAAATATTTTAAGAGGCTTTCTAGTCAGATGTGGTAGGAGATGAATACTTTGTAGAAACATATATATTTTATTATCTTTATCTGTAAGATATATGTGACTTAAAAATAGGATTTTTTGTGATGATAAGTTTAATTAAAATATCAATAATATAGTGCAACAAATTTGTACAATATGAACACAAAAATTGAGTTATTAAATTAATAGCTTATTGGAATTATACAAACTAATAGGCGCGTATGAAAATTCGCACAGTATATTGTTCAGTGATCAAATACATTAATAAGAAAATTTTAATTTTTTTATTTTGTTTATATTCTCTTTTCTACCCTAGAGAGTCATTGGCAGTGATTCTTAATTTTTATATTCTGTTGTAATATTTTGTTTCAATTAAATATTGGAAGAGAATGACTATCTTCTTCTCTGTCTCCCAAAATATCCTTCAATGTCGTGGACAACTTTTTTACTTTTTTTTCGTATTGGGGACACTCAAGTAATAAGTGTTCAACTATCTGAGGTGTGTTGTCACATTTTTACCACGTGGGCACCTCTAGACCTCTGAAAAGGTACCCGTTTGTAAAACGACAAGTGTCCAATTCGCATTCGACACAAAATCATTTCATCCCTTCTCGATTGTTTGGAGCTTGTTGCACTCGGTTTTTTTGTCTGATAATTTGGCTCGTTTTATTTTCCCAATTTTCTAATATATTTTCTTTTGTCTCGTTAATAAGATGTTAAGGTGGATCTTTTGTACATCTGCCTCGAAACATGTTTGAAAAAAGAGTTATATTAGTTTGGGTTCTTATAAATTATATGTAAACGAAACTAATGTGGACAGTTAAACTAACAATGAATGACGTCAAAAAAGTCGTATACAGGCGTGAATAGTTTAAATGCATGAGGATCGGGAAAAGTCTGGCTACCTCAGCTGTTTCTGCTTTAACAGTTCCTATTCTGGACTTACCCTTATTTCTTCTTAAGTTAATTATCATATTCATTCATATTCTATATTTAAACAATTGTATCACTACTTACAATATGACCAATTAATTAATTATTCCAAATAAACCAAATTAAAGGTACTTTAGAAAGAAAGAAATTTCGAGAATTCGTCATTTTAAGAACAACATATTCTAATCAATTACTTAAAAATATCCATATTTTTCTGCTTATGTTCCATTTAGTATGGTCTTGGATATATCTTTCTGCTCTTGTTTTCACCAATACCCGATTTACTCTAATTTGATTATTTTAAGCCATCTGTTTAAAAACAATATCATGAATATAATTGAAACAATCAGCACGTTTCTGTATTTTTAACGTAAATTTTAAGACTAGAAACATTAGGTTTTCACTGATAAATACTAACCAATCCCTACGGCAGAGTTCTGGGAGAAAAACAATTTTGTAACCAATTTACATTGGAAATATTTGAAAAATCGTAATTTTTATAAATAAAAAGTGTATATAGATAATTATGTTTATTGCTATACATCCCAGATCATGGAAAACAAGATATAAAAACTTTGCAACAGTTATTTGTAGTCATATTTGCTGAAAACAAGGGTACTTTTAGATGACTGGATAGAAAATAAATTTTTTTTTCCCCACGACTTGGGATGAATTTCGAGTTTTTGTCTAATAAATCTCAACTTAGTTAATTTAGACTTAAAGCTTATTAAACGAAATAAATGGTGATACAAAAAATAGTTGAATGATGATAAAAAAAAATAAAAAAAATGCGAATATTTTACGATTTTTTTTTTAAGCAGAAATTAGCTATATGCACTTATTTGTAGGTCTGGATGTCAGCCATAAACATTTCCCTCTGCTTATAGGTCATCCTGTATATATTTTTGTATTTTATTTTTCTTCTTTGTGATATTTTATTTCTAGGATTTATTTTGCTGTTAATTTATTTATTTATGTTTTTCGTAATTATGGTGTGAACGTTCTCTCTTATCCCTATTACATATGACCTTAATTGAGACAGAATGTAGCATTTCTGCAATAAACAAGTCAAATAAAGAAATAAAATACTGTTGATTGGCTACACTTTTTCTCGACGCTGAAAGGCATGAAGAGGAAGTTAAAGAGTAAGTGATTAATAGCTGGAAATAAGGTTTGTTGAACCAAAGAAGATGGCTCCCTAGACATGCTTCTGATAGCAGGGCTATTGATCCTCAGCTCATAGCCATTAAACTCTTTCAGTGGTAAAATTATCAATAATCGTGTTTACTGTAAATAGCACGTAGTCCATTTTACCGCTGTTGAAGGCGAAAACATGTTTGTGATCGCGAATTCTAGTATTGCCCAAATGCGAGACCAAGACGAGTGTTGAGAGTCGCGTAATAGTCTTGCCGTTACTTATAAGCTTATCACTATATAGTTATTACTGAATTTTTCAGATAGGAGAGTCCTAACTAAGCCCAAATGAAAAAATGGAAGAGTTAAATGCAAAAGTATTTTGTTTATACCAATTTTTTACATATAGTAACTGAAATTGTCGAGTATTAGTAACTATTTTGCCTTAATTTTTATTCACAAAAAGAATTTTTTTGACCAGTCTTTGTCTTGGTGTTGCCACGGTTAGGCGGCTATGCTCTTGGCAACACTAACGAATTCCATGAAGCTGCAAGAAATAGAAGAACAAAAAAAGAAAAGAAATAAATAATTGATGGCATTTTTATTTTTTTAATTCACTCATTGTTGGTTTAACACTTCTATACATGGTTTCTCGTGTATATTATTAAATATGATGGTTTTCATGTTTAATGGTGATGTACTTATTGTGATGTAACCTTTTATCTCTTGTTTTCGAGACAATGGAAGATGCACTTGACGTTATCTTTCAATTTATCACTTTAAGAATGCTTGTCATCTTAATCAACTGATAACTGTCTCGCATTTGGCATCCGAGCACGCTATCCGCCTTTTTGGCTGTTTTTTTTTTTTTTTTTCTCAATCGTTTAAATTTTTTTCCCCTTTTTTCATTATCTTCTCTGATAACGTTAAAGAATTTTCTTTTTGGTTAGCTCTGTTCTTGTATCCAGAAATATATATATTTTTTATTTCAGCATGATTTTATTTTAGATTTACATAATGCAAATGATACATTAATTTCTTAAGGTATTCCACAGTTGTTTCGCTAATTATCATCACTTACCATTCAAATTACTGGATACTGAAAATACTTTGAATAGTTGCTCAATTTTAAAAAATAGTACATCCTTCTCATTAAAATATAGAATTAATTATAATTTAAAATACTAATATTTTCTGTATTGCAATTATAGAATCACATTATTGACCTTGATTCATCTGCCAACGATTTTCTTTTTATTGATTGTATAGTATTGTATGGTAAAAAATATATATATACAGTATTGTACACGGTTGTTACAAAGGTTCTTGTGCATAAGTATAGCTTTATTTCGTACTTTCTGTTTTAAAAATTCAAGTACTTTCACCCATCTTTCTGACAATAATTGGATTTGATGCCGGTACCACTCCTTTGGTTTTGAGAGAACTGTCCACATTCAATTTTTACGTCCTCGTAATTATCAAAGATCCGAACTTTTAAAAAATGAGCCAAACAAGCCATTATACCATGTAGTACTGTCATTTAGTTAAAAAAAAAAAGAGGTTACCTGGAAAGTTTTCCGAGGTTTTGGAATTGGTTAATTTTATATATTTCGATATACTCTTTCAGAACAAACACACACACACACGGTCGCCTATAAAATAATGATTAATATTCTGCTAAATTGGATATATCCATATTATGAAAACATAATAGGCGACCACCGATCGGGATTCAAGAGAGGGAGGAGTACGCTAGATCAGATATTCATCCTAAAACAAGTACTTGAAAAACGATAGGAAATAGATCAGGACGCATTATTTGTCGGCTTCAAAGCAGCCTATGACTCCGTGGACAGAAACTGTCTCTGGAAGATCATGACTGAGCTGGGTGTTCCCGGGAAATTAGTGAGGTTGACGAAGGCGTGTACAAATGATCCTTAATGGAGGGTACTAATACAAGGAGAAGTATCTGAAGCCTTTGAAGTTCGAACGGGTTTGAGGCAGGGAGATGGACTCTCGCCGATGCTGTTCAACTTAGCTCTAGAGAAAGTAATTAGAATAACATCACGCAAAGATGGAGGGGTGCACGTTGGAATGACACACAAAATCCTAGCATATGCCGATGATATAGCTGTCCTCGGAAGTAATTAAGAGGATATTAAGAGACTCGCTCGAACTCAGTTAAAAGAAGCAGAGCAAATCGGACTGCAAGTCAATGTAGATAAAACAAAATACAGGATAGCTAGCCGAAACATCCACCGTATGTTTGGACGTCCACCATGATCTGCTTGGACACTTAGTCATTCCCGAAAGTAGACAGATTCAAATACCTCGGCTCGACAATAACCTCAATAAATGATCAACTAACAGAGATAGACGAGCGAATAACAAGTGTGAATAGATCTTTCTTCTCTCTTTCAAAGGTACTGAAATTCAGAAAAATCTCCAGAAATCTAAAAATAACGGTATACAACGCCGTGATTAAGCCAGTTCTGCTGTACTGTTGTGAAACCTGGGCTCTCCGGCACACTAAAAGCCAGAATTGAGAGGTTCGAAAGAAAAGTTCTACGTAGGATAACAGGACCTATATGGGACCAGAACCATGGCACATGGAGGAGAAGGAACAATAAAGAACTGCTGAAAGAAACAGTCAACTGAAAGGATCAGTCAATATCTCATGATATGAAGGCAAGGAGGTTAAGATGGGCAGGACATGTAGCTCGTAGCAATCAACCAGGACGCCTTTACACGACAATGAATGCCAGAGTTAATGGCAAAAGGCCACGTGGGAGGTCAAAAACCAGATGAATAGATAGGATAAACAAAGATACGGCATAGCTTCATGCCGCAAACTGGAAAGCAGTAGCCCAAGATAGGCAGAGGTGAAGATGGCTGGTTCAGGCGGCCAAAGATCTACAAGGTCTGTAGAGCCAACCGAAAAAAAAAAAAAAAAAATATATATATATATATATATATATATATATACATATATGTGTGTGTGTGAGTATACACTAGCGGATCCAGCATTTAATTTTTTTGGAGCTTCAGCCCGAAAGCTCATTTTTTTTCTATAAATTTAAAGATAATTACTTTGGGGAAAAAAATGATACTAACTACTTATATGAAATTAAGTGATTCTTGAAGTTCTATTAAATTTAATTACACTTACAATAATATATTAAGAGATAATTATTTAATATTTTTTACGATAAAACATAGTTACATTTTAGCATTTTGGGGGTAGGGCTTCAGCCAGAAAGCCCCTAATCCACCGTAGATTCGCCTGTGTTTATATATGGTTAGGGTTGTTTAGTTCGTGGTTAGGGTTGTTATGCAAAATCTTAATTTATCCCTTGAATATTATCACGTACGCATTTTTCGGAAAGATTTTGAAAGGAAGAAATATGTATAAAATTATGGTAGTTACACAAGTCTCAAATTAGCCTTGTTTCTTTAAGAATGTATTCAAACAAGCTATCAAATTAACTTCCTAATGAGACACGTGTTGAAATTTCTGGCATGTTCACAGCATTCATGTTAATATAATTCTAATCTCTTGTTTGTTGTATCATTACTTTTTACAATGGTATTACGTAAAAATTAGCATTTCAGTTTTAAATACGATTTATCATATGATAAAGTTCAATTACACTGTACATCTGACATTGTGATATCAGTTGAATCTCTTTACTTTAAGATTAGTTTCTTATCTTGAGAAAAGGAGTAATTGCATTAATTCATTTCTGAGATATATTAATACTTCAATTTTAAACATTTTTTATACCAAACCTATCTGGTGGTTTGCTGAAAGAAAGAGCTGTATAGCTCTTTCTAAATGAAATCACTTGCAAAAAAAACTTGGATGGAATATTTAGGGATGTTCGAAAAGTATCGATTTTAAAATTTAACTATCGAAAACATATTTTTTTCACAAAAATAAACAGTTCTTTTAAATATCTATAAGGAATTTCTCAAAGAAAGATGAAAAACCAGAACTTTCTTGTATCTTCAAAAGGTATTGAGATCCCAAAAACTTTAAACTAAATTTCAAATAAAGGGTGTACAATGCTATAATAAAGTGAGCTCTGATCATGCAAGGCTGCGAGACGTGAACATTAACCACCACCCTTGGGGCAATAGAGCTATCTGGAATCAAGGTATTAATATATGGAGGAGAAAGACCGAAAAAGAGATACTTACAGAAATTGGTCGATCAATATGTCATGTTATGTAGGCAAAGAGGTTAACTTGTGCAGGTTAACTTCCAGCAATCCATCTCGAAGTCTCTACACAACAACGAATGCCTCAATAGTAGGTAAAGGACCACGTGGAAGGTCAAAAAGCAGATGAATAGATAGAATCAACAAGAATAGATAGAACTGCATGCAGATAACCGGAAAGAATTAGCCCAAGAAAGGTAGAGATGGAGCAGGTTTGTTAAGTTGGCAAAAGATCTACAAGATCTGTAATGCCAACAGAAAAAAATCAGATGCGCGCATCACACAACTTTCACTTACCGCTCTACTTTGAATATAAACTATTTTTTTTAAATGTTCGGCTATTATAAAATTTGCATTTTTACAAAGCTATAGCTTGAAGGATATAGCGAACAAATCATTAATTAAACCAAAGCTCTATTAATTACATCAACAGTAGGCAATAAAAACCTCGTTATTAAATCTGTTTTTGTAAACCACCTATCTCCAGTCTGTGAGCTATATATATATATATATATATATATATATATATATATATATATATATATATAGTAGGGTATCTCAGTGGTAGGGTACTGAGCTTCCAATGCTAAAGGTCCCAGATTCGAATCATGGTAGAAAAATTATTTATTCTGTTTCATTGGCTGTGGGGCGACCCTGGATAGGTATACCCTCCCTGGGGCACTCCCAGTCTCTATAAAGTGGGTACCCTTAATTAAAATAATTAATTAAGGAGGAAAACCTGGTGGTAGAGCGTTATCTCGGTCAAACAGTTAATCCTTCCACAACCGTAGACCAAAAAACAGTGATTTCCCTGAGTAGTACTGAGCCTAAGACCCTTCATGGTTTGTAGTGGTACATTTTTTTTTACAAATTATTATTTACAGTTTTTCGTCACTCTCCATTACCTTCTACAACTTTCTATATTAGACATTGTTTTTCGAAAATTCTCCGCTTTCCAACGAAGTATCATATGTATACTTTTCGAGTATTCATTTTCGACCTGAATAAGTATTATTTCATTTTTTCTCCTGAATTCAATAGTAAAACTCTTTCAAAACTTATATTTAGCCTTTTTTCATAATTCCTAAGGCGGAGAGATCGTTAATTACTTAAAATAAATTTAGACACTTCGAACATTGGGCATTTAAGTCCTGCTAAGTGACATCAATAGGAATAAGACCTAAATGATACTAAAGATGTGTACATTGATACACCGAGTTTAACCAAAATCGTTAAAGCCGTTTTCGAGAAAATCGTAAAAATGTGTTATATCGATGTATGAAGTGCCACTTCCGGTAAGCTAATTTTGAAAAAAAAGATCTGTAACATCTGAGATATTTACAAATCTTAAATCTGCAATTTCACTTTCGTACGACTCTTCGTTTTTGAGCTAGAGTGATAACAGACACAGACCATTTTGCGGGACTTGGTTGTTTGGATTTAGGGGGACCTCAAAGCATGTATTTCTTTTCAAAACTCAGATTCGAAAATGTTGACGTTCGCAATACTTTCCCTTACTTTTTCAGTGTGAAATAAAACTCAATGTATTATAGACATAAAATTTATTTTAATCTACAGTATATTGACCATTATTTAATATGACTTTTTCCCATCTTTTCACTAACTCCATAATGTCATTGAATGGCTTGAGTTTATTTTTAAAAAAACTGATCCTAGTGGTTTTTTATGTCCTCTTGCTTTTTAAATTTCTTTCCATTCATGGAGTTCTGCAGGGACCGGAATAAGTGGTAGTCACTTAGAGCTAGATCTGGTGAATAGGGAGAGTGGGGCAAAAGGTCCCATCCAATGCTCAATAATTTATTAAGAGTGACTAATAAGGTGTGGAACCTAGCGTTGTTTTGGTGGATCACATCACCCTTCTAATCATTCTTAACTCTTTAGGATGTTCTGCAAATTCGATGTTATTTTATTCATTGGACAGCTGAATTATTGCTCTTCAAAGCAGTATGGATGTTGTTGTTTTTTTTATTTAATTCCTACACAATGAATAAGTAAACAAAAACTTCTTATAAGTTTTTATTTTTTCGACTCCATTTGTACTTTATTTACTAAGGTCCTTGTTGATGTTATTTTGTGTAGTTTATGCGTCCTTAAATTCCTGCTAAATTTCTTGTAGATAACTCTTGTAAAGTCGTATTGAAGTTATAACATTTTTTGTAATTTTCGAAAAAAAAAAACATGTAAGGAGCTGAAATATTAAATCTGGAAACATTGCCGGGCTTGTACAAATGATTTTCTACACTTGTGTACGACACATTTAGGGCTATACCACTTCCTCGCTCTGATTGGGTGGGATTTTGATCTAGAATGACCTTAACATTATTCGTTTCAATTTCATGTGGGCAACCAGATTGTTTAGCATCCTTGATGTAATAATTTCCTGAATGAAATTTGCCAACCAATTTTGACAGGTGAATTCGGTTAAGGCATCATCTTCATAAATACTGCAAATTTTTCTATGAGCTTCTGCAGCACGCTTAACTTTTTTGAAATAACACAGCACAATACTGTGCTAGCTTCAACAAGAGTTAACATATATAATTGTTGACATTTTGCAAACATGATAAACAATCCACCTTAGGGGTTAATTCATCAGATAAGAAGTGTATCATAGTGGCATAAAAATAAACAGAAAAACAGAAAGGACTTATTTGCCAACCCAATATTATAAATATGAAAAATCCAAACAATATTGGCAACGAAATTAATAAGGTTAAGGTTAAGTTTCTTACAGACACGCAACTGCTAGCGAAATCAATAATAAATATTCCCATATTTCGAAATTTTAGTTGTTGGTTCTTTTTGTAATTTCCTCGGTATTCTTCTATAATTGCTTAAACAAATTTGAGGTATTAAACTTTAGGGAATAAGTTATCTTGAATGTTTCTCTTTTTATTCTTCACTAAGATAAGGCCCACAATTTGTCCTGTAAAGATTATTTCATAAAATTAGTTATTACTGGTGGAAGAAAACATCTTATAATTGCCTCTGTGATAGTTTCAATAAAGCGTTCAGACAAACATTTCTAAAACCTATGTTTTCTTCAAGTTTCAGTTGTTGTTTTTTTTTGTAAACGAAGTCGTTTCAGATTCCATTATCCATACTCTATAATTCATGGCTCGAGTTCGCACAACATTATATACGTGGTTTATTGGTATTTTATTCTTGTTCCTTTATAGCTTATTTTGTATGTCTTAGAATGCGATATTGTCCAAATATAAATCATTCTATTTTGAAAATCTTCCATCGCTGTTGCCCATCTTAATAATATAGTTCATCGCTTGAAGAAAACACGACCTATAAGTAGCTGACTGTATTTCCACAATAGTAATAATGAGGCTTTGCAAATCCGAAGGTAGATGCCGATACTACCAATCGCTGTCTACATACTTCCATCCTCAGAACATCGTTCAAATCCAACCCTAACAGATCAGCCTTAACGTAATCCTCCCGCCTTCACTACGGCCTACCTCTCGGACACTCACCAGTCGGCTCAGCGCATATTAACTTTTTAGGGATTCTTTCGTTACTTAGCCCAGTGATCGTCTAAATTATCCAGTTGACTCATCCTACATAGGTCCGAATTTTATACGAAATACTTTATTTTCAAAAACCTTGTACGTTTGCTCATCCCTTAATGTCAGCGACCACGTTTTGCATCCATTAAGAACTGTAGGAAGAGTAATGGTTTTGTAAATTGTTAGTGTTAATTTTCTATATATCCATTTAGAATAGTATTTCCATAGTAAAAAAAACGAAACAGTATCTGATTTTGAATCAGAGTTCTGAATTTTATTTTTAAAAACAGCACTGATTGTAAGCCGTTCACCCCTATAAGCTACTATTCAATAAAATTTTATTTGGTCCGAAATATATAGTTTATTGGTTTATTATGCCAATGTATTTATTATTTATATGATTGTTGTTTATCTTACAATCATTTTATTATTATATTAATATTATTTCATTCCATTTTGTTTCTCACGTTCGCAGATTATGAGGCGATTTTGCCTGTTGCTTTGGGGTCAACCTCCTCTTTGTTGATAATAACACTGATAAATTAAATAATTGTTAGATTGCTAATTAAGGATATTAAGTTTCGGCGATCGTCAGCCAGGTTTCGTATTAATGCTGATGAATTGCTGACCAAGTTGAATCTGTTAGACTTGTAATATTCTTCTTATTTTAAGAGTACAATTGTTCATGCTTGTTTAAAAACATGCTTGTTCATGGAAAGTCCGCTTGGAATCTTATTTTAAAAGTAAATTCCCCTGTCCAAGTCCGCTGTTGTTTGTTTCAGTTAAACGTGTATTTTTGTAAGGAAAGAAAAAAGATGCCTCACCATTTCTACAGATTAAATAATTATTTCAAGGTTTGTGATTTGTCGTTTGGGAATAAAATCTACGGGTGAATTAAGGACGCCTCAGCGAATTAAGATGATGGAATTTCATAAAAATCTATATTGGAATATCTAGGCATCGACATTCTTAATCCCTTTAAATTTTATCTAATATAATAAAAAACTGGATGTGTCAATTCCGACAAAAGGAGTCGACTATAGAAGTCGAATACAGTGTAAATTAAATTTTTGAACAGTGAAAAATCATAAAATCGCTTATAACTATAGTAAAAATAAAACCTCTCATTTTGTACAGTAGGGAATCCCATGGCTTTTTTTTTTTTTTTCGTAAATGCTTTTATGGATACAACGTTTATATTTTTTTCTTGACTCGTGCTTCTAAATTTAAGCTCGTGTAATTTTGTTTTCTTTAAAAGCATAATTGTTCCTGTAATTACCGGCACTAAAAGGGGAAATAAACTTAGCGTCCACCCCGAAGAGCATGTATTATAACGGATTTAAAAACGGAATATGATGCGTTTGTTTAAGTATTTCTTACAGACAACTCATGTGGTGAAACAAATACTAAGAAACAAATCGGGCTAAGTCGACAACCCGCCCCTCCTTAAATCAGCCAATGATTCCATATATTTGTGGCAGCGGTAAAAAGTTTGTTAAGTGCAGTTTTGTGGATTTTTATTGTTATCGCTAAAAAGTTTTCTTTCTCCCTTTCTTTGTATCTGATGAACTAAATTATGCGCCTATTATAGAGATGAACATTCCTTTGTGAATCATGTGTTGAAATTCGAAATTTGCATTTGCTCCTGTCAAAATAAACTTTCGATTGCGTTTTGCCATAAATATGATTTTTGCATTTGATAGTATCCACAGGTGCCATGGAAATCCAATGTACTTATTTCATAGCAATTATATTCTTCACAATAGTATCCACAGGTGCCATGGAAATCCAATGTACTTATTCCATAGCAATTATATTCTTCACAATTACATTTATTTGTAAACTATTTTTGAAATTTGGCTCCAACATTGGGCCAAAATGAACTGTCGCTTAAAAAAAAAAACATCGTGCCACTGAAAATACTTTTTCGCATTCGTAAGCGAAAACTTTTGGAAGTACGGAATTAAATTTGGCACAATAATGTTATCATATTTTCACCACTCCCTAACTTCCCTCCAACATTGGTTCAAAATGAACGTGCGGTTGTCAACAGATACAGGGGTAATAGGTTTTTGAATATGTAAGAAGTAGTAGTGGATGGGATTCGTAAAATTGTTAAACGTATATTTTTTCATTACTACCAAATCATTCTACAACTTTAAGTCAAATCCAACTAGTAGTTTTTGAAATATTAGCCTGTCCAAGAAAATACATAAAGCCGTGCTTACGCAAAAGTAGTGAATGGAATTGGATGAAATTGATATGAGACCGTCTAGTTACCAATCTGCACAATCTCTGAAAATCAGAATAATAACAATTGCTTTAAAATCCATAATATTTGACTGCATGCAGGCATGGAACCAAATTTGTACCCTGATGGCTAAAAGGAAAATCGCACCTGGACATTTTCTATTCTGAGCATACGTTTTTTTTTAACCTCCCGCACGTATCCAATACTTTCCTACTTTCGGTAGTAATGAAGCAATAATGCATTATGACTTTATGATGTATGCAAGGTAGGGAAGCATTGTATTCGTGCTAGAAGTTAAAAAAAAATGTATGCTCAGAATAGAAAATTTACATTCGCGTTTTACCTTTCTGACATCAAGGATCAAATTTGGTTCGGCGTCTGTCTATCTGTAGTCAAATCGATGTAACGGGTTTATCTGATTTTCACGAAATTTTCATGAATTGTGCAAGTTGGTGTCTTGATGGTCCCATATAAATTTCATCAAATTCCATCCATGACTTCCGCTTAGGCGGGCGGAAAAGCGTATTTTTTTTTAGATTTGCCAATAAACGGCTCGTTTTATTTGACTCAAACTTAGAAAAAAGATAGGTACTAAGTAAAAGTAAACGCAATATCAATTTCATCGAAATCTATCCTCTACTTTCTCTTATATATGCGCAAACGCGTTTTCCTTGTTGATTCAAATTTCGAGGGAAGTTATGGATCGGTAAACAGATAATTAAGTATGTATGAATTTTATCAAATTCTATCCACTACTTCCACAAAATACTTCCTTTTCAGATTAGGAAATGTATTATTTGGCACGCCTATAGTTTGAAAATCGCTCGTTCAATTTCACCCAAACTTGGAGAAAATTTGGAGGACTGTGTAGAAATTACTTATTATCAATTTCATTGAATATTTAAAATGAATATAAATAATTGTTAACAATATCATGGCAGTGAAAGGTGGAACGCATTTATTATATGCAGTGGGGATTCCTTGGTACAGACCCCGTTTTGTCAAATTATTTACATCCGCCTGAAACTTCGTAAATAGTTTCATCTCGTAACCTTCAACTATTTTATTTACGAAAACTCTTGGAATTAGTACGTTTTCAATCTTGAGGGGAGGCAAACTCTGTCTATTTAATTAGATACTAAAAACTCGTAAATACTCATTTACTTTCTACTTAGATCGTAAGATAATTTGATCACACAATCGAGAAAAATGGTGGCCTTCAAAAATATTGAACCGTTTGGCGTGACCCACACCCCCAAATTTTCAAAATAACGAGGTTATATAGGACAAACGGCCCTATATTTCAGCAGGGCACCCTTTTTCTCGATTTTGTGATCAAATTATCTTACGGTTCAAGTAGAAAGCAAATGAGTATTTACGAGTTTTTAATACATGATTAAATAGACAAAGTTTGCCTCCCTCTAGATTGAAAACGCCACAATTCTAAGAGTTTTCGTAAATAAAATAGTTGCAGGTTTCACGAAACTATTTATGAAGTTTTAGGCGGATATTAATAATTCGATAAAAAGGGGTCTGTACCAGGGTCTATTGGGTTAAGACTATATTTTTATGGGGTTATGGAATTTTAGATTTTATTCAAAAATTTAATTTATACTATATTGTTTAGTCAAGTCCAAACGTTACTGGCATGACACTTACTGCCGCTATATAGATTTTCAGTAAATTTAAATTAATTTTTCCTCTGCGTTTGTAAAAAAAAATTTGAAGGAAGGATTCTGTAATATGAGGTACATTATTGTATGCTAGTCTAAATTTGAACAAAGAGCACTTATTTGTCTATTCTAAAATTTTCTTTTTAATTTCTCAATTACTGAAACTGTGTTGAGGAAGTATCTCTTCCTCCCTTCGTCGCCCTCCCAAACTTATTTCAGTAGATCATTAGAGATATGTCAGAAAAAATATATACCTCATAAAAGATAAGTAACCCCCATTATTATTATTATTATTATTATTATTGAAACGGTCATGTGGTAAAGAAGAGATAATATCCCTGAAGAATTTATTGTATGGATTATTATTTCACCCAATAAGGAAATCATTTTAAAAATGAGCTAATTATAACATACTGCTGAATACCATTCATAATTTAAAAAAGCATTTTCCCAAATAAATTGAAAACTATTTTTTTAATAAACAACATATCTGTGTTGTTTGGCTCTAGGTTTGACCAACTTTTTCGACAAATCACCTGCGATTCTACTTTGTTTTATATATTTGTTTAACAACTTCCTCCCTGAAATATTCAAAACTAAAAGCCAACAGTTTTTTATGTGAATCTTATCTTAATTTCTTTCCCTTGATCCTAACTTGGAAAATTTTCTCAAGCCAGATCTCTAGTATAAAATAATCTTTATTTTTTTAAAAATTAGTTTAAAAACAATTGGAGGTAACTGATAGTTGAGAAAGCTAATATGTAACAGAAACCAAAGGTTTTTATATATTTAAAAAGAATTATATTGACTCTTATTTATTAAAATAATTTATCTCTAGAAAATTATTGTAATCTACAGATAAGATATCACAAATATAGGAGAAAAATGGAGTTCAATGTAGGAATAAAATGTTTTCTATAATCTCAATTTCATGTATCAGTTTGACCTTCAATTTAATAATTAGTATGATTGACACTGTTATTTCTTTATTTTGTAATTGGGATTTAACCAAACAATCATTCCTTGGCATGTTCACTAAATCCAAATTTCATTCATAAAAGTTTTTTTATTTGACATTATTAATCAAAAAATAAAATAATGACACAAAAGAATGAGTAATGTCTTTTAGGTTCAATATTTTTCAAATAAAAGTTTATTTTTAATATAAAAATATTTTTTTCTTTATCCTAAGCACAAGAATTGAAACAACTCAAACCAAAAGAGAAATACTTTCATTATTTGATATAATTGTTTCAAAATTGTTTTCTTCAATAACTGTTGTTTCTCCATAAACAGGATTGAATAACAAAGAAAATGTTTCATATCTCATATACTTCAAGAAGCTAACGGTTTCCATAGGTAATAAGATTGTTAATATGATGGTTGTACATTTTTGTTGGCGATGTGGAGTAATAAAATGGTTTTCTTGTTATAGTATGGAGTTTCATTTTTGTTTTTTTTTCTGTTGGCTTTAGAGATCTTGTTAATATTTAGCCATCTGAACCAACTTTCTATACTTATGTTTATTCTGGATTAAAGCTTTCTAGTGTGGCAATAATTATTATTTAGATGCTGCCTGATATATTTCTTTCATCAGGACCATGGAGAAAAACCAATAGGCCTATGGACAATTTTTCATATACTCTACCAAATATTAAATTTAACTCAAATAATTAACTGAAACTCAGCCATCCTTGCCTGTTTACCTTTCTGCTTGTCCTTTTGCCTTCTGATCATCCTAACATTTTTTCCATTTAATATGAGATATAGTCTGACTAGTTTCTGTAAAAGATTCTTTATTAGTCTTTCCTCTCAATTTTCTTGAGTGCTGATTAGTGTCTTGGTCTTGCTGTTGTATATCAGAACTGGATTAATCATAGCATTTACATACTTAATTCGTAAAGTTTTCTCGACTTCAGTACTCTGAAAAGATGGAATTTAAATAAGAATAAATGAACCTCCGATCAAGAATGGTTAACCCCCTAAATTGACCATTGAGCATACACGATGTCGATTAGAAATTCGTCAACAAATATAAATAAACATTGTTTCTATATAATTGTCACCTGCAATGAAAATTGAATATACTGAAGTACCCAAGACTAAGAAATAATGGTGGACTTCAATCAGACTAATATGACAGTTGCTAAGCAAGGAATTTGACAAAAACACAGTTTTCTCTTTATTTTGGAATTCAAAGTTATAATTTATTCCAGAAGGTGAAACCATTAATTCGAAACTTAATAGTAATCCGTCATCAGTAACAAACAAAAGATAATATTGTGACCCAGTATAAGACTAATCGCTGATCTATCTCAAATTGTTCGTCCATTCAATTGTTAGAATCCATCCTCTTCTACTGCTAAGTAATATAAGGCTACCTTCTATAGAGTTTGTCCACGAGTCTCTATCTTAAACCAGTTGTTTATTCCTAGTTGTTACTTTTCATATTCTCGGACTAGCAGATACGCTTACTTTGCCCAGAGCCTGATGGTGGGGCTGCCTCCCAAAGCTGACAGGCCATCTCTTCTTTGCTTCAAAGCATAGACGTAATAGCCCACTACTGACCTCAGATAGTGCTTGTAAATCCTACATCATATAAATAATAATTATGTACACACACACATTTATATTTATATATATGTATATATGTGAATATAATTATTATTCATATGATGTAGGATTAACAAGCAATATCTTTTTTGTGTGAGATGTTGCTCAAGCAATTAATATCAAACGTTATAGATTTTTTAAAATGTAATTTTCCTCTAAATTTATTAAAATATGAAACTTCTAATAGATATTGCTAATTTTTAAACCTCCCAAGAAGATAAATATATATGAAGTTCACCACAGGTATTCCTTGAAATCTAAATCTAAAATTTTGTGATGAAGGGTGGAATTATTCTTTTTTTTTTTTTTTATTAGCTTAGTAATTTAATATTTTATAGAAAGAAGTAGTAGTAAGTAGTAACATACATACTGAATCATTCATGGATGTTTGTAAAACATTTTTAATTTATGATCTAACCTCTACATATTTTTTTTAACAGTTGAGTTTGAGAGATAATCCTCTGGTTGTGAAATTTGTTAATGACATGACATACAATCCTGCTACATTGCTTGAAATTGCCGCAAGAGTTGTTAAAGTAAATGAAATAACTCATACTCCTGAAGATCTACCAAGATGTCTCAGGGAATACCTCAACTCTGCACATTATTGTGTCAATCCAAGGTGCAATGGTAAGCTCTCTTTTTTTATATGAATCTATGATAGATTAATATACTATTGATCAGATTTTGTCAAAACACATTAGGATTTTTCCTGCTTGAGTTTGAAGATTTTGTGCTTATGTGAGTGTTTTATTGAGGTAATGAAACTGCTAAAAAATATTTATTTTGTTTATTGGGATTGATTATTTACTCTAACTAGGTCAGGGATTATTCTATAGTTTACCAAGTTATTTTAGCTAGTATCCTTTCTTTAATAAATATTATTGTAAGTTTATAAATTATTTTAGAGAAATATTTAAAAGGATATTCATTTTCATTCATTCACCCGTTTACATTATTTTTTATTTACTGTAGATTCTATTTGAACAAATTTTTAACCACAAAACAACATTTATTAAGTAATTAGAAAACAAAATTATTGTTTATGAAGTAAAAAAAAAATGTCTTGTATTAGCAAAAGAATAAGATATACTTTAATGATTTTTATTTTTAATTATTATTATAATTTGGAAAATGGACTAGGGTGTTTTGGAACTGAACATCTCATTTGTTGTATATTTTAATTATACCGACAAATTTAATCAGTTGTAGTATACATATTTAGTTAAACTCCTGTATACATCATACTTTTATAAGTATGATCTCATTTTAAGTATAGAACATATTAGCCCTAGAGCTAGGGCCCAAAAATCAACCTCATCGCAGGCGAAGGTTTGATTGTAAATTATGAAAGTGTATGTTATTCTGAGTAAAATGAACTTTGTCTGCCATCTCAGAGCCGCTGCTTTAAAAAATGATTATTTAAGGAATATTAGGCCAACAACTTGAGGATCAAAACAGAAAATCCATTACAAAAAATGTGAGTTAAAAGTTTTTAATTTTTAAACTTGTATATATGGGTTGTGACATGTAAAAAAACAAAATAGCTAACATGGGCCACGTAAAGAAAACTTTTTACAGCCAAAAAAGTCAAAATTTTTCATATTTTTATCTATAACTCTTGAATGATACATCAAAGCAAAAACTGCACTCGTTAATAAATTAAAGAACGTTAAATTATGCGTCAAAGGAATACCTAAACCTAATAATTTATTAAATTACTAATAATTTAATAATTAATTAAATTTACCTAAACCTATTACCTAATATTGGTAATGAAGGTATATGTGATTTTCAATATTTTAATGGTATGAATGTCTATTCTACTGAGTTATTTTTGTTTGGAGTCTGTTTCATGCAGTATAAGCCTCTATCCACCTCTCAGCAGCAAAGGATTTTGATAAACAATGTGTCACAATACCAAATTTCATAAAGAAATAAAGAATCCCAATTTGAGATATTTAATTGGTCTACAATAAAAATGTCAGTACTCAGTGGATGCAAAATTTGAAGCTATACAACTTTGATTCTATGGTTTTTTTTCGCTTAGTGGACTTATATGCAAGTTACAGGACCATTTACAGTAATTTGTCTCAGTTTTTGACAAATTTGGTATAAATCAGCGTTGGTTGACCATGGTTTTATACCTTACCACATAACTAAATTATTATGTTTATATATTCATTCGACACATAATTAAACATTGTGTAATTCTTTTAATTCATTTAGGAGTTATGGGTGAAAAAAACAAAAAAATATCGAAAATCTTGCTTTTTGGCTGTAAAATGTTCTCCCTTGATATGACCCCCGTTAGCAATATTATTTTTTACATTTTTAAACTCATATATACAAGTTAAAAAAATAAAGAAAATTTTCACATTTTTCGCAATGGATTTTCTGTTTCAATCCTTAAGTTATTGGCCTAATATTCATTAAATCAGCCGCTATTTTTTAAAGCAGTGGCTCTGGAATGGCATACAAGTTTCTTTTTACTGAGAATATCACACACTTTCGTAAATTACAATCAAACCTTCGCCTGTGATGAGATCGATTTTCGGGCACTTCCTCGAATATTGATAAAAATATTGAATCTTCATTTTGGTAACTTTTTTTGCACTTATTAAAGTTTATATTCAACATAAGTTTTATTATCTCTATAATCAAAGGCACAAAAAAAAATTAATTTGAAGTCCGCCATACGGTCATAAAACATGGTAACAAATAAAATAGCTCTGGATCCAGGGCCTAAATAAAATTTTATATTATGAAAAAGTCGCTGATTTCAAAAATATTAGCCCAGTCCCTTCAAGATTAAAATGGGAGTCATGTTACAAGAAACAATAAAGAATGCAAAGATGGAAAAAAAAAATGCCACCTCAAGAGAAATTTAGGCAGCCATAAAATCCTGAAACTGTTTTGTTTTCCATCTGTAACTTCTAAACTAGGGGTAAGGTGGCCGAGTGGGCTAAAGGGTGTGTACAGCATCGCTTTACCTGGCAACCTGATTGAAAATAAATTGATAAAATAATTACAAGTTTGCCTCCCATTGCCTTAGTAGGCTTTTAACTCTGGCATCAATCCCTCGCCCTCACCCTCTGTCCCGGGAAAACCCTGTATAGCCTAAATGGCAAGGAAAATTGAAGAATTTTTTTGGACTGAAAAAAAAAAACCCTGTAACTTTTAAACAGTGAATCCAAGCAATAAAGTCACCCTTTAAGAAATTAAAAATTGTTTAAGTCTACATTCAGTATATATAATCCAACAGATTCTTTCAATAACCTATGAAATCAATTGTAAAGAAATTAATTAATTAAGAGATTAAAAATTGTTGGAGTCTACATTCAGTATATATAATATATATAAATATAATCTAACAGATTCTTTCAATAACCTATGAAATCAATTGTAAGGAATCCAATGAGGCCAATAAGATTAATTTGCAAAAAATGTCAGAATCATATCTTATATAGGAGTGCCTCAAATAATTAACTCGATTGATTTTGATATTTTCTTTGTGTTTGAGTCTGATGAAAAATAATTTTTTTACTTATCTAACATTTTCTAAGAAATATTCATGGTGGATAAACCAAGGTTTAACTATATATGATCAAACTTACTATTAAAATAAATGTATTTATTTTACTAAAAAAAATCATCTTTATGTTTTTTAATTTAACAATTATATTTTTTCAGGTGTTTTTTTCGATAATCGTGTGGAGCATATTAAATTTGTTGATTTTTGTGGCAAATATCGTGTCCCATTGCTACAGTATTTGTGTTCTTCAAAATGTGTTGTTGATAATTCTGCTCTTCGTGAAGGAGGAGGTCATTCCTATCGAACCGATATCATGAGGAAAGTGCTGCTTGGATAGCCCTTGATCAGCCCCTATCTTGTTATTTTAGGGGAAGGTACAATGAATGAAACAATTGCTTCACATTCATCTCTCATGTTGTGAAGTGGAATAATGAATAAAGAAGGAAAAAGATATTATAATATTCATTTGTCTTAAAATAAGTATATTCTTATCCATGATTGAGATAGAGCCTATTTCTAATAGGGAATTAGTGAATATATCATTTTCTGTAAGAAAACATTCCAAAATATTCATTAGCAATTCTTCATTGAATTATATATTATATAAGCATAAAACTTGTGTCATGAATTTATAAACTATAATTGAATGTTAACATTTCTTAAGAGATAAGTCCTTTTTTGTTGTTACAAAGTATAATTTTTCTTTTTATTAATATACAACTTGTCTGAAAAAATTGTTATTATAGTTATAAGAGTAGCAAAATTAGTTTTCATCTATAATAGACTAAGCATTACCTTGTTATAAATCCAAATTTGCATTCCGTTTCTTTCTTGAATGTTAGATGTGATAAAATGAAAAATTGAAATTTGTTATCAGATAACTTAGGATTTGTATTGAAAGTTACTGAAGGTATATTGTTATTAAAAAAGAAAGTCTCATAATACTTTTTGATACCTTACTATATTAATACTTGTTATTATGTTAAGTTTATTTTTTCTTTGAAGTTTAATTAATCATAAATATAAGTTACCATCATGAAGTTTTGTTAGATTTTTTTTTAAACATATCGTCGGTAAAAAAGTAAAAGGTTGTGTAAAACAACATAAAAATTATAATTTGTTTTATGTCTTGTGGCCAGCAGTATATTTTAATTTGTGTCACTCCGTTTTGAAGTATATTTGTACCAGAAGTAATGTCTGCTATAATTACAGTTTCCTTTTACTATATCCTTTATGAAAATTTTTGCAGTTGATAAAACGTCATATTATACTTAGTTTATATATATGTTCTGAAATCATTTTTTTTTTTTTTTTTGTTACTTGAAAAAACAATTTATTGCCGGTCTCACTGTGAAACTGTTCGAGTCAAAAATGTTTTGATTTTAGGTTATTTTATTATTGTCTAAATTTTATCCTCAGCAATTTATGGTTATTTTTTAAATTAATACATATCACTTGCTAGCTACTACTTATTATTTTAAACACAATGAGCAAGTTCCTTAATGGAGCGCTGAGCTATCGTTTCACCTTGTTTGAAGAGGGATCTGATGTCATCGCTATGCTCAGCAATGAGTTCAAGAATTCATCTTATGCATCTCAATTTGATTAAAATATTTTATTTTATTTTTTTGTCCCTCCTGAAGAGATTGGGATTTGTTAATTACTCGGTTTTCCATTGAAACTGAAATTATGGTTTTTCAATTTTAATATTTGTGGTAAACAAATTCATTGATAAATTAATTATCTTGTGATAATGTTGAACTAACCAAAATTAAACTGACAATCCTTAATTTCCTATCACTATGTGAAATATCTAGATTTCTCTAAATGTGAATATAACTATTCAACATTTATATTACATTGATTGCCAAATTTGTTTATATCTGTTACCATTAAAGGTTTAAAGAATTTTAAATATTAATATTATTGGTTTTTCAACTTTGTGAAGTTAAAATCTTATTTCATTACCTACTATCCTATTTCATTTTTATCTCAGTCAATAAAAGCTTTTTGTCCCAACTAATTAGGGGAAAACTGGATTTTACATGAGTTTCTATTTTTATGCCTCGTACTTGCTTCTTTCTGTCTCTTCCCTTGAAATATTAAACTATAAGAAGTGAAAAGGAGTTAGAAACTCATTATTTATCTTCCTATTCTATTATATTGTGAAAATAACAGCTGACCTTTAAGAAGATAAAACTTAGGGAAAGCATAAAATCATTTGGGCCGAAACCCCTCTCTAAAATAGAATTATACTTTTTTTTATTCATTGTTCCATATTTCTTTATGTGAGTGATCTAAGCTAAATACTTAAACAATCTCAATATATTCTCTTTTTAAATTATAATGCATATGAAGCTACTTAATGTAGGGAATGCTAGAAAAAATATAAGAAATATATCTCTAAAAGCATTTTATTTTCCTGTAATTACGATGTTTTTGTTGTCTTTTAAGAACCAGTTAAACACCATTTTATTCAAATGGTTTTTTCCCCCTTTTCTTTCTTCATGTAATTAGCATTAAAAAAATATCCAAAATCGAATCCTGGATTTGCTACTGCTCCTGAATAATAGTTAAATAGGGGTTTCAAGCTTCCAAAAGAAGCATTTGGTAGCCTTAGCTTAGTGTAAACAAAGCATTTCATGTTCTAAATTTTCTAGGAAAAGGGATTTACAATTCTTTACTTTGGTTTATTGACATTGACCTGGTACACAATTGTGCCCTCTCAGAAAATTGCTGGATCAGGCATCCTCCACATTTTGACAAAACTAAGGCTTTTCTGCCATTCCAAAGAGGCTACTTTCACATATGGCAACCACATGAAGTCCAAAAATGATCCTCATCGTAGGAAAAAAAAAACCATTTTACTAATGTGTTAGTTAGGCTTTTAAGAGTGTCTTCCGTTTCAAAGCCGCTGCAAACAATTTCATCAATATTACAAGCCTTGAAAGTAACTTTGTCTCACAACAGTCCTACTTGATTAAGAAATAAAGTAGAACAACAGAATGATCAAATTGTGTTTTTATTATTACTAACAAAGTGAAGTCCTAACCTACAAGTTAAAATATATACATATTTAGTGGATATTCACTGGCATAATCTAATGTAAATTGCATTGCAATTCCAGAATCCAAATTCCACTTGATACAGAATGCTTGCTAAGTTAACTAGAAAGTATTTGATTGATAGGAAATAAATAATGTCTTCCTTTTGTTAGCCGCAGCAATGTACAGGCAGACTGAAATTAAAAAATTTCAAATTTAAATGTCAAAATTCATCAATTTTAGTATATTAATAAAGTCCGAGCTACAGGCTCAAAACTTGGCAGTTGTGTGATTTGGTCAGCTATAAACAATGTCTATTAAATATTACCTAGCAAATTCTAATTCTAATCTTGGGTTATTAAGTACCTAATTTATGACTGGATTGGTATGAAAAGCAGTTTTACTTAAATCGCTATTTTATTCATTTTTGGCCATTTTATTTCTCTCGAGGGTACTAGCTTTAAAAAACATAGCATAAATTTGAGCTAATAAAATTCAAGTGATAAAGAACGTAAATGATATTGAGATACAATTTTTTAATAATAAACAATGTTTACCTAGGGTGACCCGTACTGCTGCTAACAAGGGTGCTGCCCAACGTCTCTCATCCCCTAGCTTATTTTATTTATTTATGAAATATATTTTACCAAGAGATGACAGGGTGAAAGAAAAAATATTTCTTTTGTGCATTATAAAAACTAAATGATTAAAAATTTGAATTTTTATTGTTATAACGTATTCTATCACAAATACAAATTGTAAATGCATGAAAGTACCAGATTGTTTGAAATAGGTAAAACATTATGTATACTGTCATGTTTTTCTGCATGGTCTGTTGGGCTAAGTGTTATGAACGTAGAAAGTTGAACCACCACTTGAAAATAACCACATGCTCCATCAGATACTGAGTTATGTTGCAAAATGTTTTAAACAATTGGTTTTTTAAATTTTTAGCAGTATTTCCCTTTATGCACTGAAGGAGATATAGGTTATTTATGCCACTGGATTTGAGTTCAATCAGCTTGTTGCAATTTTTCTAATAACTGAAAGTTTTGAAAACTTGTGGAATATCAAGCTCTAAACAAGGATGAATAGTTATTAATCAAATTTGAATGTGAATAAAAATACCATCATTTTCAAGAATATTAGACATTCTTTATATAAGTGGAATTTAGCTTTAAGGAAATTGAAGATGCCAGTACAACTGGAAAAATTGGCTACATCCTGTACGTCTTTTCTTGTGATGGCAGCAGCAGTAATAAAATTTTCACTTTTTTTTTCTCTTGTCGTAACGAACAATACCATTGTAAACTGAGGAGATAAGTGTAGAGCTTTTAAAGGGTCATGATGTGAAGATTATTTAGATTTAATAAAATAGCAACTTTTGAAGTTGCTTCTAATAGATAAAAACATATAAATTCAAGACAATTACTGCCTTAATATACACTGATTAAAATAATAATTAAACCTACTGCTGCTACTCAATATTTACTGTCAGCTGATTTTTTTAACTACTTTTGTAAGACTTCATCTCCATAAAAGAGGAACATCCAGACAGGGAATAAACTAATATAATTAAATAAGCTGTTTTTGAATGGTCCATTTGGTTCTTATTTGATGTTCTAAATATCTGTATATAACATTATAAAACCATGGCGTGTTTCATCTTGATCATACTATAACCATCATCATCCTTTAAGTAAAATATTTTGTTTCTATTATTTATATTACATATAAATATATCAGGGTGGCTACCAGACTGTTAAGAGTAAAATTCCCTCACTTTTTCCTGTTTAATGAAGGTTTCCCTGACCTATATGCCAGTCAGGAGACAAAAATGTGTAGTTTATATCTAAATTTATTTATTATAAATGATTGGAAATTGAAAGATTAGAATAAAAAAAGGCTATTCAGTCTTATTAAACAACAAATATAATGTTCTGCAAGAAGTATTTTATAAACTTGATCAGGATTTTTATTTTAGAAAACTGAACTTTAAATAATTCATTTTTATCGCTTTTATTTATTTTCATAAACTGAGAAGAGGTAAAAGTTGAAACTTGACACTTTATTATAAAATATAAAGGCGATTGTTATTTTAATATAGTTCCACATAAGTAATTTAGTTTTTTTTATTGCCACAAACAGCGTCATAATTATCCATACAATACCAACTGTTATGCTGGGTCACTGACACATGTGTATAACATGCGTTTCTCAGCAACCTTATAAACTCAAGTTTACATGATACAATAATTACAAGTTTGCATCTAAATGACGGGGGACCTTTAACTTCTCCACCTTTTCCTATGGAAAAGCTCCGTAAAGTCTCAATGGTGTAGAAGGGACAGACCAAACAAAAGATTTAAAGAAAAAACATTTCTGTTTAGTACATGCCACTTAAAGGAGCACTATGGGTCCGATGAAGGAGTGCTTGCCAACCAATGAATTTCTACTACCACAGCCACATGCATTAAATAAAAATATAATTGAAATATCAGAAAATCAAGTTAAACAATACTACTTGTCCACTATTGGATAGTTAAACAATACTACTTGTCCACTATTGGATATCTCTAAACTACATTTCTGTTCCTGCCGAGTTCAGAAGTGAATATAAAAAAAAATACTGAAACTACCATAACTTACACCCGATGAACACAGCCTGCATTGGACTTGTCAATTACTTCCAGAGAGGTTCGTCGTTTCGGCCAAGGTCATGGTCATGGAGACCAAGTTTTAATTGTAGATTTTAATATTAATAATTAGTGTGTGAAATAAAAGTAGTAATTAATTATTATTTGGAGTTTCAATTTATTGATCTCCCAATAAATTAAAGGGAGAACATCAATAATGAAAGACTCAGGGTCATAATAATCAAGGCTGCAGCTTACATTAAAATTTTCCATCTTTGAATTATATTTATTTCTGATTTGAAAAAATATTTAGGAACTAAAAATATTCTCCATCTTTAAGTTTTTTTTTCTTTTATTGTTAATTCTCTGACTTTTCCAAGTCGGTCGCCACCCTGTATATATCATACTTTATACCTTTCAACATCACTTCCAAAATATTTTAGGTCATGTTGCCCCTTGTTTATTTCCTTGACAAATAAATTTTCTAAAAATAATAAATTAAAAATCTATCATTTAGGACAATGTTTAAAATAACCTTATTAAAATAACTGTTGTACTTTCATCATATCTTATAGATACCAAGAAAGCAAATAATAATGAAATAAAATAATGGTGCAGAATATCTTTAAAGCCTCTTAAAAATATAAATATTATTAATTTTCATGAGAAAGCATCAATGATTAGATAATTAGAAATTGTCAAGAACATCTTACCACATTTTACAGTAAAATAAAAGATATACAAAAATATAAGAAGGATAATTGGGATAGGTATACCAAAACTGTGGCCAAGTTATTTATTTTTTTCGCTTTTCATATCTCTTAACACAACTATCATGTAAAGATTATTATTAATTCTTAAAATGTAGTAAGTATTTACTGTTATATTATAATAATTTTTGGTATTTTTTAATTTTTTATTTTTTTTAAACTGCCAGTTAAAAATATGATAAGACAGAAGATTACAGTAAAATTTTATTTTTCCTGTTATAATTTATATGTATATACATTTGTGAGTGTATGTGTGTAATTTATAAACACATACACACACACCTATATATACAGAAAACATCTAGTACAATAAAACACAGTTATTTACATAGCTCAATTAAAAAATAAAATAAAATTAAGATATAAGACAAAAGCGCTCCACACAATAAGGTACTGGGTGTAGCGGAGCCGGAGCGCACTATTGTGAAAATTTTATAAAGCTTTATACACAAAGTTGTGCTAATAATCACAACAAAATAAGTTTATAGAAAATTATAAACACAATTTCTATTCTTCAGTCTACTGGGAAGGAAAGAAAAACAAAAAAAAAAAAAAATTAAAGAAATACCTGAAATAGCATACGTATATACACATCGATTGCATTGTTAGATATTTTTTGCTTAATACTATATACATGTATATAGTATAATAGTTTAATATATACATGTGCCCAAATACACACACACACTCATACAAATACACATTAATATAATATTTCATAACCAACATCTTATAATACAATAATATACTTCACACATCATAAAGTTACAGTGATATCATTCATACATTAATAATATTTAATTTATACACTTTAATTTTGATAACTATAATAAACAGGAATAAAAATAACAACTTTTTTTTTCTTTATCATTTTCATTTCATACAAATAATTGACAAAGTAACATTTAAAGCAGAAACAGATATTTTAAAAATTGCAAATACTCCAGCTGTATTTATGGGTATAGAAACACATACCATTATAATGCATGACCAAGCATGCACATGTGTATGTGTTTGGGTGTGTGTGTCTATGTGCGTACGCAACAGATACTGTTGCTTTTACTACTGAATTATAATCATATACAATAATATATATATTTATATATATTAGTACTTGAGTTGGTCAGCCATCATGCGGGTGTGTCCCTTTGATAAAGGTGGCACTATGTTGAATGACTACAGTGAAAAACTACAAACATTGAAACATGAGAGAGAAATGAAGGCCGACGACGCTATATATTAAAATTATCACTAGCTTTTTTTTTATTATTTATATAAAAACCACTTTTTATACTACATTTTTGTTTTACAACTGTGACAGAAGTGATTAAAATAGTGTATTAAGGGTTAAAAACTTGCATAACAGCCATTGTCCACCTGCTACACGATACAATATAATTTAAAATTTTAAGTTTAATAATTAAGAAAAAAAATCAATGAAAAAAGTTAACGATAATGAAAATATACTAACTCATATACGTGACTAAATATATGGGTCTGTGAATCATCTATATTTGATTTGAATAGTCAATAGTTTCTTCAAATTAGCAGGCTGACAAGACGAAAGCAAATTAGCTATGTATTTTTTTTTATTATTTATTTATTTTTTTGTCTAAGCAGAACATTTAATTGATAGTAGGGGCATAATAATGTAATAAAATAAATTTTATTACATAAATTCAGAAACACAATTTCAGACTAGGGCTCTGAGATCTGTCTGTGATTGTACAACACACACTATAGGCTTTTTATTCAGACTTGTTAAATCTTCATGTAGACGAGGAAAATGAAATTTAAAAAATAAAATAAAATAATGCTACTTATTAGGGCAGGAACAATAAATGATTCATTAAAATTATGGGAACATTTAATAAGAAGAAATCCATATATGTTACTTAAAAACATTTTTCAAATAAAATTTGGTTCCATGAGACATTAAACTGTCTCGATAACAAGCTGAAAACATTGTTTTGTTTTTTCAAATATATTCATTTCTCATAAATGTGTATATACTTAATTTATTTTAATATAATTATTTATATATTTATATGTATACATTATAACTTCACTATATATTTTGTACAATTTACGGAAATGGCAATTTGGGCTTTAATGTGTACCTGCTAGTCATAAAACAAAAGCAGCACTCACCGATAAGGCCATTCTAAATTGAATATAATAAAACAATTGAACACAAACACTGTACAACCTCTAAAGGGAGGGAGTAGAGAGACAGCGAACCTCTGATCTTATAACAAGGCCATTTAAACATTTACAAGCAAAACAATGTCCATAAAATACATTAAAAATCTGTTCTTCAGTTATTAAAAAAAATAATAATAAAACAATTCAAATAAATTATAAACACCTAACTAATGATTTAATCACTTCGATTTCATCAACCAATTAAAATTTCATCCAATGCCACAATTTAATGGATTCTTAATCCATCCTTTCGGCGTGTTTACTAATTTGTAAAATAAATATTAATTATGATTTATTCTAACAATTCATAATCACAAAAATATGAATACATGTACTAAGTGTATATGTATGCATATAATTGTATGCACATCTATATACCAAAAAAGTTTCCATGTAAATTGAGAAGGTCTGTGTGTAGAAGTACATAACAATATGGGCTCTCCTTTTTCAGTTTTATAAGTGTACAAGCGAATTTAACAAATACGCTAATCAATTTTAGTTTACTCCCCTGGTGGTAGTCTATTCTTCGATTACAGAATGTAGTCAGCACCTTAAATAAAATGATAATACATTACAATCAAAGTAAAAAATTATTAAAAGTTTATATTAAATAATATTAATGAAGAGAAGAATAGTTGGGGTGTTCAGTCAAAAAGGAAGGCAAAAATAAATTATAATATTTATTTTTTACATATGCCGGCGTTTCGACCTGAAGTTCAGGCCTTCATCAGGGCTAAGAAAATAACCAGATAACAAGGTATGAGAAACATAAGTAATGATGGTAAAAAAGATAATAAAAAAAAATAATAAAAAAATAAAATTATTAGAAAAATAAAATAGATAAATATAAAGTAAAATGAAATTGTTAGAATAATGACTAAGAACTAAGAGATAAATAACAAAAACTGTTACAAAGTGTGGAATGATGAAGTAGGCATAATCAAAAAGGGGTGACAAAAGTGTTACAATGGGAATCTTAGAATAAAATGTAAAACATAAAAAAGAAATATAAAGTTATATAAGAAATGAAAATAAATATTAAAATTAAATTACTTATGTTTCTCATAACTTGTTATCTGGTTATTTTCTTAGCCCTGATGAAGGCCTGAACTTCAGGTCGAAACGTCGGCATATGTAAAAAATAAATATTATAATTTATTTTTGTCTTCTTTTTTGACTGAACACCCCAACTATTCTTCTCTTCATTATCCACGACAGTCAACCAATTACCAATTATTTTAAATAATATTAATAAAAGTAAAGTACAAGTTTAGATCAAATCTACCTTAATATATCAATGATAAACCAATCAATATAAAAATAAAAAAAAACTGTTGGCATACTCTTTAAAAAGATTAAGTTATTAAATTAAAAATCACAAAATTGATTGCTATTAGGTACTAAACTTCAAGCTTGATTTTAAGCTAATCATATACAATGAAGCATCGATGATTGAGGGGAAAAAAAATTGCCAGTTAGTGGCTTTCTGTAAAGCAAATATTGAGAGAGGGATGTAACAGACAAACCAAAATTAATCACAAAATAATTATGAGCTTGTGTCCTGGTGCCGGGAGGGAAGCTTTTAACCCTAGGTAATCCCCACCCTCACCCCCTATCCCGGGAAAACCTAAAAGGCAAGGAAAAGGTGGACTAAAAAGAAAAAAATCCCCCTTAATTAATTATTTAATTAAGAAAACCCATTTTATAGAGGTTGGGTGTACCCCAAGGAGGGCCTCCTGATCCCAGGACCTTGAGCATTGGAAGATCAGTGCCCTATCACTGAGCTACCCCACTCCTCCTAAATTAAAACTTTAAAAGGTTAAAAAAATTAAAAGTAATTTTTTCCACCAGAAAGTTATCAACTTTGGGTATTATATATATATATATATATATTGCTTTCAAGCTGAAGAACAAAGTTTATTGCAATATTTGATGAAGTAAAATACTTTTGCAAAAATAGATCATTTATCAATCAGAGGATCAAAACAAATATCTTGATCTCAGCTATGGCTAATTTATCCAGAAATATCCTACAGATTTTATTTTTAGTATGCTTACATCATTTTTAAACTTCACAAAATTATTGAACACATGACTTTGAGACCCTACTAGAGACATAAATACCTGATAGCCACAAAAATACATAAGAATTTAAAAAACCAAGATTAACACCATTCTTTAATAAAGTAAACGAAGGTTGCAAGACTACAAAACTATTTCATAGAAAAAATCCTGACCTATATCTCGTTAAAGAGGATAATACTAAAATACTAGTATTCATTCAAAAAGAGCAATATAACACCAAAATGTTAGAATTATTGAATGATAGAAAAAATTATCAGACATGACCCTGGTAAGACCTTAAATAAACAGATTACTGACTATTTGAACAAATTAGAAAAACATAATTACATAAACAGACAGACTAAAAATAAAATCCTTAACAATTACTACCAAACACTTAGATTCACTGGACTGATAAAAAGCCCACAAAGACAACAATCCATGTAGACCAATAGTCAACAGAACTGGAGAACCTACTTACTTTCTTTCAAAATTTCTCAACCACAGTTTAATAATGAAAACTCATACGACATAAAAATCCCATAGAACTTAAAAGAATAATCAAAGAAAATAGCCACATTGGTAAGGATTATACCATGTTAAATTAAGTTGTTACTTCATTATTTACAAACACCCTCTTAAAATTGGTATATAAGCTTATCTCTGAAAACTGGGAAAAAATTGAGCCCCATACACATATAAAAAGTAAATGTCTATTTCTAGAAGGGATAAAACTATGTCCTGAAAATGGATATTTCCCATATCAAAATCAATTATACCGTCAAATTTTTGGTTTACCAATGGGATCAAGCCTCTATCAATCTATCGACTATATTCCTAAATAAAATAATTGATCAGGCACTGCAGACATCAAATGTAGAACCCCTCATCATACAGAAATATGTCGATGATTTATTTACAAACATTAACACTCTAAATTAATAGATACGATAAATAATATACATTTTATTTTTCTGTTGACATTACAGACCTTGTAGATCTTTTGCCGCCTTAACAACCCTGCTCTATCTCTGCCTGTCTTGCGCTATTTCTTTCCATTTATCTGCATGCAACTCTTTTGCATCTTTGATGATTCTATCTATACATCTGCTTTTTGGCCTTCTACGTGGTCTTTTGCCTTCCATTGAGGCATTCATTGTTGATGGATTGCTACGAGCTACATGCCCCGCCCATCTTCACCTTCGTATCATGGAATATTTATTGACCAGTTTCTGTAAGCAGTTCTGTATTGGTCCACGGAAATCCAACCAAACCATGGAAGTCCCAGATCATTAATGTAGCAACTAACCTAATAAATAAATCTATAAAATCTATATTACCGATCAAATTTTTTTTAAAAGAGGTGAAGCATCAGATATTCATCAACACTTTAAACAATAATTTTTATCCCAGGCATATTACAAATAAAATTTGGTACAGTATTCTAAATAAACACAAAAATAAAGATAATGATAAAGAAACAGACCAAAATAGAAATTTTAATGCAAAAAAGCAAGAACATCTTACATACATAAAAGAGAAAATAAGTTAAAAATTACAGCTCCACCATCTGAAACTAATGTGACCAAATTTTTTTAAAAACTTGTTGGAGATGTAGAAAGAGGTCCGCCTGACATCATGACTATACAGGAACCTCCCCAAGAAAAGGAAGATATCAACACTTCTAAATATTAATCAATAACCTATGTAAGTGGCCTAATATAAAGAATTATTAAAATGCTAAAAAAATATGGATATAAGTCAATTCAAGTTCAGTCTAAAACAACAATATGCAATTAGAAAATTGCTATAGAAAATAAAGGACAAAACCAGCATAATTTGGTAAATCAAATTTCTTGTAATAATCGTGAAAAGTCGTACATTGGGATGACATCTACCGATCTAAAAACACATCTATAGAACCATAAAAATAATTTAATAGCAAAATCAAAAATAAATACGGCCTTATTAAATCATACACAAAATAAAAAAACAAGAATTCTCAATAAGTCAAACTCAGGCCCAAAAAGAAAAGTCATTGAAGCCATTTACATAGCAGGTAACCCAGGGAATATTATGAATTCAAAACTTGATTCAGCTAATATTTCAAATCAATGCAATCAGATAATAAGACAGGTATTGAAATAAAATATAAATTCCAATGACATATCCGTATGTATGTACATACGTTCTGAAAATGTATTTATAAGTGTATTCAGGCTTTTGTATATGTGTGTTGTGTATGTTTGTATATAGGGTGTGTGTGTATAGATGAATAGATGTGTGAATGTCACAGATGTGTATCCATGTTTTTTCACCTGACTCCGGGATATATATATATATTTTTTAAAATAAGTTTTCCTCCTTAAATTTAAAGGTTGAGGGGGCTATGGTTGCTTTGTGGTGGAAGTTTTGATGATAACACACATTCAAAACCTTGAGTTAGGCTGTAAATGAGTAAATGAAGCACAAGAGGGGTCTTCTCTACCCCTATTGTATGATATTATAAGTGTATATATATTCTTTTTTTTTTTTTAATGTTTTAGATGAATATAGTGCAGAGCACTGAAAGCTCCAAAACATAAATATATGAAACTGTAAAAAGAAGGGTGGTTTTTTTTTTCACTTTCAGTTAAAACCAAAACAGTTTTGAAAAAAATAAAAACCTAAGGAAAAGCCTTATCCATTCTAAGGGCCAAATATAATTGTATATCTACTTAAACAAATTGGAGGGCTGTTAGAGCAAAAAAAAAAATTACTAAAAACAATTATAAATAAATTTTAACATATCGCTAATGTTAGTGCAAAAGGTAAAATTTTGTAGTCTGCTACTAAGGAAAATAGTAAAGGGAAACAAAATATGAAATTATACCAATAAATTATAAGAGATAATAAGTTTTTAAACTCTTTTGTAAAAAAAAAAAATCAATTCTTACATGTTTTATTCAGAAATATATTCATGAACAAACGATTAAATTTTTAGTCATTTATGAACTTTATTATGAATTGGACATGTTTGAAATGGGCATGTTGGGAGAAAAAAAATAATAATAAGAGATAAAACTAAACATCGACACTTATTTATTAGAAAACAGTAAGAACCTGGAATAAACTTGTACAAAGGAAAATAAGTTGATGCTAATTGGAGATTATTACCGCAGATATAACTATTGCTGGAAATAGATCATTAGCCTTAAATCAATTAAATGCTTATAAAATAATTCCTTAGCTAACTGACCTAGGCCATGTCCTGAGATGACCTTTCTTGCTGTGAAGTGGAACTGTCACCTGTTGTACTTGTACCAGCTCCTTCAGGCGTGCTGCTTTGGACATTTGAGCTACCTCTGGGCACCAAGAAACTGTTCAAAGTTTGATCTATGCTTAACTCTAAAAAAATAATCACACATATTAAAATGGGAATCAAAAAATAAAAATGACATAAAGAGAATAGTAGTTTAATTAACACTAATAAATGCATTTATGTAAATAAGTCTCACAATTAATTGAAAGTTTCAAAATAACAGTTAACCCACATTACTTTCATCAATTTTAAACTATACATATAAAGTAAATTAAGTTTAATAATATTAAATAAATAAAAGAATGATATCACTGGTAAATAAGTAATATTGAACAGTTATAGCTACAGCTGAAACTGAAGACATCATTAATCAAAATATTTCAACTATGGGAAATAAGGAAATGTCACAATGATTCCTATATTCAAGGTTTACAGAAATAAATAAAAATTATAGAAATATGCAATCTACTGGGATTAAAAAATATCAAACTTAAAAAAATAAATGTTATATTTTTTTTTTTCCATTACATAAGAAACATCCGAAGTTAGGAAATAATGTTTATCTGTAAAAGCAAAGAAACAGTTGATGAATTCATATGAAGAGTTTATACAATTGGTTTCTTATATTGATGTAGCAAAGCTTTAATGATTTAAACAGACAGGCTAATCGGTGGTAATTTTCAGAGGCATAGTTAAGGACCAATAATTCTAATCCTAATTTGAAGAACAGAGATATAGAAAATATGATGAATTTTAACTTTTTCATTTAGAAAACAAAAACTAAATAACCATTTTCTAATAAGATATATACTATAATATGTTACATATATCATACTAACTTGTAAATCATATCATAATAAACAAAATTAAAACATGTACCACTCCAGTACATGGAAGGTCTTGAGTTAAGTACTTAGTAAGAAAGAACTTTTTCAGTGCCAACGGATATGCAGAGTTATGATTCGGACGGGATCACGCTCAACTGTCAGATTTTTCACCTTCATTAATTATTTAATTAATAGTACGAACTTTCAAGAGGTTGGGTGTGCCCCAGATGAGTCACAAACAAATACAAAAATGCCAAGAGCAGCCTAAGGGATGGATTAATAAAATATTGAAAGGTAACCTTCAAACTATACTTAAATTTTAAAAATGTATAATAAAATTTTAAAGGCCAGACTAAGGAGAATGAAATAACAGAAATCAGAGGGAAGTGAAAATTCACTCTAATGAATCAGTTATTTGTCATCCAGGTTTACTGGTTAAGGCAAGCATCATCCATTCCACTCTGGTAAATAGGTATATAGCAATAAAATAATAAAATTTTAACTTAAAATTTGGATTTGAGTTGAAAAAATTGGCATTTGGCAGGTCTCAAAAATTTATTCATGCAGTAAATGCAAGGAGCTGTCAGTTAAGATCTAAAACCCATCACAGAATGAAAAAAAGTTTATACTGTTGAGTTTCTAATTTATAAAAATATCAGACCAAGAAATATTTTATAAGTGGTAGTTAACATTAGAAGTTTTTAACATTCATGGTACCAAAAGAAATAAGGAAAAATACTGTGAGTGTTTGCGTGTGAGATGGTGGTTCAGAAAAGAGAGCCCAAATGAAGTATACTTATTTTTAGTTGATTACATTGAATAAATTCTTGATGAAAATGTTGAAATCCGCTTAGACGGCTGACGGCCTAACCTGACAAGTTGGGGAAGAAGGTGGATTCGAATTTCCTTCTGTCATTCGACCCCCACATTACTTTGTTCCTAATTTTGATATAACACGTGTTACTCTCCTTTTCCCACATGTACAATTTGTGTTTATTTCTTTTTATTATAATCAAACAATACATACTTGGATTAAACATATAGAGTGAAAGAGTGGTCAGGTTGGACCATCTAAATGCAACTGACAAATTTGCAGTAGAACTTCGGGAAAGTTTCCTTCTTCATTTTGACAAGTTCTATAAAAAATTTTCCTATAATAATGATTTTTACCATTAATTTGTTTTTATTTACGGTATGTTATTCAGTTATTTGAAAAAATACAATTTCAATGAAGTTTGTATTTTTTTTTTTTAAATCTTCAACGTAATTTTCCACTCTTTAAAAAAGTAGCAGAACACTAAATGCATA
Organism: Nezara viridula; assembly: GCA_928085145.1. NCBI lineage: Eukaryota > Metazoa > Arthropoda > Insecta > Hemiptera > Pentatomidae > Nezara > Nezara viridula. The sequence goes on along the minus strand of OV725077.1, from coordinate 112,881,288 downwards.
CATTAAAATACAAAAAGTATTAATACAAGTTAAAATAATGAGTTAGACCAGTTTTCTAGTGTTACAGAAAGTTTACTTTTTTGGAGACGAGTAGTTCCTCAAATGATTGATTCAATTAAAAAATTAAAACATGATTCATAGGATAAAAAGATTTTTAAACTATGACATTAAAATATATATAAATAGACAGATCTTACTCTTAAAAATAACAAGAAAAATTTTAAATAAATAAATAAAAGAACACTACAGACAAGTTATATTATCATCTATATATATATATACACATCTAAATCAGAAATAATAGATTTTATGATGAAATGTGGTACAATCTTATTATGATTTAAAAGAGATCGGCAATTCCGTTTTGTTATGATTAAAACGAAGCTAGTGTACGATTGTTTTTATTACTTTATGAACAATTGAAAAGAAGAAAATTTGGTGAGAATAGAAATAGAAGAATAAATCTATAATGTTTGTCAGTCAGCAGAAGTAGGTTTGTGACTTGCTAAAATAAGAAATTTCTCAAAAAACAAGATGACTTTTGCTATCAATTACGCTGCACTTAATTTAGTTAATGGTAGACTTCAAAGCCTCTCCAGCATCAAAAAACCTCAAATCATTTGTCCATAATTCTTTCACAAATCATATTTTGAAAGGATATAAAATAATTAAAGTAGCTGATAACAGCATCAGACATCCTCAATGGTACAGGATTGAGTTTTCGCAATCACAGGCATATTAAACTTCCAACTACTTCATCAAATCCTACTTTTTATGAAATATATTATTTAAATGAATTGATAATTGTAAAGTACAAAATTTTCCAAGATCGAAGCTAAATTAACTTTAGCAAATAAAACTAGACAAAAGAGTGGTAAATAAATGAAAGCTTAGTGAACCACAAGGTTTAATACCAATACTACTAACTGCTCCCTAAATACATCGTCCCATAGTCCAACATTAGTTTTAATGACATCTTCCAACCAATGTTTTCCAACCTATTGAAAGTCGAGTACAATTTAACTTAGCAATTTTTAAGGAGACATCAGTAAAGTCCCACAATTTTACATGCCCATTTTATTCCCAGTGATGCTATTACTCTATTATTACAGTTTGGCATCATGTAGTCATTTTTCTCCAGTTAACTCATCCTTTTGCAGTCCAAATATTTTGAGCAATGCTTTACATGAATACGATATAGTCCTAGCTAAATGATTTCTTATGAAAATCTAATTAAGAAAATATGAGAAATTAATGGTATACACTGTCATCAGTATACAATAATAAGGAGTTGAATTATTAAGTATAACAAAGTTAATATTTAGAAAATTTGAGCTTAAGGCTTAGGTGAAGTAAACATTAGATTAAAAATAAAATCAGTAATATTATGGGTTACACCGATCTTGGGCTTGTAAATTACAATTTAATATTAATGTAGAACTTAGCATTTCATAATTAATATTTCCTTCTTAAAATCTCAGACTATCACTGTTGTAGTGTAAGAGTATTCCTGTGAGAACCAGAACCATACTTCCTTCTCTCCTGTCAATTCTCTTCTCTTCTTTTACTCTATTCTTTATTCTTTATCCACCCTCTTCTCGGCCTTCCTCTTGGTCTTTGTAAATAAGATACCTAATGTAATATAGTGATTTGGAGGGCATAATTGTTTAGCAAGTGGGGGCAACAAAATCAGAATGCAGTTTGGGTCCATTTGGTTCAGTTCATACTTAATTCATGGTAGATCGAAACAATAAATCTTAATATTTCCATTTTCATTAGGACAGAACTTCATTACCAAACTAATTCTAATGCATAATCACTTATCAAACTTTTGCCAAAATGATGATTTTAGAGAAGGGTAGAGAAAATGGGCAGATATAAGAACCAAAGGCAGTTTCCAGCTAGGACCTCCACTGAGGTAAACTAAGTGAGTCGATTTTTTTTTTTTTTTTTACATGTTACGATCCTACAAGAATTCAGGTGTCTCTGATCAATCTCCACCCTCTTCTATCCTGAGCCATTCCTTATTTTATAGATTTCACTTAGTAAATATTACTGAGCCCATTTCTTCTTAAAACTTTATTAAAATTTTGCAAATTGAGTTATATCCACTATTTGAAGAATATATAATGACCAGTCACACTAACTCAGTATAAAATAATAACATTATTGAAGGAAGTTAGTCGACTGTTCTACATATCATGGGTGATGAATATTCAGGACGCAGCCCTGACGATGACCCACATGTTTGGGTTGTCAGCACTAACAAAAACTTTATAATGACTGCATCTCGAATATTCATCACCCATGATAAAATATTAACAATATTTAATTAAACACAAAAGTAAAATATCTTTAACTTTTAAATGGCTGAAGTTCACACTAAAATTAAATAAGATATTTTATATATTATTAATCAATTTAATTGACTATGAATTATATTTTACATAATGAATAATCAACTAAAAATAAACTAATCAGATAAAATCCTTTAGGAAAGGAAGTATAAATATAAAATATTACACGAAAATGAAAAACAAACAGTTATTATTAAATTACTGTTAAAGTAAAGATAAATTATTTAATTGAAAGGAAGTATTATAATTATTATCCTACGGAATATTTATTCTTTACATTGCAAACGGCAGAATCTTAGATGAAATTACATGATTTCATGTAATAAGGACAATGTAAATGTAACCACCTTTAGTTTAAATAAAATCTACTTGAATGAAAGGTAATGAAAACGACATAATGACAAATGTTAAAATTTTTAATCCAAAGCATACTGGTACCATTCACACATAGAAAAGACACACAAATGCCATTCAATCGTTAATTTATTTTTTACATTTTTGGACTGAAAAATACCATAGTTTATTAAATCTAGATGTGGGATTGGTGTCAGGGTCAAAAGGAGGAAACGAAAAAAAAAAAAGTAGTATCAATAAACCTTTCAAGTTTTATTTCATGAATAAATTAACGTCATAAAAATAACCAATAATTTGAACTTTCTAACTATAAACTGATAAAAAATAATAAAAAAATTAATAAAGAAATACCAAACCTTAACTTATATTAACAATATATTTAAATATTAATATATTTATATTATTTGGGGAGAGAGAAGGGAAGATGAATTGCAAGATATAGAATAAAATTATCAAAATAATGAAATAAACAAGCATAAATTACTTAGTATTTTTTTTTTCATTTTTGGTAAAAATATTAAGTTTCTATTTCAGTTAGTCTCATATTTGAACTGCATTCTTGTTTACATTTTTATTAATCATAATTCATTAACATTCTTCTTTTATGTTAAAAGTAAAAATATTTAAATTTTTTTTTTTATTATACTTTTATCAGTATCCTCCTTACAATGACAGTACAAAGTATTAAAAAGTAGTAAATAAAACTATAATACAAAAGAATCCAGGTCGGAAATCTTACTGAAGGGTTTTCTGACCCTACTTAAGAGAAAATAAATTTTCGGTCCAGTCAGACTAAAAAGAACCCAGGCCCATAATTTTAAAAACCTTGTATATTGTGAAGTTAGACATTTCCAACTCTCACCAGTGATAGTTCTTTTCAGTACCTTTTTAGCTTTAAAGGGGTATATTTTGTTTTCAAATTGGCCAACTAGAAGTTGTTTAGTGAATGGTTAGGAAAAAAACAGTATAATTTTTTTTAAAAGAAATATGCACCTCTAGGCAAGATATTTTCATAAAATGAAGCCTGCACCGAAAGTGTTCGCGGACATTCAAATCTAGACCTGGCTCTGTTTATAGTAGGGTGTACTACAAAACAAAAATAAAGAAAATATATGTGCCTTACTAGATAAGTAAGTACTATTTTTAGACAATGTTCTGCACTTGCAGGTGATCTAGCCACAATCATACCCAACCAATAACTTTTTTAAAAAATTTATTAATAAAGGATCGGGCAACAACTTAAAAGAGGATGTGTCTGGCACAGGAGGATAAGTCTTCTGACATAAATTTAAAGTTAGGAAACCAGTTGGTGAACTATCCCACAACTTCGAATTGTAACAGACATTATTGGATAAAATTAGGTTATTGCTGATTTTAACTCCTTTGTCTGAAACAAAAGAGAAACTGATTTTATCTGCAACCTGTTAAGAAATAGCAGAACTTATAAATGTGACAATGTTTTAACAGAAAGAATATGTTTTCTTTGTGTAGTTTTACAAAGTTGTATATTGCAATGTTTATCCTAACATTCTGAGCATTTTTTGTTACACTGCTTTTCTAGATATCACCAACCTTCTAGATACTCTGTTAGAAATCTAGGATTAATACTTTAAGAAATGTTCTTTCAGTGAAGCCAGAGATAAAGAAATTATATACAACACTTGCAAAAAAATAAATGTTCAATACTTCAGTTACCAATTTGCCAAAATTTGTATTTTTAAATATCTTCTGTGTCCATTAACATCACCTCTCTTACTTCTTTTGGTGAAAGTCCAATATAAAAATTATTTAGTATGCCTAAGCTATTATCAGCCTAATTTAGATCATTTTATTTATTTTTTTGGCCAGAAATTTAATTATCTTTCAATTGGGTGGGCAGCAGAAATGTTTAAGGAAATGTGTAATGTAATTCTCTATATCCAATATAGAGAATGTAATTTATTTTAAGTAACTACAAAACAGTTATCAATTTTTCAAAGTTAGACTAAGTTCCGATAAAAAAGAATTAATTATTTAAATTTTTTTTCGTAATTATTGTTATTTTATTCTTACCATTACTACGGTGTAAGGGAAGTATTGTAATCAAGATAAATTTTAGAATTGCAGTTTTCAACTGATCTTTAAGTTTCAGATCTCGAAGTCCAAAAATATATTTTTAACCTTCAGTCAGCGAGTGCTTGTCTATGCCATGAGATTATCTCTATAATCTAAGTCTTTTCCTTAGAATGTTTTAATGAGGAAGTCAGTGTTTTAACATTGGTAGTTAATCTTTATATCAGTGATATGCATGCCAGGTAAACACTTTTTACAATGGTGGAATTACAATTTATAATCCAAACCAAAGGTGGTAACCAAGTTGAAAACTTCAATAATTTTTGGTATTTCCATTTTGAGCTAAGTAGGCCCAGGGTCAAAAATAGGGAGGGGCAAAGGTGGTACCACCCAGGTCAGCAGAATTTATGGGAGAATACATTTTGAGTGACATATTTTTAGTTCAACAAAAAATATTAATTTCTTATTTTTTCATTGTCCGGTTTTTACTTTCACTCACCTATATATGAAATATACAGGGTTTTTCGGGGTCAAGTGGCCAAACTGCAAAAATGAACTAAGGATCTCAAAACAGAAAAAAATTTCCTTTGAAGGCATGTCCGCAAATGCTTTGTTTAGGAGATATTCTTAATTCCTTAGAAAGAAGGATAATTGAATCTTGTGAAACAATAACACATATCCAGTGCAGTTCTGCCACTGCAGCTGTTGAAGAAAGATGCCGAGCCTGTCTTAATACTCAAGGAAATCACTATGAACAACATTTAATATGAATTTAATGTTTACTTTTAATTAATTAAGTAGTTGAAAAAAATAAATAAGTTTTATTTACTTAACATAACATAAATAATTCATAACAATGAAAATCTTAGGGTGTGAAATCTAATGGAATCTCCTAAACAAAGCGTTTGCGAACATACCTTCATAGGAATGTTTTTTCTTGTTTTGAGGTCATTAATTCATATTTTCAGTTAGGCCACTGCAATCGAAAGTATTGCAATCGTGAAAATTTTTGAAACCGAGTTTTCAATAGAGATACATGTTTTGAGGTCTTCTGAGTCCAAATAACATTGTCTCGCAAAATGGTCTGTGAAGACTATCTCAAAAACATAAAGTCGTACGAAACTGAAATTGCATATTTAAGATTGAAGGAAGTGACACTTAATATCATTGATGTAACACATTTTTACAATTTTCTCAAAAACTGCTCTAACAAATTTTGATTAAACTCAATGTATTAATGTATAATTAAGTAATCATTTGTCTTCCCTTCAAGTACCTTTAATTTGGTTTGTTTTAAAAAATTAACTATCTCTCAATGTTGGAAATTATGAAAAAAAGCTGAATGTAACTTTTGAAAGAATTTGATTATTGAATAAAGAAGAAAAAAAGAAAAATGCTTATTATTATAGGTGTAGAATGAATCTCCGGAAATAATAGTCAGAAGGTATATAATACGTATATTATATTATTATTGTCTTATAAGTATATAATATTGTTGAAAAGCGAAGAAATTTATGGGAAAAAAAATTATTTAAGAAATAAAGTTTTAGAAAGTAACGGAGAGTGGGCAAAAAATGTAAATAATAATTTCTGAAAAAACCCTAACCACCCCTAACATTATTTAACGTAAATCACATGTTTCTAAGAAAATTAAATGAAATTTTAATTTTCAATTTATTTTTTTTATAATTTTTAATTTTATTAAAAAGGCGATGACATTGCTTAAAATACTATTTCATTGTACTTGTGTGAAAGAAGTGAAAAATATAAAATATATCTTGGATATGTTTATAACCTTAAATATATTTACTGTAGCTTAATTACTCTAGATTTGATGTTATATTTAAATAATTAGGTATTTATTGTCGATTTATTCCAAAAAATCATCATGTAACCTTTTAGAAAATTAAATCAATGAATAATTTGATGAACTTTCCCTTTGTGAAATCCAAACATTATCCACTTACAATTAGGGTGACAACTTTTGACCTATCTATGACATGCGATGCAAATCTCGTAATTCCATTTTAGTAAACTTTGCAATGGAAAATAACAGATTAATAACAAATAGTCGTAAAATCCATAATCCACCGTTAGCATAAATAGGATTTTTGTTATTTTAATGGTATTAATGATTTCTTAGATTTTAAGCTTTAGCTTGGTTAAAAATGCACTTCAAAAATTTTATAATAGCCCAACAATGCCAGAAAATAATTTCTATTCAAAGTAGAGAGGTAAATGAAAGTTGTGTTTCCACACAGCATTTTTTTATTTTGCTTTTAATTCAATCAATATATTGAGTTTATATAAAGATATGATAATATTGATTTGGAAATAAAATACTGTTGTAAAACTGCTGACTTTTATAGGGGAGAGGGAGAAAGTGAGAGAAGGGATGGCAAAATTAACCTTGCCGTTACTTAAAAAATTTCTATTTACGGTCCTGACTGGGCATATGTATTTAACAAAATTTGGCATGCATACACTATGTAGATAAAGTTTATTTTTTATAATTCATATCTAATGAAAACAATGGAATCATTAAGATCTTATGGAAAAAATTGTCAGATCTACTAGGGGACCACATTATCAATCAATAATTAAACGATAACAGTAAATATTAAGACAATCATGATTTTTTGTTAAAAAAATAATAATCAATGTAACCACTGAATGCATTATATATTTAAATGTAAGAGTACAAGCACAATTATACAATTATGATCTAATGATTTTTATTCCCAAAATAAATCAACATCAATTAACAACAAGAATCATTTAACTATCATTAATATCCATTAATTATACATATACATCATAAACATTGGTATTACTCTGGATAAGTTCCTGTAATCAAGTGTGAAACACAATCAATTATTAGATTACTAACAAATAAAAAGATAAGCTGAAATAAGCATTTATTTTTTCACTTTCATAAAAATATATACAAATTTCCACAGCCGAGAAGTTATTTAAAAAATTATTTCATTACTTAATTCACAAACATTTGTCCAAAGTTTTAAGTTTTATTTTAAAACAATTAGAAATCCTTCATGTGCCATTGAAGTTCAACAACTGAAATCTCCAGGATATGAGAGATGTTTGTTCAATTCTTTTTCTAAAATGAATGAAATAAGTTAGTGATTTAAGTGCAACAATCAGATAAACAATATAAAAACCTTAAGACAGTTTTAAAATTTGAGGTAAATTTCCAATTATTCTAAAATATTGGAGTTCTTTAAATGTTGGTTATACATTTGCGTGGATAAAAACAGTAACAGGTCAGATAAGAGTCCACAATGTCAATTTTTTCACCCATCATGTTAACATTAAACAATAACACTGGTAGAAATCTGATCCAAATTAGGGCCAAGCTCACAGAGAAAATAAAAGGATAAAGTGTGTAAAATAGGTTTTTCACAATTAGTCATTAGAAAAAGTTTGGAGAAGGAAAGATAGTTCAAAATGTAGTCACCGTTAAAATTCTTAGTATAATTTTATTTCAAAGTTCAGCAATATAGATCATAAATTATCTGATGTTTGGCTACCTTCTTTAACTTTAAATTAAAGATATTATTGTTCGACAAAATAAATTAAATATTATATTAATTATACATTTTAAATTTTATTATTGACAATTGTCTTTAGAGCTCTTCCAAAACACTGACTTCTGAGCAGGCCACATAACCGCCATCCAACAGTTTATACTAAGACATTGATGCCATCCCAACTTCATGAAATAAATGCATTTTATGGTCAACCATAGCGAAAATAAAATTCACTTAATATCACAATTGACTACACTTCTTTAATAATTTCTTCAAATATTTCTTGAAATAATTTATTCAACTTGTTATAAATATATTCTTTTTAAGTTGTTGTTGGCGTTAATCAGTATAAATGCATTTTTGTACTATAGCATCTTCTTAACAGCTTAAAATATTTAATTAAAAATTTGCAATTTGAAAATGATAAAAACATCTTTCAAAAAAGTTTATATTTATTGAAACAAAAACTAACATAAAACACATTAATCATAAGGTGAGTCATTAGGAGGTTTGGGAAAAATAAGAAATAAAATTACCTTGTTCAGTAAAATTGAAGAGAGGAGGAAGCGGCCTACCCAACGGCAAACAAGTAGTTGGGTCTCGAAGTTCGTCAAAGAAGGCATGAGCACAAGCCTGAAGTGGAGAGATACGGGAGCTTGGGGTATATTCAAGCAATCGTGAAACAAGTTCAATTGCTTCGGGAGGTGTCCTGGCTCTAAATACCTGTAACGAAAATGTATCGTAGATAGAATTAGTTAAAAGTGATGAATATTGTTTCCCCACAACTAAAGTTGGGAAAGTATTGTATTCAAACAGAAAAAGATAAAAAAAAATATTCTCAGACCTGAAAATTTCTATTACATTATAGGCATGAAGGAAAAACTTGGGTTTAGAATCTGATAAGCACATCTAAAATCATTTATTCGATTTTGATGAAATTTTCAGATTGTGCACCTGCATTAGTTTGTCCCTTACCAATGTTATCAAATTCTATCTATTAATTTCTCTTAAACATGTGCAAATGTATTTTCTCTAACACCCCTAGATTTCAACAATGTATTATTCGATTTAGCTCAAAATTGGACTAAAATTAGAAAACTACTTGGAACCATTCACTACTTTGCATAAATATACACAAATGTATTGTCGTTAATATACCCGTTGATATAGCAGAGTATTTAAATTGATATGATTTTTGATTAAATAACTTGCCAAAATGAGTAACTTAAATAGAATTTATTATAACGCATATTACATATATGTGTTAACACGTACATAACAGCTAGAGCTAGTAATATACCATTCAATGCCACCTATATATTTTACATTACATATGGTCAATACCCCTGTACCTAAAAAAAGGTTGGTTTGAGTAGGCTTAAAGTCGGGGACTCATGTATAAATAATCAAGTAACAATTTTAACAGATTTCATAAATAGGCTTGGTTATGTATGTGAAAATATGATATTTTTTAATAAGCCTATATTTCAAAAATGGCTTGCCCAATCGATTTAATTCTAAAATAATAAATTACTAATCTTGAAATATAGGCAAATCATGCACACAACAGATATGGTGAGGAACCTACCATTCACCCTATTTGGTTGACCTACATTTACTATTGACCATATTTTTCAATATCACTTGTTCTTCTTATTTATATTTTAGCAGTTTAAAGATGGAAGAATATTAAGATACAGAGAAGAATAGCAGATATAGAAACTCCATAAACTAAAGTGAAACTTAAAACTCATACAGTCATTAATTCAAATAAATATCACCATTAAATATATACTTCAGCAGGACTAAACTGTAATATAAATATATTATATATATATATATGGAAGCGGAGTAGCTCAGTGGGAAGAGCATGACTTTCAAAACCCGGGTTCAAATCTCGCTGATGGCACGTAATTATACATTCTGCTTCATCAACCGTGGATCAAACCTGAGATAAGGAAACCCTCTTAGAACACATCCAACCTCTATAAATTGGTTACCCTTAATTAACTAATTAATTCCATTAAAGATGGAAAACTTGGCGGTAAACATGATTTCATTCAAATCATCATTTTGCACAACCGTTGACAAAGAAACAATACTTCCTAACAAAGAACTGAATCCAAGACACTTCCCAGGTTGCAGTGGTATAGGTGAACATATATATGTGTGTGTGTATATATTAGCTAAAAAACAAATTATCAGATAAAGAAATTGAAAGAGCCTTAATAAGAAATGAAAAAAAATCACCAGATTCAATAATGTACCATTTTTTCTCTCTTCCTCGCTTTATATGCTACATGGAGTGAGGGCGGGGGATTAATGACAGAGTTAAATGCTCCCTGGGAGCCAGCATGCGACCTTGTAATTATTTAACTATCCATAACTTTTGATTATCAGATTACCAGGCAATAAGCAGGGCTGTGCAAACGTTAACCAGCTCGAACACCCCGCCCTTCCAATAAATGTACCATTCTATCTAAAGATCTTAGCAGACCTTATTACTCAAAGTATGAAACAAGAAGTTCCAGAAGAATAGTTGGCAGGGCACATTACCCAATCACAAGAAAAGAAGTAAAAAAGATCCTTCAAATTATCGGTCAATTTTCAATCAAATTAAAAAGTAGCAAAAGCAGCTGAGAGAATATATGCCCTTCAACTCATCAAATACATCCCTGTAAAGGAAAAATTGTATTTTCCTCAGAACACAAAGTTCAGGTATAGAAATGGTAATAAATGGCAAAGGAACCCTCAATAAAAATATTTCAACGAAAACACTTTAACACAGCAACATTGGTATCCTCAATTTGGTCATGACGAATAATATATCCTTTGAAAAAAAAAATGCAGCCAAGAAAGGGGTGGATGGAGAATGTAATAGAGGGAACGGTAGCAAGATAATTGCAAGAGAGAGAAAATTCTGAATAACAGACAGCATACAATAATTGTACAAAGGAGAATATAAATGTATATAAGTAAATCCATTTCCTCAAAACACTACGGCATCAATCAAAATATACAACCAAATATTTATCAATATTTTTTTATTATTATTAATAAAAAATTAGATAAGACAAAATAATTCTAGTTAAAAAAAAATTAAGACCAAATAGTATTTGAAAATTTCAAGAGAAATACTTTTTCCTTTTTATTATATGTACAGTGGTCCAGAATATAGCAAATTTTGACTAAAAGTTGAAAAATAAATTTTATATTTTTAAAATTGAATCCCTTGCAAAAAATTGTAAATATGAGTATAAAATAATAAATGGAAAGATAAGTAAACAATAATAAACAGTTGTGTAAACAAAAAGAATTAACTCCTTAAAGTTGAGTAAGGATCAAATTATTATTAGTAAACAATACATATCAGAAGGAGTCATTTAAACCTATTTTCGGAATATAAGGTTAAAATAGGTGTGTGCTTTTATTGTGTCAGTCTATAATCATGATATTACTACTCCAATATCTAGATAATTTAATGAAACAGGGACTTTTTCAAGGAATAGTAACTTACTTTTATTGCTAAATAAACAGATGATTTTATTGATAACTTTAGATTTGAGTAAATCCATGAATCCAATTTATCACAAATTTTACTTTCAAGGACCCTTGAATGACTAAAAAAAAAGACTAAAAATTAGCTACGTAAGCAGCAATTTTTGCATTGCCTGGTGTTTTTAAACAAAAGAATTACATTTTCTTTTTTTTTAAATTAAGTACAGGAATTATTGAATACTTCTAAATTTCAATGAAATTTGATTTGGGTTCCAAGAGAAAAGTTAAAATTTTAATAGCCTTACTATTCACGAAGTAAAATTATTTTCATCTTTTTTATGTATTAAAAAATGACAATGGTAAAAAGCACATTGAATTTTTAAAAAAATTGAAACCAAACAATAAACTGCTAGTCCAAAAATCAATAACATGCTACAATAAAATGATAGTTTTTGACAAAGATTAGACTTAGAATGCCAAAGAATTAATAATTTTGTCAATTAAAGACTCATTTATTTAAGTATGTTTGATTAATAAATACTGAATAGTACTAAATATTCAAAATGGTTTTAACTATTAAATATAATAGTTTTAGGATTTTTTTAAAATTAATTTATTTATTTATTTAACATTTTCCTTCCTCCTGGAACCAGTAATATTTCAAGAGATAACCTAAGGCAGAGGGCAAAGGTAAATCTATATTTTTGGATCTGTGGCTTCCTTAAAAAGTAATAAAGACCTCCTTATTTCATAGAGCCAAAATAACAAATTAGCGTATACATTTTATTTCACTAATCTATGCATGAAATATATGGTTAAGTGAAAGTATTGCCATCATAAAAAATTATGAATCAGAATTTTCAATGGAAATACATGTTTTAAGGTCCTCCGAATCCAAATAATCAAATCTTGTAAAAAGTTCTGTGTGTGTGTGTATAAGTGAACAGCAAAGCTCGAAAATAAAAAGCATACACCCGATTTAAATTATGCATTCCAGCCAGATATATTCCTAGAATTTTACAGTAACTTTTTTGCTAAAATAGACTCACCTGAATTGTTACTTTATATCATAAATTGTACACATTTTTATAACATTCTCGTTAATGGCTTTTGATTAAACTCAATACATCATTGGATTTATACTACTGATATTACGTCAGTTTGGATCGACACAGTCTAACAGGACTTAAATCCAAAATTTGTTCTTAAAATTCTATTTTTGGAATATTAATGACCTTCATTGTTCATAGTATTAATACAAAAGGGATAAATATAAATAATGAAAAGAATTGATAATTAACAAAAGGAAAAAAATGGGAGAAATATTTTCATCGATTGAAAACAAAATTTGCTGAAAAATAAGCAATTGAAAACTAAAGATTTATAAAAATTATATTCAATATATAAAATTGAAGAAGATAATGAAGAGTGACGAAAAACTATGAAAAATAATTGTCCTACTTTTATATTATTAAGGGTCAGTTGTACAATTGGAGTTCAAGTCAAGTTCAAGCTTGAACTCCAATAGCACAACTGACCCTAAATAGAAAATAAATGTTTTCATGAAAACCAATTTGAATTGTTTTTAATATTTTTTTTCAGCTTGACAATCCAAAAATATAAGGAGAACAAAATTGTGATACTTTCGATTAATTGATGTATATAGTTAAAGTAATATACTTAACGTTTATTGATTTATTTAAAACTAATTTCTACTAGAAGTAGTCATCTGGTTCATATCATAATTTTCGAGTTATGCACAAATAATGTTTCGTTTTTAACTTATACTGGGAAGTGTACAAAGTGTAAGGTAAAAACCAGGAAAATTTATGGAACTAATTTACACCTCAAATGTGACAAAAAATGTTCATTTCCTTAACTATCAGATTTTTTTTAACGGTTTTGGTGATAATAAAACTTTGACGTTTTTCTTTATATTCTCAACCATATTGAAATCCTTTTATCGCTTCAAAAAATTACCTTACACAAAATTTTATGATACTATCAGCTAAGAGCATTATAAATTGTTTATATGAAAACATAAGACTTAAAAATGTATTTAAATCATATCATGCGTTGCTATATCTCTTCTTCAGGAAGGATTAGTCTTCAGAGAAAACTTTTGTAATTAATAAGTTATAAAACTATGTCAATTCCACCAGCTTTTCTGCCTATAAATAAGCAATCACTCCGAGTCTTACCCAATTATATTTTAGGACTGAATTCATGCTGGTAATGATTCGTGATGGATACAACATAACAACACACGTGTTGGTGACCAATCAGCATATCTACAGCCATACTGCAAAAGCCTGTAAGGACAATTTCTATGGAAAATGAAGTTGTGAGCTTCTCTGGCCAATCTTGTCCTGGCGCATAATCTGATCTCACAAAATGAAATCTACAATGGTTCCATGTTTTTCTGTGGCCTTTTGTAAAACTGTAACTTGAAAACCAGCAAATCGTAAACTTACAGTAGAGGTTACAGAGATTGTATCGTTAATGAAAACACGTAATGAAATGTTCAATGAATGGTAGTCATGTAAATATAGAATTTATATAATGTTTTGTGCAAAGACTACAGTATCAATTAGCTTTATTAACAGGCTAAAATTAGTTTTTCACATACATTTTTATTCTTTTTTTTTTTAATTTCTAATAAGTGGCGGGTATTTCCAGCCCAGCTTGTCTGAGCAAATGCCTGGGTTCCCATGCCATAAGGATGTCACAACTTACCATAGAACTAGGCGAAGCAAAGAAGAGAGTGGTAAGTGGGAATATAATATTGAATGCCTTCAAAATAATCTAAACTTCTTGGCACTGCAAAATGGGCTCGACTGGAAAAAAGCTACAATGCAGATAAATTCCAGATAGTGAGAGACAGAGAATTGATATCATTAGTTGGAAATATTAAAACGAGGAAAAAAAGAACTTAAGTTTCATCTTTTCAAACTATTGAATCATTGAAATCGCAAGCTCAGAAACAAAGTGGTGATCTACACATCAGCAGGTTACCCAGAACTTACCAAGCATTCGTGAATCAAACCATGTCCATATGAAATTGAGTACATAAAAAACGAATCTTTCATAGATTAATCACTCCGTTTGAGCCGCCCCTACAGTGGGAGATAAAAAAGTTGATAAACCGTGTAATCAAATACTCGCTTTCCAGTCAATTTTTTTTACAAATTTGCATTTGAAGTATCGTTTCTCTATATTTTGGAAATTGACTGTACCTGTCATCTTTTGATCATTATTAACTAAGTTATGAGTGTTACTACAATAAATTTGATAGAGCATTAAAACTTTGTTTTAGGCGTGCAAAAAAAAAATAAATAAAAAAAATGAACTGAAAATATAATTCTCATAGAACAAAAATTATGCAGCTTTTTAGGTCTCCTGAAAATTTTTAGTTTTTATTCTTACAGGCTTTTACAGTTAGCTCATAGGATATTTCTCGCCACTTTTAATGGTATCATTTTTTGTGGAAGATAATTTTTAAAGAGACAAGAGATGTTTAAAAAGGTCGAGAATTTAAATTAAAATGTTTTACATTAAACCGTTAAAAATCATAATTTGTGATGATTATGAATTTAAGATTTATAAGAATTTGTTTGTTACTATTGAGGTGTATATTAAGCCCATGGAATTTTCTGGTTCTTAAGTGGTTCCCATAGTAAATATAAAAATTTAGAGCTAATTAGTCGCCATTTGGAAACAAAATACAGGTCGAGTCTTTCAGGGTGACCTATGATTCTGCCGAAAATTGGTTCATTGGTCTCAGATAAAATATACTATGTAACATATAAATATTTAGATTCTCCGTGCCTGAAATTAGTATTTCCTGAAATAAATTATTAGCTAATTGTTAACAGACAACAGTTAACATAGTCAAATTAATATTAAAAGAACAAAAAAAAAAAAAAAAAAAAAAAGACCCAGATCTACTTTTAAAAACTTTAACTCTTCATCTTTCAGACTTCAGTAAATAAGTTATTTTAACTTTTTGAGCAATGCATTGTTAAATCGAATATTTGATAATAAACTATGGCTTAATTACATAACCATATAGAAATTCAATGTAATGAACCAAATAAATGGATTATAGACTATAACTTCTGAAAAATATACCCACAAATTATTTAATCTATCTGGGCAAGAAATAAACAGATAGACCATGTATTTGATCTTCCTCAAAAATTACATTACTAACAATCAAATAAAATTAAAACACACTCAATAATAATGCGGGAAAGAAAAGATACTCTATTCATAAAGGAGAAATATATCAATATTTACGGTTGGGTGAGGGGAAGAAATAGGTATTTTAAATACTAATTATGTATTTATCCAATCATGCAGTATTTTGTATGGTTTGTTAGAAGTGAATAGTAGAAATAAATATGCTATTATTTCTCATAATGGATTTTAATATAAATATTATTTGAAGATGTGTAAAATAATAAAAATGTTTTTTCTACCTCTGGTTTAGTATTCTATTAACAATAGGTGTAAAAAAAAGTAAATAAACAAAAAAATAATTCTACAAATTAATTAGTACCTAAAGAAGTAATTACAATTCTTTTAATAAGTTATTATTAAAAAATATAAAAGAAAGATATTTATTGCCAACAGGTTCAAATTATAATGCCAGTACTTATAATTTTTAATAAGTACATTTCAATCAGCTGGTTGGAAAAATATTTGGCTATTTCTGTCTTACAATCATGAATTATACTTTGAACTTAACACAAAGAATGAATGAATGAATCACTACAACAAATAGAATATGTAATAGAGGGAGGATAAATCAAAATATAACAAGGAGACTAACCATTTAACTGAAATCAACAATCAATCTAGAATA
This sequence comes from Nezara viridula, assembly GCA_928085145.1. Classification (NCBI taxonomy): domain Eukaryota; kingdom Metazoa; phylum Arthropoda; class Insecta; order Hemiptera; family Pentatomidae; genus Nezara; species Nezara viridula. The sequence continues at coordinate 112,864,612 of OV725077.1, read as the reverse complement.
AGTCTCATAAAAATCAACAATGTTCTTAATATATTAAGAAAATTATATAAAGGAAGAAAAGTCCAATTTTTATAGTTCAAATAAAAAAATTAAATCAAAAACATTTAAATTAAATATTGTATTCTTTAAATATTGTTTTAGATTAACGGAATGATAATTGTTCATTCTACATGTATCCTTGATTGTAATTTATATGTATTCATTAAAAAAAATAAAAAAGCTTAGATGGTTATTAAAAAAAAAAATGAAATAAATCTGAAAATCTTAAAAATGCATTCAAATTTTTTATATACGGAGTTACATTAGCACTATGCATAAGAGATACTTAAGCATATAACGGCCTTTAGTCCCAAACGACCAAAATTTATATTTAGTTCAATGTTAAAAATATCTTAGCCTTACTACATAACATTATTTGATTAAATTAAGAAAAACATAATCAAATTTTAAATACAAATAAAAGAGAGAATAACAAAATGGTGTCTGTTATTAGAAGAAACAAGACAAAAACTTAATGAATAAACAAACAAATAACGAGCACTGAGGAATCAAAGCGAAGCTGTTAATTTCATAAATCCATCTTTTGAAGGATCTGGAATGGGTAGGTCATTTTCTCTTTTAACTTAACTTACTCTAATTTTTTGGTGATTTGTGCTAGACTTAGGCGCTGACTTTTGCTGAAGTAACAACTGTAAAAGTTTACATGAATAAATAAAACCAAAATTATTAAACAACTTAAAAGAGCCATAATATCCATTTAGCAAAAAAAACAAAATAATAATAATAATTCATAACTTAAGAACTAAGAAACCCTGAATGAATATTAGGCAACTATGACGGGCTTCTCCAAATAAATAAGTAAATGATTACATTTATATTTAGTTTCACTATACAAGACGGATTGTGATATTATGACTTCATAAGTTCTTGCCCAAATAAGGCTATTTCAGAATTAACATATTTTCACCAAATGTACAAATTGGAGTACAGCACAAGCAAGTGATTTTTTTTTTTTAGTAGCCATTAAAAAGTTTTGGTTATTGATATAAAAAAATACAGGAAAGCTCAATTATAAAGGTAATATTAATGAAAAAATGAGAAAATACAACTGAAATCAACATTTTCTATAGAAAATTATTTTTATCGTGAAATGTGTTCCACCATTCATTAATAATTTATTAATTATAAGTAATCAAAGTATATTTGAAATGTAAGAACTGGCCAATCTTCATACTTCATTAATAAATATCTATTTCAAGATTCGCCTGGCAAAACCTGTAAGGTTAAAACAATTTATATTTCATCATTTAAACAAAAATATTAACTTCATAGACATCCTTTGTATGTTTTATAATTTCCAGGGGAATAAAAGAAGAACAAATGATTTAATAAATATTAATAATATAATAAATATCAAAATGTGTTTAGTTTTTATTTGTAAATGCTAATATAAGGTAGATGCTTAAGGTTATTTAAAAACATATACGTATGATAATACAACATTGGTTAAAAAAATCAATGCAGTGAATGTTATTGACATATACGTACAAAAAATAATAATGACTATATCACATGTTAATAAATACAGTTAATTTAGTAGACAAATGGTGTCCATATTTGCAACCAAAAATAGAGAAAATAATGAAACATATCCAGATCCCATCAACCAGTCGTTGGACTACTATCCTCCATTGGTACTCCAGGTTGGAAGAAAAAGAACTAATACGCTCAATCAGTACACTACACACTTACATATAAAGTTCAGATACAGTAAAAACCAATAGCAAATATTCCAAGATAGCAAGAGGTGAAGAAGGCTGATGAAGTGATTAAAGATCTATATGGTCTGTAGAGCAAACCGAAAAAAAAGAAAGTAATATCGGGTGTAAGAGAAAAACAAAATTTTAAAATAATACACAAGTTTTTGCTCTAAAGTTGCTCATTGAATAATTGAAAGAAAGGAATTATCAATTTCTCTAAAGAATATTGAAATAAATTATAATAAATATTAGATTAATACACAACTGCCAAGTACAAAAAGCCAATAATACAAATATTATGATTTAAATTACTAATTTGAGAAGGAGTTAATCGGGAGGTGCGGTCAAATAAATACTAAATTAAAATATAGTAATTATTTAATTTTTGCCGATGATTTGACCCACTTTGCAGGTCGTTTTCAGGGCTAAAAAAGATACAAAACATAGTGAAATAAATTACTAATTATAAGTTCACTATTATAAAAGAAGAAATTTATTTATCAATAACTAATATTTCAGCCTCAGAAAAGATAAAATCTAACTTTTAGAACTATTGATAAAACCACAAATTCTTATTTAAACTGAAATCATGTATAACCTCAGAAAAATGAAAAAACATCCATGATTCTTGTTCTATCTCTAGAACCATAAAGGAATCTACTTTTTTTCTGCCTCCCGATTCATAATTAGCTTCGGTATCTCATTGTCATTCATTTGTCTCAGGTGGCCATACCACCTCTGTCTTCTTTCTTCCATCATTTCTAGGACATTTTCTTCTAATCCCAATTTCTCACTCATAATGATGTTTCTGACCCTTTCAATCCTCTTTCCGTTCTCCCCCAAAAAATTCATTTCTATAGGAAAGAACGTTTCCCTTAGGTTACGCTGAGGGACTATATCACTGATCCATATAACATTATACTTTCTAACAATGCTTTGTAGATCTTTTTTTTTTTTTTAATAGAATAATGCTGCTACACAGTAGACAGTTAAGCATTCCCATTGGTTTCTTGTCATTTGTGGTCTTGTTTTGGATTTCTGCATCTGTTCCACCATTACTTTTTATGATGGTCACAGTTAACAGCATTGTTCTACTTCACTCAGCTTCCCTAATGTTGGGTCGATGCTCTCTCCTCTCTCCATGCATATATATTCAGTTTTATTATAACTTATTTTGAGATCATCTTGTTCAAATTGGACAACTATTTTTCTGAAGAGGTAGCAGACTGACATCCTCTTCATCCTGGTCATCGGCAAGGAATAAATGAAAAAGGTTTACTTCTTTCAACTAATAATCATTTTTCCATATTTCCTCATCCGACCTTTTAGGCATTTGTCTATGTAAATTTTAAATAGAGTGGGAGGTACACAGCATCCTTATAGTATTCCTTTTTTGTTTTGGAATTCATTAGATAATAATAGTCCTATTCTTATCAGGCACCTATTATTTCTGTAATTTTTGGTTTATTATTTTCAATAATGAACCATTGTGATCGATTTTTAAATAGAATCAGACTTCCATTGTAAATGTCAGCCTTCCTAAAGGATTCCCATCACAGTGTACATGGTACACTACCATAGGCTTTTTCTAGGTCTATAAAGACCTATCAAAGTTCAGCCATTTTGATTTATCAGAACAAGCAATCAACATACAAAATATTTAAAAAATTAAAAATGGTCAAGTGACCATCATTAGAACACTTCATATGGGTTGACCCAGACCTGTATAATTAAGCCTCTACCTTAATTTTCACTAATTTAATAATTTTTATATCATTTTAAATATGATCCACAATTATTAACATTTTAAGATTGAGAATAATTATATAATAGTGCTACAAACAGATAGTTTCTCCACATATAATTTTTGACTCAGACATCTTTTGTATTATTGAGTTCTAAATTAAAATTTTAAAAATCAAAACCATTTGTTAACAATATTTAATAACAAATAGCATATAAAATTTCAAACACAAATTTTGAGCTAAGTTCACAAATATTTTCTTTATACTGACAAATTCTATGTATTTATATATTATAAATATCCAACGATGAGTGGGAAGGAAGGAGCGGCCTTCAGCACAGCATTAGCTGGCAGCTCCCGATGTCCCTGTGACGGAGTACTTTTCATCACCTCTACTCACAACTTAAACCTTTTCATTCTAGCCATCGCTCCAAATTTTTTTATTATTTTATTTTATCTATTTTTTATACTATTGATATAAGGCCACGAGATAGTTTAAAAACAGAATTCATCACTGGGCACCCCGTTATTTAAAGGGACAAGAGCCTCACTGGCTCTCGACTCATATATGAGTCCACCATTGTTAAAGGATTAATGAAGAAAATAACGTAAATTTTATTTATGCACAAACCTAGATGATATAAAGAGTGTAAAAAAAAGTGTAGATAAGTAATTACTAAGTGTATTATAAAATTATATCCCAGAAATAGAGGATGCTATAACACATTTATAAATAAAACAAGTTGATAATAATCAAGAAATTAATGAAATAATTTTACCTTTTGCCAAGGATGGGATTTGATCTGAGGAAACTTAAATTCTGTGTAATTGGGATTCATTTCCCGAATTTGTTCCCTTGTTGGAGTACCAAGAACTTTAATTATTTCTACCAACTGGTCGACTCCTGAATCCCCAGGAAAAATTGGTTGGCCAAGTAACAATTCAGCAAGAACACATCCCGCACTCCAAACATCTATGGCACATATTAAAAAAAAAAAACATTAACACCGTCATTTTAAATATGATTGATTTTTGAAAAATGTTTTGAACTTCACAGCAAACATCTTGATCTAAATCATTATCAAGAATTCAACATGAGGCTATATTCTCTCTCCATATAACTTCCAGAATATTTAATAGAATGTAATCAATTGTCAAAATATAAAAGATATGAGAATGAGATAAACTAAATGTAAAGCTAAACCCAAAAACAAATTTAATGGTTAGTGGGCAGATTCTAATTTACACTAAATTCTGATACTGAGGGAAGATAGTAAAAAAAATAAAAATATTTGGGGAACCTACTTTTTAATTTTTTTTTGTATATAATAATATTTATTTTATAATTATTTTGGACAATGAATTATTGGAAAATCCCCTGACTTTCTGGCAAGTTAGATGAAAACTTGTGACTTTTCTCTGCCTAGACACCCTGTACGTTAGGAAAACAAATTTAGATGACATATTTACCTATTTTGGTGGTGTAGTCAATAGCCCCAAAAATAAGTTCAGGAGCCCTATAATATCTTGAACAAATGTAAGATACATTCGGTTCTCCTTTAACTAGATGTTTTGCAGATCCAAAGTCACACAGTTTAAGAACTCCTGATTCTGGATGGAGAAGAAGGTTTTGAGGTTTAATGTCCCTATGACAGATGCCTAATGAATGAATGTAGCCTAAGCTCCTCATCACCTGGTACATGTATAACTGAAAAATAAATATGATGCAATCAAGAAACTACCACTCATCGAAAATTATACAATACATTAAATTATAAATTGAAACTACATTCCGATAACTCAGTATATATTAAAAAAAAAAAAAAAAAAAAAAAAAAAAAAAAAAAAAAAAAAAAAAAAAAAAAAAAACCTGTACCACTACAACTCATGAAAGATCTTGGGTTCAGTAATGTTTCTTCGTCTACGGCTGTGCAGGGAGGTGATTTGACAGAGATCAGGCTCAACCACAGGGTTTTTCCCCTTAATCAATTATTTTGATTAACGGTACCCACCTATAAAGACTAGATGTGCCTCCAGAGGGTCTACCTACCTAGGATTGCCCCACGGCTAATGAAACAGAATAAATAATTTTTCTGCCATGAGCCGGGATTCGAACCTGGGATCTTTATCATGGAAGCCCAGTATCCTACCACTGAGCTACCCCACTCCCAGTATACAACAACTAAGATTAATAATTAAGTTGTCTCTTTTATTTTTTAGCTACGAGATGGTTCGATTCTTTCACACAAGGTGGTGGTCAGGTATAACATAACATCCCTCAGTTAACGCCTGGTCGTCTCAGTTTTCAGAACTGATGAAGGCCTAGGGTCTGAATGACAGCATAAATAAATAATTCCTTCAATTTGTTAATTATGTTATTCTTCACCCCTACTTGGACCACATTATTCCTGATTTGTCACACTGTCAATCATCAATGCTTAATAACTTCCTTTCTTAGGTTACATTGTATTACTAAAGTACTGAACTTATAACTTTAGATTTCAGTTGCAAAGAACTTTATATTCATAGCAAAAGATATATGCTATAGACTTCAATAATTTCTAAGAAAGGCATTGAGATGAGAAATGCATGATTTTTGGTTGACTTCATATCAAAATGTAATTAAAATACTTAACTTTTTTTAAATTTTAGTTTTTCTAGTCATATTTATTATCTCTTATGCCACAATATTTTTGTTTAGATAAATTTTATGTCAGTAATCATAAGCAATTGTTTTTATTAATATTGCTTTATTTTTCTTAATGTTTCAGCAATCTAGAGACATTTTCAAGTCTTTTGTTCATATTAATGATATTCATCCTAATTTTATTTATTTCATTTTAAAAAATCACCTTCAGCTAAAATATACTGACCTAAAATTTATTCAAATAGTTTTATACAAACAGTATACATATAAAACTTTTTCTGAGGTAGTCATTCTCAATTATATTTTTCCTTGAAGAATTCAGAGCTCAAATTATTCATGTTAGTGTCAGATTCTACAAGGAAAATTCATATGAAATATGGTATGAATACTCAAATGAATTACACTATTCAATTTTGATATAATTTATTTTTAAAATTATTAATAAAATATATTTTCCTGTCAACTTTTTAAAAATAAATATTAAACATCCTTTTTTAAAAATTACTAAATATAATTTGATGAATTCATGGAGTTAATTTAAATAAAACAAGAACAATATATTTTTTTCAGAAAAGTAGCAAGCACATTTCATAGAGCAACATTTTTTATTATAAACTAAATTGTGCTCCTTAATCATAAACAATGAATGAAAAAATTAGCAACTTCATACTGCACTTAAAATATGTGAATGATTGCAAAATAAAAAACTAAAGATTTGACTTTGAAGAGAAATTGTTAAAAACAAATGAATAATTTTTTTATAAAATTAAAAAAAATCATTAATTGTTTTCAGTGAAGTGGTTTAAATATAGTTATGTTAAGTACCTTAACAGAAAAGGATTATTTTACAGATGAAATATTGGCTGTCAAAAATGCTTACCTTAATGAAACTAATGGGTATGGTTTGTTTAGACTTGCTATAGTGTCTGGCGACTTTGTACACTGTTTCAGGAATATACTCCAATACTAAATTTAAATACACCTCATCTTTCTGAAATAGATTAAACAACAACTTAAAATCATAAATGGCAGATTTCATAATTAAAATAATTATAAAAGCATGGTATAACACAATTTAAGGATCAAGTGGATGAAGGTGATAAGTAACATTTTTGATATATCAAAAAAATTAATTTTAATCGCCTATATCTAAAATAAGACTGATGTGTATCATCAATAGACATCTCGATCTCTTCTGTTATAAATCAAATATTGAAATTATCTTAATATAAAAAATAAATATTAACAATATATCACACTTTACACTTTTATTCTTAGCAATAATTTAATTTTTCCCCAAAATATCACCTTTATCCACTACATCCTTCCATTATCTCAATACTAGCACAATATATATATATATATATATATATATATATGCCTTTTTAATTACAAGGCATAATTAATTATTTTTAATTAAGACAGGAGCCTTTTCCAGCTAATATGGTATCAATGACTTTCGATTATTGAATTGTTCATTCTGACTTTGATAAAATTTTTAAAAACATAGGTAGTTTCAAAATTGCAATGGTAGTAACTAAGCATATTCGAATGAGAAAAGAAGGTTTCTTAAAAGTTTCCTTTTGGACATTAAACCCGAACAGAATTTATCAGGCCCTCCATTTTAAAACCCTATAATTTCACTGGTTTCAAGATAACGTACGATAAGTGCCACATGCTGCACAGGCCCACCCTAATTCTAACAATATGCGATACTTGCCATGTATTGTTGTTTATGTTTTTTTAGTTATATTTTCTTGATAACATTAGAATTTATACAAATATAAATAGTTTATATAAATAAAATACAAACATAATTATTCTTAGTAGAAAAAGAAAATATATAATACCAGAGTTAAGAATTCTGATTAAACTAATAAATATTTTAAAACATCTATAGCCATAAATAAACTAAAAAATATGAATATTCTGCCATCAAAGTTGAAAGCATTGCTTTTGTCTCCAATTTTTTAAAAAAAATAGTTTTTGGGTAAATCTTTTTTATTTTACTAAGCAAAGTGTTTGGGTTGTCTACTAAAAGCTATGTAACGATTTTTGAGGGAACGGCTTGATCGATTTTTAAGTTTTTTATAAAATATTGGAGAGCCCTAAATCCAATGATTTTAATACAGTCATTTGATTAAGGGTTTTATAATGCTAAAAATTGGGTACTTTTTAGACCAAATTAGAAACTTTAAAATAATGTATACAGAAAAATGGTTTAAAGTTAAGACCTTTTAACTTATGATAACAATATTACATTAATTAAAACATTGAATAATATGGCATTGATTACATATATTTAAGACCATTAAGAAATAAACTGGCAAAGGCTAGGACAGATAAGTATCAAAAGAAAAACCATTTCCTTAAAATTATCAAAATAAAAACAGTATTATCCTGCTATTTTCCACTCCCTCGGTGTTTGTATATTAATTAAATTATTTAATAAATTATATAAATTTATTAAATAATTAAAATGGAGGGCCTGATAAATTCTGTTCGGGTTTAATGTCCAAAAGGAAACTTTTAAGAAACCTGCTTTTCTCATTTGAATATGCTTAGTTACTACCATAATTTATAATATAAAGTATTTATATTAATTAAATTGTAGAAATGTATTTGATCAACAAAGAGATACTTGCAAGAATCTAAGCTCTTCATACATTTAATTCTTAGATTTGTAATTATGTATAAAAATAAAATACTGCTGTGATATTCATGAATTTATAGTTAATGCATAAAAAACTAAAAATAACAAAATTTTAGAATGAATCCACTATACTAAAGCTAATAAGATAGTAATTCATTATAAAACAGGCATTAAAAGTTTACGGTTTATGCACTATAACTAATAAAATTAAACTATAACACTAAAATAATAACAATTACAACAGTTTCGAGATGATTTTGATGCTTTAGATAAAAAACAGAAAACCTCTAGAACTGTTTATGTATTATTTACAAAATTTATTAAATAATTCGTAATAGGAAAATTCCATACAAGAGAGATAAGTTATTGATTGTAATTTCCTTTTCATTTCAGTTATTCTGAAATCTTTCTTAAGTCCTTTGATAATAATAATTGTTTTAAAGATGCACAAAAATACAATAATTTATATTAATTTCAATCTTGTTTATTGGCCTTTTTTTTTTTTGTTTTGTCTGATTTTTAAGTCTATTATTGTTTTACTGAAGTTAGTTAAAAAATGTTTGCAAAGTAAGTCATTATAGCTTCCTCATAATTTTTATGACAAACCCATATATAGACTGAAAATTTCTTGAAAATTGAATTAATGGTATTAAGTGATATGCCCATCACAAGATTTTGTTTAAATACAGTCTAAAATATAAATTGTGAATTGAAATTTTCGATTGTAAGGACAAAAATATCTGTAACCATGAGCCATGAACCTACAACATGAATATTAATTTCCCATCTTTAGTAGGGAAGCAGCAATTATTATTATCAACTACAAATTGATTCTCAAATATATATGTCTGAATTCTGTAATTTAATTAAAACAAATATGAAATGATAATTTGTTGTCAGTTTTAATCTGAGATGTTTATAGAAAATAATAAACTACATACTTATAAAATGTACTGAAATGGAAAAATGTAGCAATAGAATTGTTAAATTTGAACACAAATCCCACTAAATACAAATAATCAGTGACGCAGAAGAAAAAAAAAACTCCAAGAACTACATCATTGCAAACAATTTTTACTTGAAAAAAATTATAAAACTATAAAAATGTCACAATAAAAACATTTTCTGTCGAAAGACAATAACTTAATAAAGTTTTAAGAGGATATTCAAATTTTAACATAGGTTTCAATAAAATATCAAAATTCAACAATTAAAAGTACATGATGAAATGAAAACCCTGTCTGTACACAACCTGGAGTTCATAGAACAAACAAACGATACATAGATGATACTGATATGCCTAGAAGTGTATGAAGTAAGAAAACCAATTCTATGTTCACTGAACATTATATTAAACCAAGATGACACGGAATGTGCAACGTAAGGGTTCCAATAGAATTTTAGCTGAGAGAGAAAACAAGTTGTTCCAGATAAGACAGATTCCCTTGTTCAATATTTTTCCTTATATGTTATGAATTGATTAATAAAATCTATTCATTTTATACAATGAGCCCCACATTTATATCCAGTCCTTTAAGAAGAAACTCAAGAACCAAGGATTTCTTCTTTAAACAAAAAAATCGGGACCATAATTTTAAGCAATTATTTTCATATTTCAATTTTTTTCATTTGTCAATAATAGGACGATCACATGATATCTTTGATCACAATGAAAGCTATGGTTAATCTGGACATGTGCTATCACTGAATATACATATAACAATGATGGAAATGACCTACAAAATTTCTATAAGCATAGCATAGCAAAAAAAAAAACATATTAAAACAGGAAAACATATCTTTTCTTCTACTGATGTTTTTGCCAGCTTTATATTATTATTTTGTGAATAAATTTTGTATATACTGAAACAATAAGTTAGACCATTACATTCCCTAACTATTTTATGATACAAATCAAAAGGTAAGAACACAAAATTTTGATTTCAACCTTAGGATTTTGAAATTGACCAAAAGCTAGTGCCAATAGACACCTGTAGTAGAACTTTGCAGAAAAATCTTAATAATTAAGCAGAAGGAAAAAATAACCTACATTCCCTTGATCTTTCCGGGATGTAGAAGTTACTCCATACATCTGAGAGAAGAAAAGAAAAAATATAATATATAAAAAATAAATAAACTCGAATGAAACTTATCACATACAAATCGAAATTTTCTTAACAAATTTACTTACCTTATCTCCACTAGAATAGAAGAAGTATTTCAACTTTACTATGTTACAATGTTCTAGGCGCCTCATTATTTGTAATTCTCGGTTCTGGAAAATATATGTACTTATAAAACAAATAATAGGTCACATGAAGCTTTCCTAAAAGTTATGTTTTATACACACAAAATTATACAAACCATATGTAAATCAAAATTAGTTATTTTAAGTGCACAATATTCTCATTTCACAGATAGATAAAATAAATTATTAAAAAATGCTTTATTCAAAACTTTATTTATTCTGCTTTTTATGTTAAGTTTTATTTAAATAATAATTCCTTTAAAGTTTTCTTAGTCAAAGTTCATATAATGTTATCAATTGTACAGAAATACAAGATTATCTAAGTATAATCCAATTCACCATTGCTCAAACCATCTATATGCTGATGACTCTCAAATTTATATTTCCTATCCGCCCTCTGAGTTATTAGAAGCATTTACTAATATTCAGAAAGGCCTGGATAGGATCAGTGCCTGGGCAAGCTTGAATATATTAAAGTTAAGCGCAATGAAAACTCAGGCCATTCTTATAGGTATCAACTCCCTCCTTAGATCCATTTCCACCCTTCCTTCCTTGATTATTAATGACCAACCAATCTTCTTCATTTCCTCTATAAAAAACTTAGGAATTACCATTGATCAAAACCTATCCTGAAAACCCATATTGCTCATATCTCCAGAAGGTCAATTGGTACACTTAAACTATTCCATCGTTCTCGTCAGCATCTCCCACAACTTATCTGCAAGCTCCTCGTTTCCTCATTGATTTCCCCCACTTTGCCTATGGCTGTGTGGTATACAACGGTCTCTTGTTGGTGCTTGAGGACAGACTGAAGAGAATCATGAACTTAAGATTCGTATTCGGCACTTCAAGATGGTCTCATGTGCCCCACTTATATGAGAGTCAAAGTGGCTCTTCACCTCTTTCCGCCGCCAATACTTCTTTGGAAATTTCTAATACCAAACGATCAAATCCCAGCACCCTTCCTATATCCTAATAAGTTCCTAATTCTATATAAGTTTTAACATAAAACATAAATGATCTTTGTCACCTAGTTTGATTATTATTTTTAATTTTTTTTTTTTCTCTTCGCTTCAGGTTGTGCTTTTTCTTTCTGGGTATATATGTTTATATGAACATATATTTTTTATGCATTTTTATTTTATTTTCCATTTCAACTATAATCACACTTGAAAAGATTTTTTTGTTTACCCCTTAACATATAATTTTATAGTGCTAGTTTATTAATTTAGCCTACTTTTTATATTTTAACATCTAAACCAATGTCTTTTTGTTATTACATTTGTTACCTTATTATATTATTGTTTTATTTATTTATTTTTATTTATCCAGGTTATACTTTTTGCCTCTCTGTGTACCAATATGAGTAGTAGGTATATATATATATATTTCTTTTTATTTCCATTAAACTACAAGTAATCTTGAGATTTTATTTTTATTTCTCTTAGTGTTTGCATATTATTATATAAATCACTGTAGATATTATTACATTTTGAACCAAGTTATTTTTTTATTAGTTAACCTATAGTTTATAAATTGTGTAGTTTGTATATATAAATATGTAATTTCTTTTTAAAGGAAGGAGATGGTCAGGGGTTGCGGTCATAAAAAGGCTAAATAGTGGTAAAACTATTTTATTGAAAGCCAACGTTTCGACCCGACTTTGCAGGTCTTCATCAGGGAGGTGTGTTCCTCTAGGAGTGAAACGTTGGCTTTCAATAAAATAGTTTTACCACTATTTAGCCTTTTTATGACCGCAACCCCGGACCATCTCCTTCCTTTATAATGCAACGGTCAAATATTAAATATTCAGTAATTTCTTTTTGTTTTGTTTTTACATCATAAGTAATTTTGAGAAGGTTTTATGTTCATTTATTTTTTTTTGTTAATTTTTTAGGAGTTACATACTATTTTTTAAATAATGTATATAATGTTAGAATTTTTATAAGTTAGTTTTTGGCCAGATTTTTATTTTCTTTTGTATTAATTCATCATTGTTATTCTAAGGGAACTAAGTCCCAGAATAAAGTTCAATTTTCTATTCTATAATCTAATATAATACTATATGATAATATTTACTTATGAATATAAATAAGTTTATTGCTATGTTTACAGTGTTTTGATGCGATGAAAGACTGGCAATCAAATATTTTTAAAAATCTGATGAAGAGTTGTATTATTATTATTTGAGTTAAGGGAAATAAATAAATTTAATCACAAAAGATCTCCCCTAAAAATACATTTTAAAAAACTACAGGTATAACTCGTTCTTAAATAATTATATAATTTGAGAATAATTTAACAGTTCTGTGGTTCCAAGTCACCTAAATTATATAGATTTTTTTATTAATTTTAATTTGTCTTCACTCTTATTTTTGGTTTATGATCTTCAGAAGATCATAGTTAGATAATATAAATATCCTTATAATTAACAAGTACAATATTGTAGCAGATGTATAGTTTTAGTATTTGTAAATTTAAAATTTGTAAAACTAATAAAAAGTGAACTATTCTATGGAAATCATATGTTATCTCAATACCTTTATGTATTATTTCTCGAAGTTTTTTTTTCGATATGCCATATTTTTCTAAATTCTCTATCAAACCCAATGATTCTCTTTGAAATGCAAAACAAAATAAGCACATCCCCCAGAAAAAAAGTAAAGAAAAGAAAATCCAACTTCATTTGAGCATAAACAAAAAAGAATCCAGTTTAGGATTGACTATAACCACGATAATTAGAAAAGATTTTAAAAATTCCTAAATATTTTTTTTAAAAATCCTCAAAATTTTTCAAAAAGGGCCGTGTAATTCTATAGACTGAAATTCCAAGGAATAGGTAATCCCTAAAAAAAAAAAAAGAACTATTTCTGGCGAATCTACTTTGATGTAACCATTTTTAGCAAATATATAACCAATAGTAATATGCATACATTTAAATTTATATAGTTGAATTAACTATTGTAATGGGGCAAGGAAAACATAATTAATTCTTCACTCTCCAAACAATATTTTCTTATTTCCATATTATATTGCCATTTATTTACTGAATAATATAATATAAAAATTATTCATGCAGTCCAGCCAGTTATTAATGTATGAAATTTATATAAAATATTAATTTCCTTTATAACATACATAAATGGGAAAGTAAAAAAATAAAACGTGAAATAAAATGTTAAAAGATAATGTGATATGTGCATAGCATTATTAATCAGTGTGTCATATTTCACAGAAAATTATTAGAACCAGGAATATGAAGCTATAAAATAAGAGATGGGCTCATGAACACATCACTAGTGATTCATTGAACGCAAAATCTTATTTGGCTTCAAATCAAAAACTTATTCATTTATTTTTGTTCTTGAAAAAAAATAAAAATAATGATACAAAAAGTTTATTAAAATGACTTATTAGACATTTTAATTTAAAAAACTTGTTGAACGGCAACACTAAATAATGCAGTTACTGGCTACCATGGTGATCACTGTTACAGGTCAGGATAAGCAGGCAGATGTTATATCACACCGGCTGAACAGCACCCGTGAGATAGGGAATAGAATTTTATATGAACACATCAAGTGATAATTACAGGAAGTATCTGATAATTTTTTTTTTTTTAATATCTTAGATCCTCTCGCTAAGCTGAATCCAACAATTCATAAAGAAGAGTCTAATAAATTAAGCAATCAAAATTCACTAGTTATTTAAAATAAAATACTGTATCTCAGTTCAATTTAATTCTTCCATAACCCAAGCTTAATGTTATTAAAAATAAAAGAAAATGGCTTCAGGTAAAATATGTGATGTTTGCTCTTTAACCTAAAGATATCAAGAATAAGAAGACTGGCATAACCTGAATTACAGATTTAATTTAATTTAAACTAAAAAAATCATAACAGTATTGATGCCATTAAAGAACATAATAATGAGAAAGATGAACATTTTATAATTTGTTGATCCCATCTTATGTTTCTAAAATCTTAATAACCCTATAACACTACTTCTAAAAAGAACAGAGAGTCAGTAAAAGTATAGATGAAAAAAGCTGTTATGGAGAGATGTTCTGTTAATTGTGTTGGATGTTTAGAGTACAATATAAATATGGAATGATACAAATGAGTTAAAGACAGAACTTTTATTATTTACACTTACCTATACATGAAATATTTTATTTGAAATAATTAACCATTTCACAGTTCACTCTGATATAAAATGTGGTTAAATATAAAATATGGAAGAGTTTGATAATTAACTAAAGGAGAAACAAGAGATCATAATTAAGAATAGAAGTAATTGAGGGACCAAAGGAATACGAGCGCTCCCAAGCTCATCGGAAGATTAGAACGGTTAGTCGACGGTTGTGCAAGGAGGTGATTTGACTGAGATCACGCTCAACCGCCAGGTTTTCCCAATAGTTAAATAATTGTTTAAGAGTACCCACTTTGAGAGGGTGGGTGTGCCCCCATCGTCGCCCCAATATAAGCCCCACACCTGATGGAACAGAATAAATAATTTTTCTTCTAAGAGCCAAGATTCGAACTCGGGACTTCGACCATTGGAAGATCAGTGCCCTACCTATGAGCTACCCCACTCCCTTAAAAATAACCACAATGAAATATAAAGGCCTTCTTTATCGGTGGCACTCCTATCAGACTAAAAATATTTTATTGCACTTAATTATTTATTATAATAAAATAAATATAATACATTAGACGGCTCTGAAAAACATGTGCTAATTAATTGTTTTAAATAATGTTTCATATCGTCTAAAATTTTTACTTTCATTTCCCTTTTTCTGAAAATATTTATTTCTGCTGAAGGTAAGTGAAAGTTGTGTGATGCTCGGACCGCACCAGATTTTTAAAAATTGTTTTTCTGTTATTTCAGAACTAAAACTTTTTTCCTTTGAAATTTACAAAAGTTTTATAGAACTTATATTTATAAATAATTTTATTTAAAAGTTCTGTTAAAGTAATTCATTTCATCAAAAAATTAAATTTAAAAAACGGTAATTGAACAGTACAGTCTGAATATGAGAATCAGATTCTTCATTGAAGATAAATAAATCTGATAAGAAATAAGAGTTAAAGCAAAAATAATTTGGTTATTTTATATACATTGAAAATATGCCATGTCAAAATATGCGAAGGAGAGAGGTCAGGTACATAAGATGGGTGTTGGAGATTTTCGTAACCAACCTCGTGTAATTGTTGCATTGGTTGTGCTACGTGTGGCCTGACATTATCATGGAGAAGGATCAATTCCTTCCGATTAATCAATGCTAGACAAATTAGCTGTTTCCAATTCATATCATCAATTTTTTAACAGTACTTGTCAGTAGTGGCCAACTTAGCGAAATTTAGAAAGCTGTTTAAGAGCGACAGTAGACCACAGTGACCATAACTTTTTTCTGATGCAGGTTGTGCTTTGAGAAATGTCTTGGTTATTCATCTTTGTCCAGCCATTGATTACAATGCCTTCTGTTGACATAATTGGACCAATTTTCAATCACACGTCACTATGTGATCGAGAAGTAGATCGTTTTTATTGTGTGTCAAAAGCATAGAACAGATTTCAAAGTGGTAATTTTTATGTTGGTCGTTTAATAGGTGTAGCACTCACTTGGCCAATAACACTTTATGCCTTATCAATAGCCTCCTAGTGGCGTTCAATGGTGAATTGGTTCCCGACAGATTCTAAATTTCTTGAATGCTTTTGGTTTGGTCTTCTTTTATACAGTGGCTTAATAATACAGTGCAGTCATATGGATTCGATTTCTGATTGGTTGGCCATCTTGGATCGTCCCTTGCTATCTGCTTGCTCTTTAGGCACCTCAAAAGTGTTAAAATTCCATATTTTATTAGCAGTATTTTAGTTCAGAAGCTTAATTTTGTTGTTTAAGTGATAGGTTTAGTTTATTAATAGGTAGTTTTTATTGAATAGTTATACGTTTTAGTGTTTTCAGTGATTGTTTTGGTTTCTTGTTCAGTGATAGGTTTCATCTTTACAGACTTATTTTATGAGTGATATTTTATTTAAAAGTTTAATTGTGTTGTTTTAGTAATAAATTTAGTTTACTAATAGGTAGTTTTTATTGAATAGTTGTACGTTTTAGTGTTTAAAGTGATAGTTAACCTATTCATGTTCAGTGATAGGTTTCATCTTCACAGACTCATATTTTATTAGTGATATTTTGTTTGAAAGTTTAATTGTGTTGTTTTAGTAATAGATTTAGTTTATTAATAGGTATTTTTTATTTAATAGCTATAAATATTAGTGTTTAAAGTTAAAGTGACAAGTTTGGTTTCTTCTTCGTAGACTTAAAATTGTGAGTATACTTTAATTTTTTACTTTATTTTATTAATTTTCCTTTTTAATTCAGTGGTAATGAAAGAAAAAGATGGAAATCAAGTTTGAAACTTGGTTATATGAAGACAGTGTCTATAGTTCGAGGCTATTAGAGAACACAATTTTTATCTTGAAGTTATTAGTTTCCAGTATAAAATTGAAATTTTGTTTTCCTTTATAGTTATTGTTACTTTCATCATTAAAATATGAATATCATTTAAGGTCAAGATTATCATTTAAGGATCATCAACTATACTCAATTAAACTATGATTTAAGGATCATCAACTACACTCATATTTTTAATATTGAAAGTAACAATAACTATAAATGAAAACCAAATTTCAATTTTATACTTGAAACCACTGACTTCAAAATACAAATTGTATCAGCTAATAGCCCCAAACTATAAAAATATCTTCTATAATCAAGTTTCAAACTTAATTTCAATCTTTTTCTCTCATAACCACTGAATTACAAAGGAAAATTAATAAAATAAAGTAACAAATTAAAGGATTAAGTCAATTTCGAAACCTATATGAGCCAAATCAACTCAGAGGTGATTTAAGAGGATTTTTCATAGAGAAAAATGAGTTCTGTTGATGAAGAACACATATTTAATTGTAACAATATTAAATATAGTATTCTTAAGAGGTTTATTGTATTTAGACTTAGGATAAATTCAATAAGTAAAAAGAATTTCCCTCATATGTCTGTTTTTAGCAGTAAATATGTAAATGTATATGTGCAGCATTTATAAATTTAAATTTCTTTGTAAATAAATATTCTGTTTCATCTTTTTTTTTTTTTATATTCCTTTGTTGATTGAAAATGTTTTCTTTTTCAAGTTAAATTGGATAGTTCTTCAATCAATTGATAATTTATTGTATTTTATCCTTACAGTTTTATGTTTCACTATTAGTTATTTTTACTTGGTATATCCTGTGTGATAAAATTGAAAATATATTATAGCCAACAATCTCTAATTTCCCAAAAAACTAATGAAAAATAAATAAAATAAGAGATGCAATATAAAATATCTACATTATGGTAAGAGTAAACCATTTCATAAAAAAATATTTTATATCAATGATCAGAAATGAATCTATACATCGAGGATCAAATTTTGAACTATTTAAAATTGTAATTATAGTGGATTTATAATAGTTAGTGTTGTCCAAAATCAGTCTTGGTGATATACTTTGCAAAATCAAGACTAAGGTCTGCCTAACTTGTAAGACCAAGACTGATAAAAAAATCCTTTTTATGAATAAAAATTAAGTTAAAATAGTCAACCTTGAAATAGTTGTAATAGTAAAACTTGAAAAATTTAGTTACCATATGTAAAGAATTGGTGTAACCAATATCCTTTGGAATTTAACTCTCAATTTTTCATTTGGGCTTAGGTTTCCCATGTCTGACAAATTACAGTAATATATCTATAATAAGAAGCTGATAGGTAACTGGAAGACTGTTGCGAGACTTGCACAAGACCAAGACACCTCATGGTCTCGCATTTAGGCAACACTAGTTGTGGTATTCAGTCATAAGCAATATAAATAAATTATATTTATTAAATTTACATTAAATAATTTATTTTTATTAAATTTACATTAAATAATTTATATTTATTAAATTTGCATTAAATAATTTATATTTACTAAATTTACATTAAATAATTTGTATTTATTAAATTTAGATTAAATAATTAACATTTATTTAAAGTTTTTTTTTCTAAAGGTGAATATTAAGAAGAAAAATAAAAATAGTTTCATGATTGCTGACTTAGAATTGAGTTTCTGGTTTTCCAATGAAAGTTAATTTTCACATAGTTTTTGTTTAATGTTTTAATAATTAATTAATTTGTTTGTGAAATTTGCCAATGAGAGAGTAAGATGAACACAATGGAAATCTTAATATGCCAAAGTTTATTGGAATATATTTTAAAAGAAATTAAACAGAAAAAAAAACAAATATTGTTCTTTGATTTTATTATTTATTTTCGCATGATATAAGTGATTCATATGCTTCATACAGATTGTTCAACTTCAATTCTATCTCGCAAACCATTCTAGTAAATAGTTTGTTGCAATAATTACTTTTTAAATTGAAATAACAAAGACAGACTATTCAAATATTAGTTTCCCGCCGGTCCAATATGGCCGTCCTCTCCGTATGACCGCACTGTATTATTAAGCCACTGTATTCTTTTACAACTGACCTGCACAGCTCATTGACAACTGGAAGCCACAACCTTCCTAGAATTCCAAGTTGAAATCTCAACTGTGAAACTTGGAAACAGAAATTAATAAATAAAAACGTGGAACCACTGCTACACAGTACATTCGTTAATAGTCTCCTAATTCCACACTTCATTAATTTTACAAGCAGTTTGCACAGTGGTGCGCCCTAAATTAAATTCATAAAAAAAATATATATATATAAAAAATAGAATAAGTTTCAAAACCTTTAAGCACACTGAACAAAATGGCTTTACTGACTAAATTATTGGTGAAAGAGAGGGTATTAGATAAGTTTTATAATGGAATATAAAGAATGAATATTTAGAATTTCCTTTGTTTACACAATTCAATCAAAACATAACAATGGCGGCAAACCTGCATTATTTTTGCATCAACCCAATAATGACAATTGTAGGTCCAATTACCGCTCATTGCTCATTTAACAGATTAATTATTGATGAAAAGTACTTATAAAGTATTATGAAATTCAAGATTAATTACTGATGAAAAGTTCTTATAAAGTATTACGCAATTCAAAATAAAATATTGGTATTTTATAAAAGTATTGCTATAGATTTGGCCTGGAGAATTTATTTTCATATCAAGATGGATCAATCAAAAAGATTTCAACATTTTCACACTACCTATTAACTGGGGGTGATGCACAACTACCCGCCTCAGTTTGATTACATAAGTCCAATACATAATCCAATATAAATCCAATAAACAAACCCGTTATTTAAGCTTATATTTATATTACTTCAAAAATATCCATTTTGTAGCTAATAAAATAATGTTACATATAGAACTTACCTTAAACCTTTTGTCCTGGAGAACTTTTTTAATAGCCACCATTTCATTGGTGTCGCAAAGCTTTGCTTGGTAGACAACACCAAAACTTCCATTGCCAATGACTTTCGTATCAGTGTATGATACTTCCAAAGGCCGGTCTGGCCCTTGGCCAGGCGTCGCCACTACTGTAGTCACCTTATTTCCATCTTTACCTATTAGAATAGAAAAAAGTATTAGAAACACAACATGGGAATGCATATAAGTAATAAATAAAAATAACATATCAAAAGTAGAAAAGAGAAAAAGTTATATAAATTTCCAAGAAAAGAATAATTATCAAAACTGAATTTTCAACTGTCTTAAAATATTCAAACAAGAATTTTTAGCTATGTAAAGAAAAATTAATTGAATGGGAAGTATTCATAACAAACAATTCTTTCAAAAGTTATTAGTTTAGAATAAGATATTATAAAAGATAGTAAAAAATAAGTTATCATAGAGTTATCTTTTATAATCCCATTATCAAGATGCTTGTGCAGCATCTAGCTCTTATAATAATTGCTCAGAGCGGAGGAGAGAGGGATTTATGAAAAAAAAAAAAAAAAAATACAATTTGCATTTAGTCTATTGAAGCACCTTAAACAGTTGATGATAAACATCATCCAAGAAAGAACACTCACTGATATTAAACCAATCAGATCCTCTCCTATCACAATCAACCATTTTCCCAAAGAAATAATTAATCAGATACAGAGTGAGAAATTGAAACTTTCAAATTACAAAACTTTGAGTAATTTCTTGTAAACAATTTTCAAACTAACAATTTATATAAATAGCCTTCATATCAAAGCTATTAAATCTGCCCGTAATGATACAGTTAAATTTACATCAACTTGTGGGTATAACCTAATTCTACTTACACTTTTAAACATGTCAAGTGAACATATGGTGAACTGATTAGATAACCTACCATTTCTAAAATTGTAAACTTAGAAAAATAATACAAATTGTAATTAATTTTACTCATTTAAAATTTGATTAGAGAATATAAGCATGATTCAACAACACTTGTTTGGGAAAAAAATCGAGATAAAAAATTAGGCAAACTTAGCTTTTATGCTCCATCATGAAATAACTTTGCCTACAACAGTTATCAATTGAATGCTAAGACAAAATAAGCAAATACAAATGTAAATGAACAATAATAATTTTTCAAAAACTACATTCCAAATAAATGCACAAACATTATTGATAACATAATGTTTAGTTTAAAAAAAAAATGTATTCAACTTGTAATAAATATTATGACATTCACATTTTTGAAGCGAAATTTGATACCAGTACATGTTTATAAATCAATGTAACACGTGTTTTATATATTACATTTTATGATTTCATATAAAATATTATGTCAGATAAAAATCTAACGAGATATGTAAAATTTAATTTTATATTATAAAAGAGCAAAGGTTTGTTGAAAATACCGTAAATAAATTACTTTATATTTTTATTGAAGTATGCTGGAAGCTTCATTAGCCACTTCGCATCAACTACCACGTTTTCTCCTGTACTTAATTATTTAATTAAAAGTATCCACTTTGTAGAGGCTGGATTCCCTCAAAGAGGATCTACTTATCACAGGGTCGACCCATAACAGATGTAACAGAATAAATAATTATCTGCCACAGCCGGACTCAAACATGAGACTCTGAGTATAGGAGCACAGGGGGGGCTACATAAAAACCTAGTAAATTAAATGATAGCTTTACATAAATCACAAATTTCTCTCCTACCAAATACTGTCACGTTTATGTCTCTTATCTATTACAAAAGTTACAGTCTATAACTAACAAAGGGCTGTTACCAATATATAACTGATATTGGTACTATATTACAAGCAACCTATTCTAGCACCGGTGAGAAAGAAAAGATAAATTCCAAGAATCTACACATAAATAACTTCAGATCGAATTCAAATTAGTATCTCTTTTTCATTATGCTGCCACAGCCTTAGCCACCAAACTATAAAGTGTAATAAACACAATCGTAAGTTAATACCATATGATTTGTATGGAATTCAGGCAAGCACAGAGATATTGATTTTCCAAGAGCTCATACTATGGGTCTGTTCCAACAAGGTGCACACCAGGTTCTGGACAAAAAGCCTTGAACCTGGGACAGATAGCCAAATCCTTAGCTCGAAATTATAAGACTTTCCAGCACATGTACTAATAGTCACAGACATGAGCAAACGTTATCATACAAATTAAAGGTGTGGGTTAGACGACGATAGCGGCAACAGTCAACTGTCAAAAAATTTATTTTATTTTTTCTTCCAAACCAAATTTTCATTTTATTTCTTTTTCAGATAAATTGATTGTTATATACCAGCCAACATAAATAGATCAGAATGAAGAACAAGCAGATCAATAAAGAAACCTAAGAAGAATGTGAAACTAAAAATGAGTCCTATTGAAAAGATCAGACTACCAGTAGAAAAGACTGGAAATAATTAGGAACAGAAATGAGATATTGATAAAATCTAAGTGTTTATGCATGGGGAAGGAGGAATAGTTTATTTTCAACTATTCTTATATAATATGGTTACCAATTTGTTGTTATATATATCACTGAGGGGTTCGTTTTTGATTTGTTTGTGTTTATCATAATTTAATAAATGTTTCCTATTTTTTATTATGACCAATGCTAATTTTGAGTCCTTCAGATTCTATAATCATGATAACACTTGTTTATGCTTTCAAAAAGTTTACAAAATCTGGTTTTTGGATGTATTGTAAGGTGTATTTAAAAACAGCATAAAGTGTTGGAAACAAAAGGGAGGTAGGTATCAGTGGTAGAGCACTGATCTTTCATTGCTCAAGGACCCAGGTTCAGATCCTGGCTCATGGCAGAAAATTCTTAATTCTGTTTCATGAGTCGTGGGATGGCCCTGTGGTCAAGAGACTCTCCTGAGGCATTCCCAGCCTCTAATAAAGTGGGAACTCTTAATTAAATAATTAAGGGGGAAAACCTGGCAGCTGAGCGTGATCTCAGTCAAATCATCTCCTTGCACAACCGTTGACTAAGAAACAGTAAATTCTCTAAATAGTACTAAACCCAAGACCCTTCATGGGGAATAGTGGTACATGTTATGGGAAGCACAATCAGTTAACTTAACTAACAACAACATTAGCACTAAACCAAACTATTTATTTTATTTCTCCTGTTACTGACAGTAGATGGAAAACATCAAAATAAGAAACAAGAATATTAATATGGGAAAAAAAATTCATATATTTGTTTTTCTCATAATTTGTGATAAGTCTAAACACATCTTTAAGTTATTAAAATGATTTTCATTTCTTTAATTATTTAATAATTTCTCTGTCATTATTTCGTAATTCAGATCAGCAATAATCACCTAGCATTTAAGTTTCATATACTTATTTCATGTATTTTTTATTCTTTATTTTTGTTTTAAATATATTTTTTCTTTAAAATGTTTTGTATTTGTTATGTAGTTTAAGATTACCTAATGACAAAAAATATATTCTTCAAAAGTATAATTCTTTATTGTAACAGTCGATTGTAAAAATAAAAATAAAAGTGTTTTTGTTAATCAAGTTAAATTCATTTAAAAATCGAATAAGGTCATTGCCTCCATTTTATCTTTGACTTCCTCATTTTCCATATTGGGATTTAATCCTAATTATTCTCTCAACCTATAAACTTCATTATTAAAATTACAATAATTCAGAACAATATTATATAGAACAGTAATTAAGTGAACAATCAGAGATATTTTTTAATGTTATGTGAAACAATTGTTTAAATTTATAATGGTGTCTAATATTTTTGATTTTAGATCAAATAATAGTAGAAGTTGATTGGAGTGTGGTCAAAGATGAAATTGATATAATAAACAACGAAGAAGCCTCATTTTATGATTTCCTAGTTTTAGGCCTACATTGGGGTGCATTACCAAACTTTAAGATCAACTCAAAACATTATTTAAGAAAAATAATGTAGTTTTGGAATATTTACCACATTATAAGATTTCATAAAATCATTTATTAAGGCTGCTGTGTTTATTTTGAAATTCACAATAGAAATTTTTACTTAGTGACAAGTTTAATGTAACTAATTTTTTATACTATGGTTGTCAAGACATATTTAAAGGTTGTATATCTGATAAATGCCTAATGCTTTGACGAAGACTTAGTGTAATGATTTTATTACATATCATTATGAAACCCATATTCCAAAATCTCTTAATTATATAAATTTTTTTAAGTGAGTTTTGAGTGAATCTTGAATTTTGATACTACCGATAGATAAATGTTTCAAAGTTCAAATTCATTCAAAAATCTTCTTAAGAAACAAAATTTAATTATTTGGTTTTGTAATAAGGGTCGGTGTAAACCAAATAATAATCTCTGGGACCAACTGAAGCAACAATATTTTTAACCTAGGAACATGGGTAACCTTCTACGTTGGTGGCGTCAAAAATGGTCAAACCTACCAAGAAAGGGTTTCAACAAGCCCAGTTCATGAACTAGTACATGGACCGGACATGCACAGTAAATCGGCCATGAACTAGTGCATGATTGGTCCTGGACTGCTTGTTGAAACAGTCCCAATTTACAACTAAATGATTTTATATTTTTGTTCAATGAAACATAAAATATAGCACATATGACACCTTTGACTAAACAAGAGGAAATCACGAACTAAATACTACCAAGTGTTTTGAAAATACTAGGCCCACTTTATTGAATAAAGCTCTGATATATCAATAAAAGAAAATGAAAATCGGGAAATCTTAATTTTCCTTTCTTTACTAGAGAATTTAAATAAATAATTATAAATACCAGGTTATTACTTGAGTATTAGAGCATAAAATAAGTTAAGCATTAAAATTATTTTTCAAAATACAGGCAATCATTGTCCAATTTAACCCATCTTTATACTAGAAGCTGAATCTGGCAATGATACCAGTCCTTGGTTTCTCACCACATTTTTGTCTTTGAAGGGCAAAAACATGACACTGATAAGGAAAAGACTAATGTCAGATGGTCTTGCTTTGAATGTAAGGAGGATTACTGAGAATTTTTCTTGGACTGAACATGAATGCAGAATTATTGCTTTATTTCAATTGAGTAAAGCAGTACGAAGTATACTTTAATTTACTTCTTTCTTTCTGAAGTTACTTCTTTTAATTTTTTATAATATCTATTATTTTTTGGATTTTTAAACAAACTTTTATGGACATCATCTCTTTGTTGAAATTGGGTGGCTGACAAATGATAAGAATCTAATCTGGGCTATGAGACTGAGCTGGATGGCGGAAGCTGTTAGAGGAGACCAAGACACAACCCGGGTTGTAGAAGCCATCAAAGTAAATAAGTACGTGATCTAGGTCATAACAAATTTCTGACATTAAATGCATGATTGGTTACTGTAGGAATTAAAATTTCAGTTCGGGATGATAATCTACGAATGGTAATAAATAGATACCGGCTCACATTCGAGGAATATAGCATCCACCTCTGAAGGGCTGCTGTTCCTAAAATTGAACCAACATTCAAATACTGCCTTACCAAGACCAAAAATGGCAATCTTTTTCTCCAGCATTTTAGATGAAATTTATGTAACGGAATAAAAAACAGACAGTAGTTAAACATGATTAAATAAAGGAATGGTGAAAGTAAGCTATGATTTTTGCATAGTTTACATCAGAATCAAATAAAGACTGAAATTGATACTTGATATAAATAATGTTTAGATGAAATTTAACAGAAGGAAACCACCTTTTTTTTTTTATTCCCCCACCTGGCCATTTCTGGCATATAGGATCTCCCAAACCACTTTATGGTTAAAGTAAACTCTAGTTATAGTTAATGAGCTAAGCAAATCTGGGATCTTTTAAATAATTTTCATTTTCCCCATCTAACCTAATTTAATTCTTAGCTTTATCCAATCCTTCATATAGCTATTTTGTGGATAGACTGATCAAAAATTAACTTCTTTTTTTTTTCCTTCATTTTAAAATAATAAATAAATAAAACTTCTATTTCCAGATAACAGATCCTATTTCCAATATATATATATATATATATATATATATATATATATATATATATATATATATATATATATATATATATATATATATATATATATTGAACACTTTATAGAAGTGGTTTATTTGCAAGTAGCACAGTTTTAGTTAAGTAGGTGTGGTGATTTCTTTGAATTATCATTTGCGATACTTTTTGAAATGCAGTTCCTTGATCTGATTTCTTTCAGCACTGTAAACTTTATTTTTCTGATTGCTCAGTCTTTATTAAAATTTACTGTAAAGAACATGCATTCATAATTGAAGAAATACGATTTTATCTAGTAAAATTTGATTAAAACAATATTTTTAATCAAATCACTGATTACTCACACCCTTGAGTTCTTTCCTCTCTCCTCCTCTTTTACAGAAAACTAACGAACAATGACTTTCATAAAATAGTTAGTGAAATGTTTGATATTATCCTTTCTTCCTAAAAAGTACAGTATCAAGGACAATATATTAATATTTTTATGGATGGGAGGATGTTGTGACTTTAATTTCTGACATTCGTCTATAATTTTTTTAATTTTTCTTCACATCTTTATTTCTGCATTGTTTGACAGAAATGCATACAAATTCAAATTCAAAACATCAATTTGTGTGTTCAATTAAACGCTTCGGATTCAATCAATTAACTATCATAATTTATTTTCCTATTTGTTCATAAAACCATTATTAATAAAATGACCAGTACTGGTCCTAAACATTTGGCACCCCCTGGCAATAACGTCATTCATGCCCTAAAAAAAAATTAAATTTATTTCTCAAGCTGTTTTATATTAAGTAATATTTGAATTTTACTTCATTAAATATTTCTCTAATACAGTTGTTTTATTAATAGGCTAAAATTAAATATTTTAATACGTTTTGTGAATATTTTTTAAAAATAATTAACAAGATACGACTGCCTCTGATAGCAGCACCTAGACAATTGCCCGGCCCAAAGGCTGCCTCTGTAAATGAGAACTTTTCTTGTCTTTTAATTATTTTTTCTTGATAATGGTTAATGTCCAAGTCTCAAAGCCATGTTCCAGAAAAGTACAATATACTATAGCTCTGTTAGCTCTATTTCTGATGATTAGTCATTTATTGAAATAATTCTGGAGCCAAGGTATTTGAATCTGTTTAATATCAGAAACAATTTCCATCTATGTAGATTCTGTTGTTGGGATGGATTTTTCAACTATCATCTTCATTTCTAGTAGGTCCAATTAGTTCTCCTACTCCCAGTTTCTTTGAGTCTCTCCTCTTGGTACGTGGCCTTGGTATGCTATCCATACCAATATAAAATTCTAAGACATCCCATGTCCTAGAATTTTATTAAGATATGCACTTCCACATTTTCACCTCATATTGTTCTTATCAACTTCTCGAGGACTAAAATGAACAATATTCGTAAGAGTCTTTCAAGGACTAAGATAAACACCAACAATGAGAGTCTATCTTTCTACTTCAGACCTCTTCAAACTTCCAAGACTTTAAATACTTATTCTGAAATTTAGGACTTTGCATTTAAGATCATTTGTACATTCCTTCATCAATCTCACCAATATCTCAGAAACTTCCAGCTATGCTATGATCTTTCAAAGAAAGTATCTGTCCATAGAATCAAAGATTACTTTGAAATTGACAAATAAAATATGCACATCCCAAGCTATTTCTCATTGTTTTTCGAGCACTTGTTTTGAGATGAAAATTTGGTCTAACGTGATAAATATAAAAGAAAAAGAAAAAAATTAGTCCAATACCCAACAAGAATGCAGACAGCAGATGAATACATTCTGTTTTTCAATTTTAGAATTCTACTTATCTCAAATGTAAAACCTTAAAGAGAGGTAGAATATACTTTTTTCTTGGTTGATTATTAAGGCTCATTACACTGCTCTACATTGATATTATATCTCACTTGAAATCAACCTCATTCTATTTCTTTCGAATTCCACATAAAAATCATCTGTTAGCTCTAGTTTCAATGTTTCTTCTCCTGCGTTCGTAGGATTTATTTCTGTCCATGAATCACAGAACCATTTTGCTGACAGTTGTATGCAGTGTTAACATTTCAAGTTACTCTTGACATGGTTTCTCTTGTTTCAGACATTCTTTTAACGATTTTGTATAACCCAGTAGTTTTGATAAAGTTACAATGCTCAGAAAGTGTGTAAATGCTCCTGACAACTTTTGTAACATTTGTGGGGAAGTAAACTTTGCAAAGTCAAAAACATTGTATCAACTAGATAATGAAGACAGCATACCACGTGACCAAGATAAACTGTGGGCTCCACACATCTGCTGCTTCACATCTAGTGTAAGCTTAAGAGAATGGTTGAACAAGAACGGTCGTTCAATGTGTTTTACTGTTCCCATGATGTGAAGGAAGCCTACTAAATCACACTGACAACTGCTACTTTTGCAAAAACGAAAACCCCACTTGCTTACTGAAGCTGAACTCAGTGACTTGATTCGAGACCTGGATCTGCCCAAAGAGAAAGCAGAACTTATGGATTCACGATTGAAGCAATGGAACTTCTTATAACCTGGTGTTAAAATTACAACATACAGAAATCGTCAGAAATACTCTATCCCTTTTTTCATAAAGTATGAGAACCTTGTTGCCTGTTGTGATGTCGCAGGTCTGATGACAGCATTAAATCTCAATCACAACCCTTCTGAATAGAGGCTGTTCATAGATCCATCAAAGCTATCCCTCAAGGCAGTTCTGTTGCACATTGGCAATTTACTTCCCTCTATCTCCATTGGCCATGCTGTCCACATAAAGGAAACTTAACAAAACATGGAAACCCTTCTAAAATTCATCAAATACCAGGACTACCAATGGCAAATCTGTGGGGACCTAAAAGTGGTGGCAATTCTTCTAGGCATGCAACAGGGATAGGGATATACTTAGTACTGTTGCTTCTTATGTGAGTAGGACAGTCGGGACAGAGCATCTCATTATATCAGGAAAGAATGGCCTCAAAGAGAAGTCCTGATCTCTGGACAAAAAAATGTTCTCTACAACCCTCTTGTGGACCCTGAAAAAATCATTTCGCCTCCACTACATATAAAGTTAGGCCTCATGAAAATTTTTTTCAAAGGAATGGACCAATCATGAGAGTCATTCAAGTACTTGAGAGGAAAATTTCTTCGCTTAAGTGAAGCTAAGGTTAAAGAGGGTGTTTGGTTTGTCCACAAATCCGTGAGTTTCTTGATGATGGGGAATTTTTCAATATTCTTCAGGCTAAAGAAAGAGCAGTGTGGAAAGTATTTATAACTTTAGTTGATAGTTTCTTGGATAACAAAAGAGAGGACAATTATGTTATCTTAGTCCAAATCCTCCTTGAGAAGTACAGAGATCTCAGTTATAACATGTCACTCAAGATTCACTATCTTCACTCTCATTTGGGACTTCTTTCCCGAAGATTGTGGATCTGTAAGAGACGAACATGAACATAGTGAGAAATTTCGCCAAGATGTACCCTCAAAGGAACGAAGATATCAAAGTCGATAGGATACTTCAATGCTCGCAGGCTAATGCTAGAACGTTGTGAGGGATATGCCAGAACATCAGTACAATCGTAAATCAAAGAATAAATGTTCTATATAAACTGTACAGTGCTGCTCTTGCTGAGAGAATTTGTAACTTAATGTTTAATGGGTTGTAAAAGTATTTCACAAATAATAAAGCACTTTTAAAGGCTAAAAAATGATCGTACTTAAAATAACTTTATTTTTTGTATTTGATACTGGGAAAACGTATCTGCAGAACAGTAGCTAATATAAGGATTCTGACAGAAAATTAGAGTTTCTCACACCAAAATTAGTCAAGAGAAACAGTTTTTATCAAAGATATGTTCCAAAAAAAAAATTTTTTTGGTAGGGCATTATTATTGAAAACAATTAATTAATATTTAAATGATAAAATGTTGGAAATAACAAAAAATTCGAACGTTCAACAAATTCAAAAATAAAATGTTCAACCATATTTTTGCATAAAAACAATTTTATTAGAAACTATCATTTAAGTTTCATCTAATAAAATTAATAATTGTCTAAAATCCTCTGTTGAAAATATTATTATTACCCTAAAAGTAAAGCTATTTTAAAGAAAGCCATTTCAATTTATTTAATTAATAAGTGTGTAATACTAAGCCGTATCTTAGAAAATGAAAACACCTTATAACCCAATGAATTAGATTAATATGCAATACCTACTGAATATTTTTTTTAATAAATAGGGTGCTTAGGTGGAGAAAAAAATATGCAAATTTGAACTGCAATTGAATTCAAGTGATAAGAAATGCATATATGATTGAGATTTCACTTTTCAAATAATAAATAACAGTGCGTCTTAGAGCTATTTATGAGATAGGTGTTGGTCAAAGATCTCACAGGTCTACTTTAGAAACACGCATTTACAAAAGATAAAATAATTGAAATATATTTCCTGTATAGAAGCTTTGAAACTGGAAATACTATTTTAAGCTTAAAATTTCAAGCTTAAATATTCAATGGTATCAGCTAGACGTTAGTAGCCTACGGCGTAGCTCTGTACTTTTCTTTAATGTTAATACTATCTTTGCAAATATCCATCAGAAAAATTCAGGATATTTGGTGTTTTTATTATTTTAACTTAATCTTTACCAAAGAATAAAAATTTTAAAAATCATGCAAGAACCCATCACAAAAATTTCCAATGATACTACTGTGAATTGAAAAATGACATAATTTAAAAAAATAAACAGCCACTGATTTCTTTCCAACAATTATATCTGTAAATCACTGTTCCATTATTCTCCATAGTATAAAACATAGTTTTAAATAAGTATTGACCAGGTTTCAGTGCGAGTAGAATTACAAACATTTGTGGAGTTAATGTACCAATGTAATCAAGTTCAATCAATAACATCCACAAGTTAAGTACATATAAAATAACAAAATAAACATTTTTAAAATGTAATAATAATTATACTGAATGCATGTAAAATTTAATTTAAGATAAACAAATTATAAATGAATTTTTGTATTAGATAAAATATTTATACAACTTTTATAACAATGATATAATAATGAAAAAAAAAATGAATTTATGGTTGTATGTGTGTATATCATAAGAAATTTATCATAAGAAAAAAAAATTAAAAACAGTTGTTCTTATTAGATCTGCCTCAAGTGGAAATGAACTGTCACAATGACAAATATAAAATTTATGTGAATAATTATAATAAATAAGAACATCAAAATATAAATAGTTTCTAAAATGATTCTAAAAATGTAAACAACTATACAGCTAAATTAACCTATTAGCATATAATAATTATAAAATGGGGCATGGATGAAAGCAGTAAGTACAGAATATTAAGCGAGTTCAAAAATAAAATCATAAACCCATTTTATAAATCTAAAATCTTCTTAGCAATATCATTTACCTTCACAACCAAAAAATAAAAAAAGATCTCGTTAATTTCAATTATTAAAAGCTTTAATAACAAATGTTAGTCAAATTAAAAATTAAAAAAAAAAAAGGGAGGGGAGAAATATCAGAAGTTAAAATTCGAAAAAAATTATATGATTTATAATTTATACACAAGTGAATTCCCATTGTAATCTACATCTAGGAATCATGCAGGTGAATGAAAATATAAAAATGTGCATGTCCTGATAAACCAGTGCATGAATAACATAGGTACGTTAGGTCAGTGATATGAGATAAAATGGAAACATAACAAATATCTGAATAAATGAATTAATAATTATATAACTGAATAATTTTATAAGATTTTAAAATCACAAGGACATGGAATAATCTTATTAACATAATACTGTAGACAAAAAAAAAAAAAAAAATCAAAACCCAATGACAAAAAATTTAAGAAAACTGGACTTCAAAATTCACACAAATATGGACTTTTTATGTTAATAATATACTCGACCAAAAAATAAAAATTGGTTATAAATTATTTAATTCAGTTTCATTCATATGCATGCTTGCTACCCTAGTTTACAATAAGTTTAAGTAAATATAAAATGAGTTGACATCTTCCATTCCATACTTTCCATACCAGCTTTAACAAAAGACATTTCAAACAGCCCTTCCTTTGATTGGAAGTGAAATTCACAAAATATTATTAGATAGAATTGAAAGTGACCATTCATGATCCTCAAGGAATATATATTTTCATCTAACTGGAATAAACAATGAACTTATAGGCATTGATGAGCACGGGGTTTTAAGTCTCTAAGCCCTAAACAACAACAACGATGAGCTTAAAATTATTGAAAAATAATTAAAAATTGATGAGGTTAATGACATGAACAATTTCAATAACCATATAAATAAGGAATGTAACAATTAGAAAAGTTATGATATTCCGTAAAGGGTTTAAAAGATTCATACAACAAAGGAAGAGAGAGATAATATCTATGAAAGTTGCAGTCACTAACTTACCAATTAAATCAAAGCTAGGAAGTGGTCTACTTACTATCTTATTCATGAAAACTAAGTCCACACGAATAGTTATCCCTAAACTGATTAGAAATGAATATGAATACAATTTTAAAATTATTTAAAAAAATAAATACAAAATATCAGTCAATCTCTTTTATTACTACAGAGACATCAGTTATTGTAAAGAAAAAAGGCCAAATTTATAATTGAAGATAGGTAATTTATAGAATGGCCATAAAAATTCAAAAATTGGAACCTATAAAAATTATAGTTAAGCACTAAATTAAGTAAATACCACCTAATTAAGTAATTGTTTCAAAATGTAAGTAGCTTTTCATCTAAGAGAGGAGTGGAAATTCCTCGATTTGGGCCGGAGGAGAGAGAGAATTACTTTGAGTAAGAAAATTAGAATAATTTAACACATATGAATGGAAAAAGTGGAATAAATATGAGTTTAATTTATTTTATCAATTAGAAGGTGGACATTGAGATACCTCAATATATAGATTTAGGCAGGTTATATAAAATACAAGATATGGTAGCAGTGTAATTTTGGGTAATGAATAAAATAATCTTTGCCTTATGGTGTATGTTCTTAAACATCCAAAACAGAAATTTCTACTGCATACTGCATGAAATTTCTACGACAGTAGATTCTTCGATTTTAGCGACTGGTATATTTGAGAGAGTATACTATCTCTTATTCAGAAATTTTTTTTTTTTTGTGTCTTTCCACTTCCTTATCTAACAGTATTCCTTTCATTTTTTAATTATCCTTGCCAATAAAGATCTGAAGCCATAACAACAGGAATAATAATAATACCTGTATAGTCAATTTCAAAAAGAAAGAATAACAAATAACTTTAATATCAATCATGGTACAGTATAACAGTCAAACTGAATTGATGAGGAATACAATAGTGAATACTAGCTGTTATGAAATTATTACAAATCTACTTTGAACTAAATTTAAAATTTAGCTTGAATTTTGATTTTACATTAAATTGATGAATGGTAAGACAAGATTGAATAAACACATAAACATTGAATCATTTAAATTTATAAGGAAAAAAAAGATATGTATAGGAAACCATGCCACTGGTAAAGCCACGTTGCCATGGGCTGTGGCTTAATGAGCGTAATCACAGACTTATAGTCCTGTGTTATTCAGACACCTCAAACCGTTCTGACTACATGGAAAGACCCATGGCATAACCAATCGTAAGCAACAACTAATCAAAGGCACCAAAGCTAGTTGTCATTTAATTCAAATATTTTGTTATAATTTGTGTTATAATCTTTTTATTTAAAACACATGTTTTTTAAAAAATATATATTCAAGTGATTAGGATAATAAAAGTATTAATTTAAAAATATAATAGTAATAGGTCCAGTTTTAATGACTTTTTTTTATATATATAGATGATGGAGCTTTAAAAATGTCAACAAATGAATTCGGACAACAATAATGGAAATACCTGTTCCCTAGCTACTTATGTTCGATTAAGTGGCTAATTAAGTTGTGTACTGTTAAGTGGTTAAGAAAAAAAGTAAGGCTAACAACAAACTACAATGGCGGATGAGAACACAGAATAAAAGTTTTGAAATGGGTCTCCCATTGCCTATATATTCTGTCTAGTCATTTTCATTAAAATTAACTAATCAAAAATGGTAATTTTTGCCATAATTTTTACAATTTTCTCAAAAACTACTTTGATTAAACTCCTCATATCAATGTAAAATTGAATGGTCTTTAATATCATGTAACCACATAAAAATAGTGTGATAAGGTTTAAATATTTTATGTCAAATTTATCAAAATTTCTTTCCATAATGTACTTTTAATTTTAATTTAATGTACTTTTATTTTCGCAGGTTGAAAACATATTTCTGGAAATAATAGCAGTAATATGTTAAAAGCATAAAAATAGAGACTAGAAAATAGATCCCCCCCAATTAGTAAACCAAAAACATAGATTGTAAAGAATTGCCGTAGTTTATATGAATTGTCCTGAGTTTACAGTTAAGCCTTAACTATAAATTCAAGACAATTCATTTAAATTATGACAATTCTATCCAATGTATGATTAAGGATTTTGGTTTAATAAGATGGAGAAAAAAAATTAATTTTCTATGTAAATTTGTTTTAGTCTCTATGGAAAGGTTGATTTCTCATTCAATAATTCAAAAGGAGGCATTATTAATTACAATTTTATTTTTCCATCAGCATTGCAGACAATGCAGATCATTTGCCGCCTTAACCAGCCTTATTTGTCCAAGTAGCTTTAAAAATCTCAGCCATGCTCTGTTTTGGTTTAATTTTTAATTATATTTTATTTTTTTAAATCATTTGTACTTTGTATATTTTGAGCTTGAGTCATGGAAACAGATAGTCCTAAAACTATTATATCAGTTATCTTCTATATATATAAAAATGAATGTATGTCTGTCTGTCTGTCTGTTTGTCCTTAGTGCATTACTAAACCATTCAACCTATCGCCATGAAACTTTGGGAAGTTGTTCCGTACACTCCTGGGAAAGTTTCTGTCATATTACTTCTGTCTTAAGATAATTTTATATATGTAAAAAAAATAAAAATGAAAATGTTTTTCTGTTCAAAGCCACAAAAAATGTGTCGCTATAAACTGTAGCGCCAAAACGGCTTTACCGATTTTAACGAAACTTGGCAGTGTGATAACTTAACAATGGCTCCACCTATAAACACGAAAAAAAATCAGGGGTTTGCGGCCACGTAAACTTCACAAATTGCAACAAACCATACCCCCGCAAGCATATTAGAAAAGGAGATAAAAAATTAAAACGCATTAGGAGATTTTCTTTATTCATTCCTCATGAAGGCGTTAAATCTAAACGTTTTTGATATGGTTTTGAAGAGCAACATCTCAGCTTTCCAACGGTTATTGAATCATTGAATTAGAAGAAAATCCTGAGGAGTCAGCAAGCATTTTTTTTTTTTTTTTTTATTGAATAATCGAATATTTTATAATAACTACAGTCATTGAAATTATCATTTGAAGAATTCATATGATTCTCCTTATGTAGGTCAATACTATTATACATTTTTTTTATTAATTTTTTAATTTAGTTTTATAAGTTCAACTCAGACTGTTTCTGATGATTATGAATGACAGCGTATTCACTCAGATGATTATGAATGTTCAATTTGAATGATGAGAAAAAAATCATTAGAATTAGTTTAAATTGAAGCCATTTACAGACAAATTTGTTTCCCAACTTTTTGAAAATGACAGATGTCCTTTGCTACTAATCTACTCATATGAGCTTTCTATTTTCTTTCTTTTTCATTTTGCCAGGCTAAGCCGGGTAAAGCTAGTTAATTTATATGTATTAATAATAAGGATTGCTCCAGGGGTTTTGTTCAATATTTATCCTTCTCTCCTTCTCTCCTCTTTCTCCTTCTCTGTTCAATATTTATCTTGATATTTGTTGAAAGAATAGAAAATAAAATGCGAACCCATGGGGATTCAGTTGAAAGAAAATGTGCTCCTATATAAACTATCCTTCGCAGATGACCAGGTGGTCATCATTGCACAAGATGCGGAAGATGCTGGATACATGTTAAGAAAATTAAATGAGAAATACCAGTTGTGTGGACTAGTTATTAATGAAGAGAAAACGGAACACATGACCTTCGATAATGAGGATATAGAACTGAATCCAGGAGGGGTTCTAAAAAGAGGTAAACATTTTGAATATCTTGGTTCTATAATTGAAATAGATGGTGCATGTGATATGGAAATAAAAAGAAAACTTTCACATGGCAAAAAGACCATATCAATGCTCAACTCATCATTATGGAACCACAACATTATCCCCAAAACAAAAAAAATATCTTTAATAGTATAATACTGAGCATTATGACATAAGGGTCAAAAACTTGGGATCTTAAAAAGCAACCTCATGAAGAAACTCCTAGCCACAGAAGTAGAATACTGGAGACGAGCGGTGGGAATATCCGGAATAGATAAAGTGAGAAATACGACCATCAAAGAAAAGATGGAGGCTAAAAGAACCATTCTAGAAGAGATTGAGAAAAAACGCCTGAAGTGGTATGAACATTTGAAAAGAATGCCTGAAGGAAGACAACCCAAAGAAGTCCTCTTATAAAAAACTAGGGGAAGAAGAAGATGAGGAAGACCAACGAAGACCTGGAATAACGAAGTAGAGGAACCCATGATGGGTCATGGTCTACGGGAAGAATGGACCTTAGACAGAACATTGTGGAAAGAACCTATCCAAGCACTCTAAGTTAAGGAAACTCATTATTAGTGGAAACTCCTAATAAAATAAAAAATAATAATAAGACTAAAGAGAGACTTAGTAATTTTGGCAAAAGGAGTTTGTCACAGAATATTATTAATATAGGAAATAAAATAAAATTATAACATACATCTTTTAGATCAATTGAATATTAAAGATTAGATTGGATATAATATAAAATAAATTTTGCAGAAGTTCTGAGGATGAGAAAAATTCTTCAAAATGTATACAAAATAATGTAAATTGCTTTTGACTAGTAAATGAAGTTAATAAAATTTAATAACAAGACTTCTCAGAAAATTGGTAAAATTTAATAAAATACAAATAAAGACTTCCCATTAAATTAAAAAAAATATATATATAATTATTATTTTTATTTATGTTTTACTTTACTCACGTTTTAATTTACTACCAAACAACAAGACCCTTAAATAGAGAAACATAGAACTGGCTTTCATGCTGAAGGCCCTCGATAAAATTGTAAAATGTAACCACGTGTTATAGAAAAAAAAAATCTCTTTAAGTATTATTGTTCGTGTAATTACATTTAATAGGAATTCAAGAATCACTTTAACATGATTTAATATAAGTAGTTAGGATCTTTCTTTTTTTTTTCCAAAGTAATTATCGTTATATATATATATATATGAAAAAAAAACTTTCGGGCTGAAGCCCCCTCCTCCCCCCAAAATTAAATTCTAGATCTGCTGGAGATCAACAGTCTTGGAATAGATATATCTGTAACAATATGTTATTATCGTTTTTGTTTTAGGTCAATATTCCAAACAAAAAAAAAAGGCATTCTTTTCTTCAACTAGATATAACTGGGGTAGGTCAGTGAGAACATTCAGCTGTGTCAGTGACCTATCATCTGGATGTGACTCCATGCACAACAGCTGATCTCATGTTCCCCTGCTATTATCCCTGTTTATCAAGATGTACTAAATACTGAAAAGTTTTGCTTCCATTCTTCAAAAAAGTATTTAACTAAGAACGTCTTAGACTGTCAAGGAATGGAAAATAAAGTCGCTAATACTTACTCAAGGATATTTCTATTAATAACATTGGGACATGTGATGCCATAGGTTACTTTTAACTAGTCACTTTTAGTATCATTCCTATTTCCTAAAATATCAGGACGAACTGAATTCACGCCCGCGCATTAAACCACTATTTACGTTTGGCGGTGATGATTTCATTCATTCGACATAAACACCTTTAAGGAAAGTAAAATCGGCAAATTCCGACCGAGACAAAACGGGAAGAATAACGCCAAATCTCAATATTACATAACATTAAATACAGGAACAGGGTTGTAACAATTTATCTTTTGACTAAAATATATATTTTATTTTTCAAAAATCCCGTATCCGAAATGAAAAACAAGTAAAATTATCTTTAAAGTTATAATAATTCATGATGTAAGTAAATAATAAATAACCAGCAGACGTTTAATTTCTAATACCATAGGACTCATCATAGCTACATACAAACAGTCGCTACAGCTTTTTTTGCTTTTTTTTTGTTGGCCCAAGACTTCAATTGAAATCCTATACTGCAGCTCTTATTATGAAGAGCCGTTTAATGGCAATGAAGCACTTATAAATTCACCACTGGTTCTAAAATGATAATTAACTAACTATCATAAATGATAGCGTGTGATAAATATTCATCTAGTCCTCTGAAAAACAGAGCAATGTTAACCAAATTTTAATAAACATCATCATGTATTATTTGTATTGGGTATTTTTAGCAGCATCGGATCTGCCAAATAAGGAGCTTAATTTGCGTCAAGACGGAGATGATTAATTCAAGTCATACCGAGAGGCAGCTGGGTCGACCTTGAAACAATGGATTCTTAAACAATTTTAGTGGAGTTAATAGTTTTAATAAAATATCCATACTTTACATATATCGAAAATTATGCATATATTTGTTTATACAATATATCGTATCAAACAAAAAGGTTTTAAGATCTGAATATGCAAATAGCCCCAAACAGGATCGAGTGGGGCGGGGTGCAGGAAGGAGGGTATAAAGGTCAATTTTCTCGATTTTTCTCTTATAACGCGGAAACTGAAACAAGGCTGGTAAAATTGTCCACGAACTTAATTATATTAATTTTTTCCCAATCTCGTGTAGTTTTCATAAATATGAAACCCGCATTATGAGCTAATTATGAAAAAACGATTTTTTGCCACACCTTTTTCAACTCATTTGACTCAATAACTCTTATACCACCCCGTTTTATACCAAAGTCACGGGAAAGATAATTGCAAAAAATTAAATTTTAGTAAACCTAAAATGGTCTGCGGGGGCTTGGTGTTCGAAGGTGGAGGGAGATAGCACAGAACTGTGAGGACTGGATGACTGTACTCAAGGAGTTTCTTGCAGGACCGTAGTGCCATTATAATAAACAACAAAATTTATTTAAACAAAATAATTGGAATAAATTTAAATTTAACAGCTTTAAAAACAAATTTATTCACACTGACCCATCGATCCCCCAACTACACATACAAAATTTACCTACATGTTATTATTAAAGTTTTTTTTTAATTCCAAAATTATCAAACAAAAACAAACTCGAAACTAAAAGCTCTTTATGCTGCCTATAATAACAATGGATTTAGTCAATACTCGGAGTAATGATTCTCAGTTTGAGAATTGACTTAGACTGTTTATTTAAAATAGTTATAAAGAATTAATACTTTTCTTTACATAATTGCATAATTTTCACAACCAAATTATAATGAACCCCAAATAAAATTCGGAACTTAAAAAAAAACACTCAAAGCCTATGAACTGACACTTTTATTCATCAATAAGAATTTTCCAATGATTCATTGGACCTTAAAGACCGCGAAGAAAAGAAACATTTGAAGCAATGAGAAGTATATTTTAAGTGAAATATATTGAAATTTGGAATATCGGTATCGGCTACTATTTCTATACAGTTCGATCCTTATTAACAATTAAATGTGTTTTTTTTAATAAATAGATTTTTCTAAACTAAAAGGAACTAATGATAAATTAATTTTTTTTCTCGACTTAGCTAAACGTTGGAGCATCCGATCCTTCCGTTCGAATTTTAATATTTGTTAGACATATTTCAGGTATCAAAAGAGTACCAGATGTACATGACAATAATTATGAAAAAATTATGATTCAAGATCGTCATAGAAAAGATACTATCATCTTACAAATGGCCTTTTCGTTTTTACACGTGTGCTCAATGTGATAAGTATGAATATATTATCCATTTCTTATCACCCGTTAATATTTCGCAATGCATATCATTATTTTTTTTCTCTTCTTGGCAATGAGGCGAGTACCATTGCATAAATCCTTTCGATACACATCAAATATATAATATCCACAGTAAGTCAAAGCATCTGGATATTTACTAACACGAGTGGCATACGCATATTGTGCGCAACCTCTGCCAAACTCTAACAGCCGAAAAACGAGGTAGTTATTAAAACGAAGTAGTTAAACATTAAAAACTATGTTTGCCCGCCCAATAATCCTCATTAAATAGTTTAACAATGACAAACTCTACATTCATTTAAAGTAATTTTCATTTTATAGTAAATTTTGTCTAGTTTCCATGGAGTAATGTTTAGTAACTTAAATAAAATGTTTTTTAAGTTATAGCTTTCTATTAAACAAAAAACGTGACTCACTTAAAAAAACACAAATCTAAGATTTTTCTTTGTCATCATCCAACTATACTACAGATTCCTTATTTTTGGAAAAAAAACTTCCTTGTTTAATAAGCTTTAAGTCCACATTAATTAAGTAGAAGATTTATTAGAGAAAAAAAATTAGATTCATCTCAAGTTATATAAAAAAATGATGTGATTTTGTTCCCTGTCCCTTAAAAGTAGCCGTTTCTAGAAAAAATGACTACAATTAATTGTTGCTAAGCTTTTATTTCATGTTTTCCTATGATCTTGGATACATTATAATAAACATAATTGCCTGAATACACATTTAATTTATTAAAATGATGATTTTTCAAATATTTTTTAGGTTAAGTGGTTATGAACTATGTTTTTAATCCAGATCTCTATTGTTCGAATTTATCCGTAGGGTAACCAGTGATGGACATATCTTAAGGAAAATTTTTGACTTTTTAGCCTTCTCCCACCTAATTTATTTTAGTTACAAAGTTCTCCGTTCAATATTTAGAATCTTCTTTTCATATTCCACCTTAAAATAGAAAAAAAGATTCAGTTTTTCAAATGTAATCTAGAGTTTAAAATAAACAGTTTTTATACTAGTAACGGATACCCCAAAATCATATTGTTCTAGTGATGGAGAGGGAAGGGGTCGGTACCAGTGGTGGACATAGTCAGCAATTTCTACAGAAATTTGTTCAGGGTACTTAGGGTGCGAACATATCTGAAGTCTGAAGTCTAGGTGGTGAGCCGGGAAGTAGAGGGAGAAAGAAAGGTCATAGCTTTTGGATTATATTTCGAAAATAATGCAAATTTTTAGATAGGAGAAACCTAACTAAGCCCGAATGGAAAATTAGAAGATTTAAATGGGAAAGTTTATTGGTTATACCAATTCTTTACATATAGTAACTAAAATTGTCAAGTATTAGCAACTATTTTGCCTTAATTTTTCTAGTCTTGCAACAGTTAGGCGGTCTTGGTTTGGCACTTTGCAAGACCAAGACAGATTTTGAGCAATACTAGCCCTCAGTCACTACTGATGAATTCATCAGCGAATGAAATTCATTTAAACGAAGTTGTAGAACCACCAGTGGATATTCAGTAATGATCGAGGATGAAGATGCCATTGGACGAACAACCCTTGCCAGAACCCACCCTCACGCCCAAATATGACGAAAACTTGAAGTTGTGTGTAATATTAAGAGGTTATCGATAACAATGAGGTTTGTAATTGTACGTATTTAACATAACAAAGTAGAATAAAATTATCATGAGAATGTCTCTGATCTTTAAGACACAATATTAAATGTTTCAAATAACATGATTTATTTTTATTTGTTTTATTTCTAATTTATTTAATAACTGGATTTAAAGTGTGGCTATACATATTATTATACAAACGAACAAAAGTGATACGTTTACTTTTTTTGTTGGACCATTGGTTTTTTTTTTTAATAAATAGTTACCAGGAACAAAACGATATGCAATTTATAGGTATGTGGGAGGGAAGGGAGAGAGAGAGTTCACCGTAAGGGGGCCTGGCCCACCGTGTACCACTACTGAGAGTGCCATGGACGAACAACCCTTGCCAAGACACGCACGACTAAAGTTGATGAAAACGTGAATCCATATAAAGTCTGTAATATTAAGAAGTTATTGAGAACAGTCACAACTTTTTCCTTGCTAAAGTAATCATACGTACTTAGGATTTTCTCCTGACAGTCATTTGGTAGTTTGGACAGCGGTGCATACGCCTAGGCCTCAACCGACCCCCAACCTAGCCTCGCCCTCCAGACTCGCCAAATTCTACTCTACAGAGCTTTCCACAGCTCGCCAGCATACTGAAACCAGATGGCTGGCCGGACTTTGAAGTGGTTTGGACAGGAAAAAATGTCTGAAGAATTTAGGGATCCCGAATCTGAAAATTCAGTTAACGACCAGAGGGTCAATCATTAGCGCGCTCTAGGTGACCGAACGAAAAAAGGTAACGAGCTGATTCTGGTTTTAAGATTTTAGGAAATTTTATCAGTTTTCTTTCTTTTTAATACAAGTGATTTTTCTCTACGACCTTTTGTAATGGAGTTATAAGCGAAAAACTGAAACAACCACCGAAATTTTATGTTTTATTGTGAAACTACATCCAAATCTAGTCGATAACTATATAAATTCAGATTCAACACCACAAAACACAGAGATTCGTCGAGAAAAATCCTTTAGCAATGTTTTCCTGAATCGAACACATTCTTTCACCAAATAATGACTGACTGGACTGTAATCAACGTTACTGCAACCGTTGGGAAGTTGCATTCGTGGCTCTCCCAAAATATATCAATAATTAATATATTATACGCCTTTAAAAGGAATGAATAAAGAAAAACTCAAACGTTTTTACTTTACATTTCCAGTTCTAGTTTGTTTACGCTAGTCTGGTTTGTGCTGTTTCGCATGTAGTTTATAGAGCCCGAAATCTCGGTAATTTTAGTAATTTCAACTCTAGATGAAAACTTCAAAGGCCTAGAAAAAATGTTGAGGGGTGGGCTGGCCGACCCATCTCTCCTGGCTCGGAGAAAAAATCGGGTAGAAGAGAAGGCGAGGAAGAAGACAACAATTTTGATTTTTCAATTGTTATGAAAATTCGTACTAATGGGTTTTTCGAACTTTAAATTTTGTACTTTATATACTTTAATTATTTATATTTTGTTTTACCCAACCCACTTGGCATCTGCGATAAGTACAAATTTCTTCAATATTGTTCTCATAATATAGCTATACGCCAAATATATATATATATATATATATATATATATATATATATATAGCTGAACGGGTATCTAAAATAAAGTAACATGCACTAGTAGTCCACATTCGGTCCGAAATTAAAAATAAAGCATGTACTGTACATATTACACACGATATACGTAACAATACTGAAGATACGGGTCAATATAATAGAAACATATCGACGATTAGAGATAAGTATGATCCCTTATCGCCAAGCAAATTTAACATGCAAGCCGAGGGAGTTATCGAAATAACAATACTATCTGAGCGAAATATAACAATTGCAATCCATAGAAATAAATTTAAAGATTTACAATATCCTCCGTTAAGATGTGTACTTATGGTCAACTTACCACCTGAAAGAAATTAGTGTGACACATGAAAATCTTGACGTATACTGGAAGTATAAAATGTAATTGATATCACAAAAAAAAAAAAAAAA
The DNA here is from genome assembly GCA_928085145.1 of Nezara viridula. Classification (NCBI taxonomy): domain Eukaryota; kingdom Metazoa; phylum Arthropoda; class Insecta; order Hemiptera; family Pentatomidae; genus Nezara; species Nezara viridula. The sequence goes on along the minus strand of OV725077.1, from coordinate 112,820,402 downwards.
AAAAAAAATGATCCACCTAGCCAGTATATGAAACTGACAGACAAGAAGTGCTATCCTTTGATTCCCTGTTCAAATTAGACATGAAGCCGTTGATAAACCATTCAAATCAAATGTTCTTGTGAATATTTCTTTGGATATTTTAGGTATTACCACGTCATGTATTTCGAATTAAATTTAACGAATACTTTATCAACACTAACTTTTATTGTCTGTACTAATCACAGAGTTAAATTCCACTCTATTTAACTTTTTAAGAGAGAAGAAAAAAAAAAAACCTCATCAATGCTGGCTGATGAGGACACAGCAGAACCAGCATGAGAACATGCATGTTTCATTAAACGTTCCTTTTTTATGGAAAAAGTTGTATATTGGAAATTTTATTTCAAAATCTTTTAATACCAACAAAAAAAAAAATTACAACATGAGTCATTAGCCACTTATTTGATTAAGAACCAAGTTCTGAATCATCACTTATGAAAGATTATTTGAAAGATGGAATTTTGTTTACACAATTTGTTGGATCATTCAATTAAACGACCTGAAATAGCTATGTTCCATGAACATTAATTAATTGCGAAAAGAAGAAAAATACCTAAAAATTACGTAATATATCCAATTCAAATCCCCGGTCCTTTTACAATGCTTAAAGGAAAATTTTGGGATAGCAATATTTTTACGAAAATTCATTTCTGAATAACGAGTATGAAACTACGGATCGGATGCCATTTTTAACAGTAATGTGATGGATAGTAATATCGATTTCGAAGTTCTTCCTAAATAAAAAAAGTTCTTCCTTGCATTTGATTAACTGAACAGCATCCGAAATTTATATATAGAGAGAAATGGATCAACATTTTAAAAACAATTGAAAGAAAATGTCAACAGTTTATGTAAAATGGTGTATACTATCATATTTAGACAATCAATAAACGGATTAGATTCCGTGTCGTTCTGTCTCTTTGTAAACAAATCCATATGGCGAGCATAACACGTACTGCCTTTATTTCGATTTCCATAAGATTTCAACTTCATCAAATTTCACTCACTATTTTCTCTAAACACAGGAGTAGATGTATTTTTTAGACGCGCCTATATTTCATAAATTGCTATTTATATAATGGTCAAAATTGAAGGAAACCTGGGGATTAGTATAAAATTTATGTAAATAATTAATTTTATCGAATGTCACACTTCCTCTTACATTTGGGAAAAGGTATTTTCCTTAATACACCAATATCTCAATTGGCGTATCAATCCACGTTGACAAATGATCAATTTTATCAAATTCCATCCAACACTTTCAAAAAATATTTTCGCATACAATTTATCTTGATATGTCTATAATTCAAAACCGGAACGTTCAATTAGATCTAAATTTGGAAGAATCTTGGAAATTAATGTACAAATCGCTTAGGATCAATTTCATCCAATTCCATTCTAAAATTAAAATTAATGTACCTAATGGTTACGAATATATCTTTGAAATATGGTAGGGAGTGAACATATGTAAAGGAATTATTATTATATTACAGTTAAATAACAGCTAATTCATTTTTACTGGACATAGCACCAACTGTCGTAAATTCGACTTCACTAAAAACCAAGTTTTAAGGGACTGTAAGGTTTTAAAATTGTTAGATACCTAGATGATCCAATATAGGTTTAATCAAAATCTGCTTCTATCGTTTAGAGGAAGTAACGCTTTTTCTCTTTAAACTAACACATGCACACTAAAAGGTTCTTCCTTTGAGTTGTTTACTATAGAAGCAGAGTTTGTGAACGAGACCTGAGTACTAAGGCTATACCGGTTTGTATTAATGTAAACCATTTAGATTTATTTTTAAAATCATGCAACTTAAAGCCTGTAGTAAAATTATAGTTCAATGTTTTAGGTTTTCGTCAAAAATCTGTTCATGAAAAATTGCAAAGTAGCAGTAAATCTTTTCGGTTTTAGCTGTTATGTATACAATGTATAAAAAGTAATGTAAATTGCTTTTGACTAAAGAATGAAGCTACTAAAATTTAATAATAAGACTTGCCAGAAAATAGGTAAAATTTAATAAAATACAAATAAAGACTTCTCATTAAATTTAAAAAAATATAATTATAATTTTTATTTATGTTTTTAAATTTACTACCAAACAACAAGACTCTTAAATAGAGAAACGTGAAACTTTCTTTTTTCTTTTTTTACTAATTTACCAACCAATCAACAGCACAGGCGTATGGGATTTCGGGCTGAAACCCCCCCAAAATGGTAAAATATTACCTTGTCTTATTAAAAAAATACTTAAAAAGTATCTCTAAAAGTATTATTGTTCATGTAATTAGATTTGATAGGACATTTTAGTAACTAATTTAATACATCCCACGTCAGAGAAATACAAATAAATAATTGTTTTTAATTATTTATTTTCTATATCAAAACTGATCTTAATTGATAAGAACTTAAATTAAACAAGATAGTTTTTCTAAAAGTGAGAAATTATTAGTTTAATAGGGGGGGCTGATTTGATAATTACTTAAATTGAACAGTGTTAAAATTACTGCTTTCTATGAAATAAAAATCATAACTTACTCATTATTAAAAAAACTTAAATTTCCTTCCGTAATATTTTAACATCAAAAATTGAGTCCTACCGTAAAGTTTCGTCGACTTTTTTGACAGAAAAAAAATTGGTCCAATAACGGTGTGCATCAAGAAGTTATTTTTTCTTTGGCATATCTTGGAAGCCTTTTTGAAGCAAGGAACAATGTATGAAACAATTCGAAACTTAACTAAACATTACTGGTTACAAACCTTCATAGTAACTAAAAAGTGACGAAAAAGTTATAAGTTATAAGAGAATGTTTCTGAAGCATTAAAAATAGGATATGTTAAAAAATATTGATAATGCAGGCTTTTAAGGCATATGAAATATGCAACCACTTCAAGTAACGAAAGCGTAAACGATACTTAAGAATCGTGTTAATAAAATTTAGATAGGTATTTTTAAAAAATTACACTTTTTGTAGTGTTTTAATTTTTAACATTATAAATCCTTGTGTTTTGTTTTCCCTACCTACATATATCTGAAAAGTCTATTAACTCAAAATACAAGGGAAACAAATGTCGCATTCTTTGATATAAATAAGAATGTTTATTAGTTCCTATAGTTATATCGGTAAGAAAGTTTACACTCAGTATTTTTTCAACCTTAAAAACATATAATAAAAGTATTGCGGATGAGGTAGGTTTTCGAAATAGCAATGGACTATTTTGCAAAACATTTCACTATTCCTTCTGAGCTTCTTCGTCATAATGGTTTCTTTAAGAACGTCTAAAAATAAAGAGTCGGCATTCCACCAAGCACCTTTTACGCGGCAAGGAATTAGTTTAAAGTAAACAAAGGTGCAACTAAAACATTGACCAAATAAAGAATGAAGTGCAAGGATTGCAAGTAAGTGCAAGAATGAAATCCGTGGTACTGAACTCTTTTTATCAAATTATTAACATCCGCCTAAAAATTCGTAAATGGTTTCATCTCATCCATACCTACAAATACTTTATTTACTAAAATTCTCAGAATTGGGACACAATCTCGACGTCGGCAAGATTTGTCTATTTAATTTGGTACTAAAAACTCGTAAATACCCATTTGCTTTCCACTTGAATCCTAAGATAACTTGAGCACAAAGTCGAGAAAAAAGGTAGCCTATAAAAATATTGAGCCGTTTGGCGTGACCTATAGCCCAAAATTGTAAAAAAAAAACGAGGTTATACTAAACGGCCCAATATTTTTGAAGGACGCCTTTTTTATCGATGTTGTGATCAAATTATCTTATGATCCAACTGTGTGTTAACGAATTTTTAGTACCTAATTATATAGACAAAGTTTGCCGACCTCTAGATTGAAAACAGCCCAATTTCCCAAGAATTTTCGTAAATAAATTATTTGTAGAATACGATGAGATGAAGCTATTTACGAAATTTCAAGCGGATGTTAATAATTTGATAAAAAGAGGTCTGTACCAGGGACTGACTATGCCTCATATTGTTTCTTAAGATTGAAAAACCTGCACTGTCGTTATTTAAAAATATAGATAAAATAAAAGGAAAACTAAAAGAAAAGCAATGGTTCTAAAAACATTATTAATGGTTCTATTAATGGCAATGGTTCTAAAAACAGCATTACTAATATCTAAAAAAAATTTATAACCAATGAGACCAAGCTAAATAGAAAGAAAACTGTGTTTCAACCGAGTTGAAGATATAGTATAAGAGGCAATTTGTATGTTAACCGCAAGCTTAAAATACTGATATTCTTAGTTACTGATCGATTAAAAATTATAATGAATAATTATTCCTAGAAATTAAAGAAGTCAGGTTAGAAAAAAAATCTAGATTTTTCATAAGTCTTACGAGTTACGACAATTAGCCGTGTTAATTCGATTAATAAAATATCTTGGACACTGTTAATAAAGTGAAGAAGGGCCGTGATGGAGCGTTCTGCTCTCAATGGAACAGAGGCAGACGGATAGAGGCGTAGAGGGGAACCCCCTCCCGAGAATAGCTGTAAAGGAGTGCAGTACCCCAACCGCTACCTGCCCCTTCCTAAAACACTTTCCACACTTCCAGTCACAGTGTAAGAATAACCCCACCTATCACTTACATTGCATGCATTAATAATAGATAAAAATATTAAGATGGATACATAATTCTCTCACTGTTGCATAGTACATAATATTTTTAAATAATACAAACCATTTCAACAATTTCTATTTAATTAATCATTTGAATAACATGTTTTAATATAACCCACAGATGTCGACTAATTAGGACGGTGGGTAAGCGTTTACCCTCTCCCCCTCACCCCAATGTTTAAAATCCCATTTAAGATCCCATTCGTCAACATTTTATATGGTATGTTTACGGTCTTGTAGGAGGAGCATACAATAACTGAAAATCTAACATAATTGTATTGATAAATGCAAAAGAATGAATATGTTCAATATTATTATTATAGACGCCTAGTGCTCCTTCTAAAATCCTCTATTACCGCGTTTGCACATTATCTAAACCGGGGAGGGATTGTGATCGCGTCCGGTTATTATAAATCACGTGCACCCAGGATATCCATATAGGAATAGAACCAAACGATCACAGCTTATCGCCTAGAACTGCCCCAATGATGCGAGAAGACTAATGCCGGACGTCAAAAGAATCAAGAGGCGTTTAAAAAAGAAATAATACATACAAATTATCTGAACCATGCTGGGTACGAACATTTAAAAGTATAGTTGTGTTTGGCTCGCGCACGTTTCCCTGTGAGATTCCAGATGGAGGAATGTTACTGAATATCAGTTACTTAGGCCAGAACTTTTGAAAAATTGTTTTTTTTTTCTTTGAAATGTCTCATACCTATATTTTTAGAATTTTGAAATTAACGGATAATTCGCGACAGAGAAGTTTCATTAAATAATACGGTCTCCGTCTCACCAATGATTTAGACTGAAAAATTAATAACTTCATAGACAGTGTGATAAAACAAAAACTAAATCAACATCTGTTGACCTTAAATTCACTTAACACGCCATCTTAAGCCAAAAAATATCCCAGTTCCACTAGCGGATCCAGGATTTAATTTTGGGGGGGGGGAGGGAGCTTCAGCCCGAAAGATTTTTGTTTCATATACATATAATGATAATTAATTTGAAAAAAAAAGAAGAAATTAACTACCTATATGAAATGGTATTTATGTGGTTCCTGAAGTTCTATTAAATGTAATTACAGGAACAAGAATACTTTAAGAGATAATTTTAAAAAACATTTTCTGTAAAACATGGTTATATTTTACCATTTTGGGGAGGGTTTCAGGGCGAAAACCCCCTCTCTCCCCCCCCGTAAATCCGCCTGTGCCCAGTTCCGTAAGGCTCTCAGTTTTGTACTTTGATCAGGAACAAATTAAAAGAGGATAAAGGTATCCAACATCACGTGATTCGAGTGAAAGGAATACAGAAATAAAAATGTTCGTAATGAAATATTTGAACAAGTAGGGAAAACACGAAAAATAGCTATTGATATTTAAATATACTTATATTATGTGTAATTTATTTATATGCATAGCCTTACATTACATAAATTATTACATTAATAGCCCTCTCCTACCAAATATTCAGCCATTTACTTAAAAATAGCTCACATTAAGTTAAGTAAACCTTATTTTTTTTCCTCCCCTTTCTCATCTTATAGGGCATACGGGTTTCTCCAGGACCAGTGAAGAGGGCAGGGAAATTAATTTAGAGTTAAAAATCTCGAAAAGGTAACGATTATATTTTAACAGTTTGTAAGCACATTTGAAGATTGGACATCAAGAACGGGCTAGGTCTACAGGGAAAAAAAAAAAAAAAAAAACGAAAAATCAACCTTAATACAATCTTTAAGAAATTCGGCCCAAAAATGAGTTGAATTCAACAATCACGCTATATCCATGTCATAAAGTTTGGTCTTTGTTTATATTTTTTTTTTTAAACATTTGTTTCGTTAAAACCAGCAGAGGTTCCAAATTACATGTTTAATGGACTATCGGCATAAGTGAGCAGGCCAAGGACCCCTACATGCGTCTGTTGTGCCAATAATGAATGAATGAATGAATCGGCATAAGTTGTTAACTGGTTTTGTAAAATGTAATTAAATAGGGAGTAAAAGTGATCGTCCCCTTAATTTCTTGTATTGTCGTGCATCAGTTGAATTCCAATTCTTGTTTTATAACCCTCTGAATTCGGTTGTCCCCTCTGAGGGGACATGAAAATTTATCAGTGTTTACGGAGAATTGACTTATTCCACACCAATTGTTTAAGACACACATTTTTTTCATGTAGTTTTCTATTAAAATGACACAAAAAAACAGATCAAAATATGATAAAAATATAAAGATGGATGATATTTGCTCCCGAAAAGTCTAACAATGTCATTTTCTGAAATATACAATATTATCAAAATAAAAAAATTAGTTTTCGAGAAATTATTTTTTCAGTTGAATGAACCAAATTTGAAACCAATCAAACTTATTAAGATTAAAAAAAAACATAAGTTATAATACCTTAACGGGTGTAATAACCCTGCAATTTATCGCAGAATATTTAGTGGTGATGCTATAAAACGAATAAGCATAGAAATCTAATAAAAACTAACGGAGTTATAGAATTATGACTTTAAAAAAATCTAATTTGGGACCACTGTGCGTCGAGTTGCTGGTAGGTAAAGTCCGAAACTTTGCCGAGTTCAAAAAGTTAATTAGGAAACAAACAGAAATTATAAGTGCTTATTATGAACACTACTGAGTATGCATTATTATTCTGTCTGACCGCAAATTAAATGAAATTTATAGATCAAATTCTTCAATCACTCGTGTATTATAGCTACAAGTATACTATATTATTTCTAAAAAAAATGTACATATAGAAAGAAAAAAATTGAGGTTAAATTACAATTTCAACTGCAAGGATTAAAAAAAAGCTTAAAAAGAAAAGAAAACTGAAATTTACTTAAAATCGATGGGTAATGACATCATAATCATAAGTGATAGTGGTGATCATAAATGACAGCTTAATCTTGAAAATTAAAAACAAAAAATAGTATGATATTAAACATCATGACATCATCGAATAAGTTGCTTTTTTTCTATATTTTTTATGCTCACTGCTGTTTTAAACAAATTTTAGCAGCTTATAATGAGAAACACAATAGATGACGGAATACGTCAATTTTTAAATTTTTCATCGTTTCAATTATCTTCGTTGAATTTATCTCATAAGTAGAAAAGTCTAAAATTTCCTTGTATCAGATTTTACAAACTACACGGGAAGCAGTCCAATAATTATTTACAATATAGAAAGTAATTTTTCATAATTTCGAGTAATATTTTTCAAAATTTAGTACAATGGGATAACAAATAATGAATAACGGATAATTAATAAAGTTAATTCGAAAAACGGACAACAATACCAAGGCTAATAAAAATTCAAGGCAGATGCAAAAGTTAAGGACTAGTGAAGACTTGGCTGACTCAATCGTAGCATAATTTACTAAGAAATCCCTTATTACCAACTGCAAAAATTTCCCGTTATATTCGGAAACCTTCCGACTGGTTGCCACCCAGTTTTCAATTTTTACACTCCTGGATAAATCTTATAAACAAATCTTTAGAATTCAATTATTGGTTTTAATTTGAAAAATTTTCTATTTTTACAAAACCATTACTACTTTCATAAAAGTAAGGTGGAAAAGTTTTTTAAGACTTATTTTCGACTTAAAGCTCGAACCTCATTTACAAACCCAGTTTCTAAATTACTTAAAATAGTCCAGAAATAATTATTCCTATTTTAGTTTCGTCCACAACACATATAACATTTTAGGTAATTAAGTTGATTCATCGGCAATATAAATTTCTTATTTATTTTTAACTGTTTTAAAAATCAACAAATTGGTGACATAGGGAAAAACAAATTTATATTCTTGAATTTTAATATTTATAAGTTTTTTTTATGAAAATTTTCAGTTCCATAGGCAATAAAATCCCGTCGAGAAACCATATAATTAGAAATTTTCTTTTAAAAAATCAATTCAACACTGCAATTCTTACAAGAGTTCGAGTATCGTGAGGTGGGATAAATTAAACTACAAGGTTCTAGTATTTTTTACACTTCTCAGAATCTCGGCTTTAAAATTTCCTTGTTCTTTAATGTTTTAAGATAATAAATTCTTAATATTTCAAAACGCTTAGCGAATGTAGATTTTGTTCATAAGAAAGTACACCAAGTGAAGATTTTTTCCATTTCTCTTTTATCCTAATCAAAGGTAATTATTTGCCAAAACATATATAATAATCACGCCTCACTTTAAATTTCAAAAATAATTTTTAAAAAGTAATAATAAAAACAGAAAAAAATTTAAAATTAAAAAACTTCAAGGAATGACGTATAACAAGAAACGATAACGTTCAGACCTATGGCCACACTATGAATCATAATTTTAATTCATCAACCCAAAATAAATATTCAAAATACTCAGTTATGAATTTCAACAAATAATACTCCAATGCAATAACAATAACAGTAGGTAAAAAAGATTAACAAAAATGTTGTTATCATTAAAAACAACATTAGTGATATTTAAATTCATACATTGTGATAAAATTCAAGAAATCGGTCTTTTCTCATAACACTCATATCCTTCGGGATAAACATTTTTTTCCCCCAATAGATTTAAATTATTCGTTTTTTAGTTTTGGTTCATTTTAATTACTGGCAATAGAAATACGGGAAAATCTTTTTAAAAAGTGTTTTATTATTGGAAATAGAATTAAATACACAATCAATTATATTACAATACATACTGATTCAAAATATATTTTTACTGTCATAGTTTTTACCAATTATACATCGAATGTTAAAATCATATTTTATTGTAAATAAAGTAAAAGTATTCAATTATAAAAACCATAATAATTAATTTAGGTTTCGAAGTACAGTTTTATTTTGAATGGAAACGTGATGTGGAAGTACTTCTCGGGAAAAAAAAGAAGTAAAGATTAGTGAGAACATCTAAAAACATTTTGAATAGTTTGACTGACAAATCCTCATGCCAAAATTTCAAGAATTTGGATTTTTTTTTTTAAATTAAGTGATTGAGTCCATCAATAATAAATAAATAAATAAAATGTCTACAACTAAGATCTCATATGAAAAAAAACATATATGCAAACCTTTTGCATTAAAATTATCATTTAATTTTAAAACTTAAACTGTAACATATCTTGGAGTTTTCTATAAGGGAAGTCGATATTAGAAGTTAAAATAACAAAAAATCGGAAATATAAGAAACGTAAATAGTGAAATAATTTATTTATTGAAATTTTTCATAAATGTTTTTATGGCTCAACATTTTGTTTATTACCTTATTTTATTATTAGATTGGTTGCCAATTATACTGCATACTTTTGATGCCATACTATAGCATTACATAATACGGCATAACATTTATTTATATATATTTAGGCAGGATCGATAATTATCAACAATAAAATAGTGAAGATACAATAACTAATTTTCTAATTAATCGATAAAATAAATAAAATAATGAGGGATTGCAGATGCCACAGTAATCTAAATTGTCTGACCAACGGGAGCTACGGCAGAGGGACCGAAGCTAGGGGGTCAAATCTGTGACCTCATTCCACGGGGGAGGGATACGCCCACACCAGCAGGTGTAGCGTTCATCAGCTATATTTCCTTCTTTTAGTAGAAAAAAATGTATATATGTTCATAATTTGTTATAAGAAAGGAACAAGCGCTAATATTTTTATCTCTGAGAGATTTAGTAATCCAAATAGTAAGGAGAATTCAGATTAGATAAAGTCTTTTTACAGTTTATTTGCTCGATATCTCTTAGGCAGAAGTCAATATTCGGCAAATAAAAAAAAACATATCTAAAGAAAATCATTAAAATGAAAAATAAATTAGTGGCATTAAGAAAACGAATAAATTCAACGTGTTAAATAGAATGTATAATATTTTATAGAATTGAAAATTCCATTCCAACAATGCCAAGTACAACAGAAGTTTTCTAAACAAATCTTCAAATTTGTTATCACTGTGTGTTTATCTGCCCTTTAGGTTGTTAAACTATTAATATTTGTTCAAGTCAATCTTGGCGATTAGACAACGCAAACTAAATGTTGAAACTATAATCACCGAAATTGTTCCAGTTACGTAATTATCATTACAGAGGCTGATAAGTATTTTACATATCAAGGGAGGCCCGAACAGCAGGAAACAGGAACCCCATCTTACCAGTTACTGCCTATCATCATTAATAACAAAAGTATTCAGAATTCATAACAATATAAGGGAACTACTTATGTCATTAAAATTGGGAATGATACAATTCTTTAAATATAATCATTAAGTCAACAAAGCCGATTTGATAAAAGGAAATACAGAACTTTTATCTCTAATTTATTTAATCGACACCTATGAGGAGATTAGTTTAAGGTTAGTAAACCCAATCGGTGAGACATGATAGCTACTTCTACCATCAAATACCATTAAAGCAACCAGCTCAATAGCATTTTCGAAAGATTAATTTACCTTTTATCTTTGTTAAAATAATTTTTGAGCTAAATTGGGGGGAATGCAACTAAATTGCTTCCAGCAAAATATTAGTTATTCAAATTAAACATAAAACATCTGCAGGATATTTAAGGAAATCCAAAACCTAAAATCTAATTGACCAATACATGACAGATGTAAACGAATACGCCAATAAATACCTTCAGATTAACTGATAGGTAATCAAGTATGGCTAATTTTCAAAACGTAAAAATATATTTTTCTTATATAAAATTCAAATCATGAAATTTAATTTCTCCCCCTTTCCCGAAATAGACGAAGCTGTAATTGAGCCTAACACTCGTAACTATGTTGATAGTTTTCAACTAACTTAATGCATTGACTTATTTCAGAATTTATAACCTAAAATTTAAAAAATAAAACATTAAATGGGTAACATAATCTAATACAAATAACATTCAAAATAAAAATATGGAATAGAAAGGTTTCTAAACGATATAGCAAAGCTGTATTTCATATAAATACTAATAAATTATACCAAAACCCTGTACAATTTACCACAGACTGTAAGCTATCTTTCCTACTACTACCTGTACACCACAGCAATTCTAAACAGCGAAGAAGAAACAATCGAAAGTCTTTACGAGTCATTCACAATACCGATTGACACTTTCTTTACCTTATCATACCCTACCTGCTAAGATAAGATAGCCCAATTAATAAGTATATCTACCTATCGCTATCTATATACGTTTGGTTCAGTAAACTGGCATTAGTACAAATATAAATGCGGTGTAGAAAAAAAAAGACCGAAGTAAAATTCATGATAATAAATAACGTACTCTTAATATCCACGGAAAATTAGGTATACATCTAAAAATACAGTACACAAAATAGTTGCATATCATAGTTCCCTTTACGACTAAGAAGTCAAGATAGGAAGAACTCTTAGTTTTTAAGTATTTGTTATATATTATGTATTAATTACGTCCATATTTTTGTCCAGATCCATATTCCATTTTTTAATAAAAAAAGGAAATAAACAGTATGCATTTTGATCTAAACCTTCTTAATTTATCTACACAATCAATCATAACAATTTCCAAATACAATTTCCATTACATTTTCTATTAAACCAACTTAACTTCAATGCTAAAATTAAAACATAATGTTCGAAGGCATTAGGATTCAAAAGTTGAATTAACGAAATAAAACGTTTACAGAGAACTCTGCTCGATGTCTAAAAAGCGCATGCGCCGCCAACCAAAGACAATACACCGCAGTAAATTAACCTCATGCCCTGTTTCCTATACTGATTATTTATCTACAATAAACGATTGCACCAGAGGTGCAGTGCGACAAAGAAACAATTGTTCATATCCCAAAGTAAAACATTTATGCATTCAAGAAAACGGGCGATGATAACCACAGAGGTTGTTCGCCTATTAAACCAAAATAAATAAAAAAATAAAATATTTATGTTTTAAGTTATAATATAGACCAACTTAAAAAAAAAAAATCAATATTGTGATAATATCCATATAAATATCGAATGAAATCAAAAGAACCTCCTCTTGAGGTTCATAAAGACTTTATACCAATCATTCATAAAGATTAAAACCAATATTTCTTAAATCTTTTTAAATAATAATGGTAACTTTTAACAAAAAAACAAAAATTAAAGGATAATTATCACTTTAAAAACCAGAAACTAGCAATATATTGAAATAACCTTGATAACCAAGCAGAAAACATAACCGCAAAATATTTAAGAGTATCTATTAAATTTTGTTTTTATATATTCTTTTTATAGCTTATTAATTATTTAGATATTTGTCATATATCATGATAAAAACACACGAACAAATAAAAATGGTGTTGAGAATGGATTCAAAATTACTGTTTAATAAATTTTATCACATTCATTAAAAAAAAATTTATCGTGACCATTAATCATTACCAAAACTGCTTTTAAATTTTATTAACGTTAAATTACACAACTTAAATACATAATCTATAAACCACTAGGTATGAAACTATAACAATAATAATGTAAATATAATGACAAACAGTAAGTAAGTAATACTGTATAAGTATAAACAATAAAAATTACAGAATGAAGAGAAGAATAGTTAGGGTGCTCAGTCAAAAAACTTTTTGACTGAGCACCCCAACTATTCTTCTCCTCATTATCCAGGACAGTCAACCAATTACCAATTATAAATAAATATTACAATAACTAACAGGAAATTATTTAGTCATTATGAATGGTTATTCAATCAGATTCATGATCATTAATTACTTGCTGAATTTAAAGTTGATAAGTAATAAGGAACAAAACAAAAAAATGTATATCTTGGAAATTACAATAGTGTACACTGTTAAGTGGATACATAGACTTTTTGAAAGGCTTGCAATGACACAAAAAATAATTGAGTATTTACAGACTTTTATACCACCCATTAATTATTTTATTTTAATTGTATTCCAAAGATAAATTCACAAAACTTTTCACATTTACCTGGCTAATTGGATAAAACAAGACTACATTTATCGACTAATTAAAATTATTTATGAAATCTATTAAAAGCCTATTACCATCACATTCACTCAACTGAATATTTATGTATAAAAAGAAATTACGAGAAAATATCAACATTTATAATCTGCTAAAATTCATATATTGTTAAAAAAAAAACATCTCTTAAATATATTATTTTTTCGAGATTATGTGGAACGTAGATAAGTTAGACCGTAATTAAAACTAATAAAATTTAATGTAATATTTTGAAAGAATCAGATAGGGAAGATAAATAAATTATGCCCTAAATAAAATTCATTAAACTATTTTAATTGGATTGGAAGAGAAAGTAGCTAAATATTCCACTAAATAAAACTAATATAATTCATGTGATAAATAACTAACAAAATGAGAAGTATTACCTCATTCAACCCAAAAAGTTAATAAATTTGCTCTATGCATTTTAATTAAAAAACATTAGGAATAATATTCATTTAAATAAACTATATATCATAAAATATTGAAGAAAAAAGATAAGTAATCAAACTAAGAACCTATAATTTCTTGTCATCTTAAGATGTCTGCCACCACTCAAGTTTGAAAAAAAAATCTTAAAATTACAAACATAAGTGAATGGAAAATTAAAACAATACTGATTTTCAGCAGAATTACATCTTTATCCTGACGATTTTCTAAATTAATGGCCAGACACATATACATTTAGTCATTAGTAACCAATTTCATAATTTAAATAAATAGAAAGTTTAATATACAAAATTGTTTTAACAGACGAATGATATAGTAAAAAAAATCTACAAAGAATTGCGTGTTGTAAGGCTTTTTTAATATATAAGAAACAGAAATTAATTCCTTTAACTTAAAGAATAAATTTAAGTACGTTTAATAATGGTTAAATAGATGAAAGGTTAGGAATCCTTTTAAGTAATTGTGATAATCACTTCCAACCAAATCATGTTTTAATAACCAATGTTAAAAACAAATCAAAGTATAGATGGTTTAAAAGGAGAAACAGTAGAGACGACAGAAACATTTACTATGAACAAAATAAAAAGGTTGATCACTTTTCTTTGAAGAATCAATATTTGTACTTGTATCGAGCGAGGACCAGGCAAAGTTCCTATTAAGACCACAGGAGCGCAGCACCTACTGAACAACGGATATTCTATCCTAGTTCTACTTCTAAAAAGATTTCTAACATTTTGCTGTTTATCTGACTTGCTATGCAACAACCAAATCAATATTCTCAGCTTAACGAATCAATAGAAAATGTTCCTCTCAGCAAAATAAATGTTTATTATAATAAAGAAATGAAACTAACAAATTAAAAAATATGTAAAAGATATAGAGGAAAAAATGTTAAGAAAATACCATGATCTGACATAACCATAATTGCTGATAACCTGGTGATATCAAAATACTGTTTTAAAATGATTTTTTTAAATTCCTTTAGTACAACAGAAGCAAATTTCAATTATTAATTGATAGATACTAAAAATGGAAATTTGTAAACAGTTAAACTATATTAAAAATTAAATGCTGTAGACTAAAAATCACTCATGAATATTGCGTTATCCATTTGTCTAGCGAGATAGGACAGTTATCACTTCACTAAGGTTAGGGAACGCACAATACTAATATTCTACACATGTTTTCAACAAAAAAGAGATGTACGAGACAACTAACAACCACTATATTCGATAGGGAACAATAATTTGACAAATAAGTAATTTTTAAAAATTAAAAATTTCATAATTAAATTACAATACAACAATAATTGCTACTCATGCAAAATACTATGGGGCATGTAGAACTGAGATTAGATAAAAAGGTTTATACAATGGTGCATTACTAACATTAAAAAAAAGGTTTAAAACAAGAAATTAAGGTTAGGATTAGAAGATGGAGCAGAGACCTCCATATTTAATGGTAAGAACTACAAATCATAATTGTTAAAATATATGATTCAAAATAACACAAATTAATATTTCATCAAAAAGGTAAATGAATATAAAATTTAATTTTAATTGTCAGTATCGTTTCTCGCTTTGGTATAAAATAACGTCATATTTGAGCTCAGTTGAATAACTGCACTTACTACTTATTCTCATGCCCGGTAATGGTGGATTTGGAGGTTGCTTGTTACCCTCAGCAAAGGACGTAGTCCTGGGACGTCCACTCATTTCTGTCTTCGTAGATAAATAGTAAAAATATTGACGCACGTCATAGATTTATCACATTTCTTCCCAACAGCCTCCACACTGAATCGGACAGGGGCTCCCTGCCTAAGTCACTTACAAAACCGTGCCTTAAAGGTCCCTAAACCGAAACCTACACTTGATATAGGTATTCTCCATTCAACACTAATTATCACTCACTAAAATACGAATCAAAAGGCCATTTTAAAACCGCGCAAGGTTACTGCAAATCGGAAAAACCACCCATTACCCACTGGACTAACAAAATTTTAGATCCTGAGACATTGACCTGTTCGGATAAGCTCGGAACCAATCAGAACCCAGCTCCAAACGACGAGCTCGCCCGAGAATGACGTCACATGCACCTTTTACGTCTCAGTCAATGGTGCTCAAATCCAACCTACTTTTTGTTTTTATTAATTAAATATTCTTTTATGAAGAAACAAAATTAAAATTGATTTTATGTTATCGGATATTTTATTGAAACATTTCTGAGCTTTGTTATATCAAGTGAAATCATATGGTTTAGCTGAACCCGCGCAAAACATTCAAATTTAAATTGTTGAAGAATTTTATTTATTAAGTTTTATTAATGAATAAAATGAATAAAATGAACAGGAATGTATTTATAATATTTCCTTTTATAAAGAGCTATTACTGTTATCTTTATTTTTTATCTTTATTCCTTTTTAAATAGATATATTCATTAAATATTCGTATATATTATGGAATTGAAACAGTTACATATGATAATACGGTTTGTTTGTTGTTAAATGCTACTGTGGACATTTTTTTTTAATCGATTGGGATTTTTTAAAATATGCGATTGCAGTTTTTAAGAAATCTTTTTACTTTTAACAAATTTAAAATTTTCACTAATAGGCATGTTGCCTTTAATATTTCAGATTAATTCATTTTTTTAAACATTCTTTCACATACTTAGAATGTGTTGTTATTAATTTTTATTCTCTATCTGATGTACAAAAAATAATTTATTATTATTAATAAAATAATTGAGAACGTAAAATAAATTATGTCAGACCAAACTACATACAGCATGTACCATAAATAAATGGAAGAATTAAAAGACGTAATAGTAGACCTCAAGAGCTACAAAAAAATTTAAATCAATTATGGCCTGATTTTCTGAAAAAAACAATACAGAAAATTTGTTTTTCTTTTTTTAAGTATGGCGTGTTTTTTATTGATTAAGAAGCAACAACTAAAACAATAATTAATTATGACAATTAACAGTTACTTTATAGTAAACAAGATAAAATTTCCTGAAAATACAAGTAGAGTTTATATTTGTTTAAACCATTTACAGGGTACTTATAGGCTGGACGACCCTAAATTTACAATTCATTATTGTAAATTAACATTTTTTAATGAAACCCGACTATTGCTTGATATATATTTATTATTTTGTTTCTTGAAAACGAAAATTAGTTTATTACAATACATCCTATGATCTTAGGTCATTGGAAAAAAGAAATTAAAACTTTTTAATCATTTAGCGTTATTATTTTTTATGAAAACATGCATACTCTGGAATGACAGGATGTCACATTATATTTTTACACAAGACGAAAATTTCAACTTATTCTATAACAGACCTCTACTTGATTGCTATGCACTTAAAGCTTATTTAACAACTAAATGTTTCTAAAAGTGGGGTAATACTCGACCAGTTGGGGTATGATTAAAAAATCGCGAAAATAACACACGATTTTTTGAAAAACAACATATCGTAGTTCATCTGTTCAAAAGTCTCCTTGAAATGCTCTGGCAGAGAAACATTCTGCTGAAATTTGAAATTATACCTAATTTACTTTGAAGAAATTAATAATTACCTAAATTAAATATTTTTTTTAATTATTGCTTCCTATTCAAGAGAAAACGTGACATACTGAAAAAAAAAAACGTAAAAAAATTAATTCTTCTGCTCTTTTGCGGAAAATCAGACCATAGTTGACATTAAATAGTATATAGATCTTGAGTTTCACAATCACCTCTTTAATCACTGGACACCCTGTATGCCTAAAGAATCTAGAAATAAAGATATGCCTATTTTTAAAATGCGTCTGATATTTCTTCTCTTTGATATTATATAACCTACTGTAGTTAACGATAAAGGAGGGAATGTATGACATTGCTAACATGCAAATTATGCCATTGGAATAAAAATGGGCTCATATTGACTGATGATCTGGATTGAAAATATGAAATATTAATACCATTTTGCATCGAATTTAAAATATAATATTTTCATTAAAAATTAGTATAAAAATGGGATGCGTTTTGAATTCGATTTATACAGTTTATCAATGAAGATTGTTAAAATTTTTTTTCCGAAATTTTCCTAACTTGCAGTCTATCAAAGATCATCAAAAGGAGCGGGATAATTCATTTTGTATTTCTACTTGTAAGTATTTTGGAGATGTCTGATAATATGCATATATATATATATATATATATATATATATATATATATATATATATATATATATTGTTGCCTGTATATATTTTAAGTGTTTTCGGGATATTTTTTTAACGTTTTAGCCGTTTATTCTACTATATTTTGACCACTTTTGTAGATTATATTGTTCTCACACTTGTTCTATACAAAAAATTCCGTTTTTAGACAACCTTAGTTTGTCGTCTGTTTTACTATATAGGCCCGGTCTGGCCAGGATACCCCTGGAGGGGACACAACAAACATTGCTTTATATTTTTTCAGCACTCCAAAAATAATTGTTGTGTCTTTGTATATTTCCGAAAATGTTTGGGGTCCCTCCGATGGATCTTCAGCATTGTTTTGTATTTATCTAGAACTGTAGTACTATATCTGTGGGCCAGACCACCTACCGTGCACCCCTCCCCCCACATCTCTATAAATTGCATATCGTTGTGTTCCTTGTAAATATTTATTTAAAAAAAGCCAATGTTCCCACAATAAAAAGTGAACAAACTGCCCCAAAATCGCCGAATGACGACTTTGACTTTAGTTAGTTTTTTGGTCATTGAGAATCAGCGTTTGGCTTGTTTTGTCATAGTTGGTCTTTTATTAAAGCTGGATAATCAGAGAATAACAAAACATGAAGGAAATAAAAATTAATTTTTTTATTTATGATATATGAGTTTTACTAAACAACTATTCATTGTATATAGTTCAGATAGGTATATATTTTTTTAGTTCATAAAACAGGTATTAATATGACTCATTTCCAGGGAAGTATATACAATTTCAATCACCTCTAAGAATCATTAAGAATTCAAACCAAAGTGTTAAATTGCAAACGTTAAATAAAAAAAATCAAGATATTCAGCAAAGTATATTTGAATTAAGTTTTATTATTATAATTATATCATTATGACAATAGAGGCCTTCTTAAACAACCTCCGTATAGAATAAAGGAAATTTAAATTTTAAAAAATAAATAATAAATAAAATAAAATTTATTTGGACAATTAAATTATTGCAATAGTATTTGTACGTTAATACAATCAATATAACGTACCAAAAACGTTATTATAGCACTATAACTAAGCCATTTATGAGCACAGAATGGTGTGGTAGATGCCTATAGGTACCCAGGCTAGTGCCGCTTATATGCATTTTCTACGGAATCGCTTCCAATGTTTTAAAAAGTAATCAGTGTTTTAGAAAGAGAAATATATTCTCCAGATGTTTTATTTCAGCACGTTTTGCGTTATTGTTGGCCGTTTAAATACAAACGACGCTTGATTTTCAACTTGAAAATTTTTTTGTTAAAAAAATTGACTTTACTGGTGTTTTTTATTGCCTAAGCCAATTATTTTCAATCATCAACCATTGTGATCGACCAAAAAATTCAAAAACTTAACCCACTCTCAAAATTTGAGGTTTCACGTTTCAGAATGCGTAGAATTCAAAAAACGAATAAACATTTTTTTATCCGTCCGCCCACGGGCGGATCTACGGGGGGAGGGGGGCTTTCGGGCTGAAGCCCTCCCCCCCAAAATCGAAAAATATAACCATGTTTTATGGGAAAATTTTTTTAAAAAATACCTCTTAAAGTATTATTGTTCGTGTAATAACATTTAAAAGTACTTCAGGAATGACTTAAACACCATTTCATATAGGTAGTTAGTTTCTTTCTTTTTTTCCAAAGTAATTATCATTATTTTTATGAAAAAAAAAGGTTTCGGGCTGAAGCCCCCCCCCCCCAAAAATTAAATCCTGGATCCGCTAGTGCGTCCGCCGTCCGCGCATTTTTTCCGAAACTACTGGACAAATTTTTTTTCAAATTTTGATATAAAATCAGTGCCCCGAGGTCACCCGAGGATGATCCTCCTTCATCGACATTACTATCCGTCTTTTACTTTCCAAATGGCGGCCGAAAAACCTGCGTTGCTATAGACTGTAGCTCCTAAACGAATATACAGATTTCAATGAAACTTCGCTAAAGTCATTTTCTCGACGCTCTTTAAATTTATCTATTTGACATACTTCAACGAAAAGAAGCTGGAAAAAAAGTTACGAGGGATGGTAAAATTAAATTTCGAATAACTCGAATTTCCTAAAAAATCAAAAAAAAATTGGACAATTAGGAGCAAAGATATGGTCTCCGGTTTTTTTTATGTTCTACTCCAAATTTTATATCCTTGGTTTGGTTTTTAAATTTTGAATGTGTTACTGAAGTAATGCTATATTTTTTAGCATATTACTAATGATTAAAAAAAAAAGTTTAGCCCAATAATTGGAGTCATCTTTTGTTTATTTTTCTTTGTAACTCGGAATTTAATGTTACTTTAGATGTATAATTGTTTGGAAATAATAAACCATTGTGAAATAATTTCCAGCGTTTTTTAATGTTTTTTTCATGTTTTGTTATTCTCTGATTATCCTGCTTTAATAAAACACCAACTATGACGAAACAAGCCAAACGCTGATTCTCAGTGACCAAAAAACTAACTAAAGTCTAATTCGTAATTCGACCATGTTTGGACGCCATTTTGGGGCAGTTCGTTCACTTTTTTTTGTGAGAACATTTGCTTTTTTTTAATAAATAGTTACAAGGAACACAACGATATGCAATTTATGGAGATGTGGGGAAAGGGGAGAGGTGCACGGTAGAGGGGTCTGGCCCACAGATTATACTTTTGGTCCCCAAAAGCATTGTTTGGTAAATTGCTGGAGACCACTTTATATATATGTATATGTACATATAATACATAGCCCTCATAATGGGGCCCCACTTCAGACTAGCCGAGGCTCCCAAACTGATCTAGACCGGGCCTATAATAACACAAACTGGTCTTCTAAGTATATAATCAAATAGATACTCATTTAACCTATTCATTGAACAAAGAGTATACAATAAAAATCTGGTGCGCCTTTCATCACTTTATCTAATTAAAAAAACCCTAATTTCAATATATATATATATATATTTATATTCATTTTTTTATTATAAATTCTTAATCCAAAAGATTGTTCTCTTTAAAAACGACATTTAACTCAGTTATCGATATTTCGTGGGTTAGTTTCCTTTCGCCAAATACCGACTTTAATATTCAATGATTTAATTATAGTATCGGGGTTAAAGTTATTACATTAACACCTTTAGCGTGAAATGTACCAAAACATGGCCGATTTTAATGAGCATTTTGTAAATTGCAAGGTTATTATTTTATAACATATTTTCCAAATCTGTAAACATAGCTTGAAATATTTTCAGTAGCATGCACTTCTTAACGTCTTTCCTTACGAAAATATGATAAAATAGTTTTTAAACAATTGTAAAACAACAATGCAATGCACAGTAAATCTTAGATGTCTAGCTTTTAAAAATTTCCATTTAAGTAATTTGGAAATTTAATTTAATATAGCTCCAAATGGAAACTAAAGTCATGGCTGACCAACGGGGCAATGGTAAATGTGGATGATTCTCAGATTATGGGAAATCTTCATGATAAAATTTTAATAATTTTAACGGTATTTAAATACAATTTTCTAAAAACCTACACCTTCTATTGCCGCTCAGCTTTGGTTATGACATCAAAGTCATGGGACAATATTTGAAAATACATAAATATACTTCACTGTTACAAAAAATAAAAAATATATATAATTCAAAATGCCTTAATTATTCTTTAGGAATGGAAATAAATTTCCCTGTAATTTTACTTAGTTTTCGAAAGAAAAAAATAATTGTTTACTAGAAAACTGGGAGTGGGATAATGACATTAATAGATTAAGTAATTATGAAATCACACTATTCTTTAATATTTTAATTTTTAATATTTGATTATGAAGAAATACTTCTTCACCGTATAGCAGTGGAGAAAAAAAAATCAGTCAGACCTAACTAATCACGTTAAAGTTGTAATGGACTAAAACTTGCCCCTAGAATGAGAATCACCCTTAATAACTTAAAAAAATATTTAATTTAAGTACATATCAATTGTTTCAGTGTAAATCTGACAAAATATGTTTCAAATGAAAATATAATTAGTGATCAATTCCTATAAGATGTTTAGTAAAAAACATTTAAAGAGGAATTTTGAGCGGCTGAACTAAACTAAGTTCTGTTTTAAAAAATCATAAATTATTCGATTTTTTTTATCACCCTTCAATTACACTACTGCTGACGGCCGACACTTGCAAGGGACCCCTCCTTTGGTAAGTAGTGGAAGCACCCAATGATGGCCAGCTACCATACCGTATAAAGAGGTACCATACCGTATATTATAGCTGCCATGAAATCAACCATATATATGGAACCGGATTCATCGTCAGTGGAAGAGCTCGGAAATTAGTAACAAAGTTTACGGGCGGGGTGGCCGAATGGGCTAAAGCGTGTGCACTGCACCGCCGTTGCCCGGCAACCAGATATATGAATCAAAGATATAAAAATAGTCACGAGTTCGCGTCCCGGTGCCGAGGGAGTTTTTTAAATCCCCGCCCACACTCCCTGAAAAAAAAAAAGTAACAAAGTTTACTCCCATCTCCCCTAGATTATGCTACCTACGTCTTAAGGGAAAATTCTTTAACATCTCGATAATTAATTGTAATGCACCTACTGAAGTGATCTGAAGAAGAGAAGGACACGTTTTACGAATACCTCTCTAAAGTACTCAAGATTTGTCCAGCATATGATGCTAAAATAGTTCTAGGAGACTTGAACGCATAGATTGGCACGGAAAGAATACACCTACCATCAATTGGAACTTTCAGTCTTTATCAGAACACGAATGCCAATGGCCAAAGATTGATTGACTTTGCGAACAATCACACGCCTGGTGGTCGGAAGTACTATGTTCCCAGGCAAAAATATACATAAAGCTACCTGGAGACCATCGAATGGAGCGTTTACCAGCCAGATCGACCGCTTCTTAATCAGCTCTCGTCACAGGTCCAATTTCATTGTAGTAAGAACATATAGATGAGCAAATGTGGATTCGGATCACTACCCAAGTATCGCCCGTATACGTGCCCGGATTACCACGAAACGGAACTCGGATATTGGAGAACTTGTGAAGAAATTCAATTTTCACAAACTGAAGAATCCTGAAGTGTGTGAAACCTATTAGCAACACCTTCAAACTAAGCTGGAGGAAGAACTAAGGAATAGGAATGACATAGTGGATGACCAGTGGTCGGGAGTTTCAAGAGCGCTGAAAACTACAGAAGAGGAAATCCTTGGATTGCAGACAAGAAGCAGGAGGTCCCCTTGGTTTGATGATGAATGCTTCGAGATAACAAATAAGGAAAATGAAGCGTATGAGAAGGCTATCCAGCGCCATACACGTCAAGCACAGGAGACATACCGAAAGGAAAGAAGAGAGAAAAAGAGATTGCAGAGGAGAAAGAAGATAACATGAGAGAACTGCAAGATGAAGGATGTAGAAAACTGCAGGACATCTCGCGACACTCGCATCTTCTTTCAGAAAGTGAATGAGGGCCGTAATGCCTTCAAAGTAACTACGTGCAAGAATGAGGACAGGAACCTGTTGACGGAGAGAGGGGAAATTCTGAAGAGATGGGCAAAGCATTTCAGCGGTGCGCTTCAAAGAGATAACTTTGAAGAAGAAATAGCCAGAAAAGAGCACTACTTCTCTAACGATGCCGAGCCACCGGATGATGAAGATATAGAAGAGGCCACAGCGAAGCTGAAAAACAACAAGGCTCCAGGACTGGATGGAATTCAAGTGGAGCTGATATGGGGGAATGCAACTAAGAAAAGAGCTCCATAACCTCATTTTGAAAATATGGGAGGAAGAGAAAATGCCTGAGGATTGGAAAAGGGGAATTATCTACCCACTGCTCAAGAAAGGGGACGAATCAGATTGCAACAATTATCGAGGCATAGTGCTCCTCTCATGTGCTTATAAAGTTCTCTCTAACTATTTGAGAGACTAGTTCCTCATGCCGAGAGGGAGATAGGCAAATATCAAGCGGGATTTAGGTGAGGGAGGTCAAAATTTGGACCAACTGTTCTCACTGAAGTTGATGCTGGAGAAATGCAAAGAGTATAGAACAGTTACCCATCACCTCTTCATTGATTTTAAAGCCGCCTATGATAGTGTAACTCTACCGAAGTTCTATCAGGCCCTGTTTGAAATGAACGTCCCAATTAAACTGATACGAGTTGTGAAAATGACGATGCCAGGCTCGAAGTGTGCAGTACGAGCAGGAAGTGACTTCTCAGAAGACTTTCATACTAACTGCGGTGTAAGAAGGGGAGATGCCTGTCTTCTTTTCAACTTCGCTGCAGAGAAAGCAGTGCGTATGTCCGGAATCCAACTTCACGCAACCCTTCTTAACAGTACCGTTCAGCTTCTTGGGTTTGCTGACGACTTTGATATTGCCGCCAGATAGGAACGTGCATTAAGAGAGTCGTTCTTGGCCATAGAAGATGCAGCAAAGAAACGCTACACATTAATGAAGCTAAGACCAAGTATATGAGAGTCGGGGATGGCCAGGGACCGGTTCTTTTGTGGCTGCAACATATAATTTCGAAAAGGTATGCAGCTTTGTTTACCTCGGGTCTGAAGTCAACTTCGAAAACGACATTTCTAGAGAAGTCAACAGAAGGATAGCACCAGCGAGACGATGCTCCTTTAGCCTTTCGAAGCATTTTTGAAGCAGGTTCCTCTATAACAGGACCAAGATCACTCTCTAAAAATCCTTGGTCCGCCCTGTTTTAACTTATGGATCAGAAACATGGGCCTTTAAGATGAAAATAGACTTCTGATCTTTGAGAGATCAATCTTAAGAAAGATTTTTGGTCCTGTTAGAGAGGGAGGAATTAGGAGAAGAAGGAAAAATGCCAAAAATGCCGAACTCGCTTGCCTTTATAAGGACATAGACTTGGTGAAGTTTATAAAGTTAGGACAACTTCGATGGGCCGGGCACGTCGCACGTATGGATGGTTCGGCGATACCCAGAAAAATGCTGTCCGGAAAGATGCATGGGCAAAGAAAAGTTGGCAGGCCAAATGTAAGGTGGGAGGAATCAGTGACATCAGACGCATGGGCTCTACTGGGAGTCCGAAACTGGAAAGCTGCTGCAGTTGATCGTAACGACTGGCGAAAGCTTTTGGAGGAGGCCCAGTCTCGGTGACGAGATGTAGCGCCATAATGTATGTATGTATCAATTACACTACAGGTACCTCACTTTTAGTAAAACTTCCTTGTTTAATAAGCATGAAGTCCATATTAATTAAGTT
Source organism: Nezara viridula (assembly GCA_928085145.1). Classification (NCBI taxonomy): domain Eukaryota; kingdom Metazoa; phylum Arthropoda; class Insecta; order Hemiptera; family Pentatomidae; genus Nezara; species Nezara viridula. The sequence continues at coordinate 112,794,837 of OV725077.1, read as the reverse complement.
GAGGATTTACTATGGAAACATTTAAGATTCATCTCAAGTTTTTATTTGTCCGCAGGACTCGGTTCTTGGTCCAGCCCTGTAGAAATTAGCCTTCGATGGGTTGCTGGGAGTGCTAGAACAGGAGCCCACCACGGCTTATGTAAACGATTTGGCCGTTGTAGTGGCCTCAAACAGCTAAGCCAGGTTAAAAGAAGAACTTGAATAGTGTGCCAATCTAGTAGGAGGGTGGTGAGAAAAAGAAGATGAAGGTAGCGGCTGTTAAGAGCTAGTCCATTCTTTTAAGGAGTAAGACTGACAGGGCCCAATATATTACTCTATGAATAGAAGGAGAAATACGAAGTGAGGCTGTTACTTACCTCGGCATAAGGATTGAGAGAATTTTCAACGTTACTTGGACTATATGAAAAGTAGGGTGGCCCTGGCTCTCAATGGACTTAGTCGCATCGGGGGCGCCTTTTGGAGTCTCAGGTACCCAGCTACGTTGACTATTTATAAAGGTGTTATTATGGGTATTCTGAGATATGCGTCCACTGCGTGGAGTCATCATTTCTCGTACCAACAGAAGAAAAGGTTGACAACAGTCCTGCGAATGGCTCTGCTGTGGGTCACTAGATCGTACCGGACAGTGCCTCGTGGGACGGTATAGGTCTTATCAACTATTAATATTGATCTTCTTCTATGAGAAGAATACTTTCGGCACAAGATTAAAAGGGAAGGCCTGGTGGATTTACCGGCGAATCTCCGTGTGAGGATCAGTGAGGACCCAAATAGATGGAAGAGCATTCATCGAGAGAACACATTAAAATAATGGAACCAGCGGTGGGTGACAACGCCAAAAGGGACTACCCTAAGAAAATACTTACCCACCGTTAGTTCAAGAATGGAACAGACATGGGTTCTCCCGGACTACTGGGTCTCACAGTTTCTCACAGAGTATGGGTGTTTCCGAACAAAGTTCGTTAAATGGTAAGAACATTGATCCCCTATGCCCAAGTTGCAGAGTGCCGGAGACCGCCGAGCATATCTTCCTTGTCAGTACCGCCTTTGAGGCACTGAGGGCCAAGTTGTTGAGGAATTGTTGAGAAAGGGTAAGATTACCTTCACACTTATGTCGGCATGCCTGCCTGTCAGTGATGATATTGATGAAAGCATCTCCGCTATGCACTAGCGGATCCAGGATTTAATTTTGGGGGGGGGGCTTCAGCCCGAAACCTTTTTTTTTCATAAAAATAACGATAATTATTTTGGAAAAACAGAAAGAAACTAACTACATATATGAAATGGTGTTTAAGTTATTCCTTAAGTAGTATTAAATGTAATTACACGAAGAATAATACTTTAAGAGGTATTTTATAATTTTTTTTTCCCATAAAGCATGGTTATATTTTTCCATTTTGGGGGGGCTTCAGCCCGAAAGCCCCCCCCCCGTAGATCCGCCCGTGCCGCTATGGAAACGATTATTAGAGAGATGAGGAATGTGATCGTTTGCTCAGATTCCAACTCCTGGAACACTCTGAGGGTCCAATATTACTGATAGGCAAGGCGCGGAAATGGGAGATTTCATAGCAAGAAATCACCTTGTCGTGATGAATGAACCCTCCGATACTCCTACGTTTTCTGGAGCCATGGGGCAGAGTTGGATTGATGTCACGATCGCCACGCCTGTGCTTACGAGGTACATCACAGATTGGACTCTCAGGTCTGAAATGAGGCCCAACCACATTACGATAGCAATCGACCTGGTAGATAAGCCAGGATGTTCCCACGGTATTGATAAAGATTTTGTTACGAAAATAAGTGACTGGAGTGAATTCAGATGCTGTCTGGAAGGATTAATTGTAGATGAAGAATGGGATGGACGTAGCTAATGACCTAGATTACAAGGTATCTAGGATCACCAATATCATTCGAGACGCTGCCGAAAACTACCTGAAGCAATGGAAAGCAAGAGCTCGACCGGTCCCATGGTGGACGCCAGCCATAACTGTTCTGTAAAGAGAGACCTCTACAAGGCCCGGCGGTCATATCAGAGGTACCGATGTGACGAGAGGCGCATTGCACTTCGGAATGAGTATAAATCTAAATCCAGGATATACCGAAACGAGATTCGCTCACAAAAACGGAAGTCCTGGGACGAGTTCATCGTCGAAGAGTCTTCGTTATTACTTTCTTGATATATCTAACTTATCGTTATGTTATTACTTTTTGATATATCTTCCGCCTTCGAAAGTGTATTGTGGCCTAGCGTGCTACAGCAGCTGCAGAAATACGATGCTCCCAGCAATTTATATTCACTTGTAAGAAGCTACCTCCAGGACAGGCGTGTCAAGATTAGAGGGAATCACTATGAGATAGAAGCTTCCATAGAGCTCACTGCCCTCAGGGATCAGTCCTTGGCCCTGCTCTGTGAAGCATGTCTTCGATGAATTGCTGGGAGTGTTAGAGGAAGAGTGGTTCCCTGCTACTGCCTATGTTGATGACCTCGCTGCTGTGGTGGCCTCAAACAGCAGAGCTGGAGTCAAGACAGGAGCAGAGCGATGCGCTGGCCTGGTCGCGAGGTGATGTGTAATATTATCACATGAAACACGCTTGTTGAGAAACTACCCATTGGTAGCACTCTAATAATTTGTCTACATGAGGAGATCACGAGGCCATCTCCTTTTCAGACGCCTCGGAGGGTTATCAGGAATCGAAGAGGAAGCAAGGTTAGAAACAAGAGGATTCGGATGGTTATGAAGTTTATTATGGAAGGATAGGTATCTGGATTTGGCCAAATCCAACGACCATTCTGATCCAGAAAATACTTGTCTCCGGCATATATATTTATTAGCTTTCGAGGTCTCTTTATAATGTCTATCTCTAACGTCTTGCCACCTGCAACTGGCCCATTCCTTAACAGAATTCTCTCTCAGCGACTGTCGGAGAGTATTCACGCTTCGGTGACTCTGAACAACACCCAGTCTCTTCGTACATTCGGCGATTACAGCGTTATAATCAAATGTAGACTGGAACAGGGTATCCAGTACATTAAACAGCTACTGGGCAATGGACCAATGCTGCAAAAGAGCCTTCCAATGACAGAGGATCAGTCCCAATCCTCGATACTTCCTTGGTGCGTACAACATCGCCGATGATGTATTAACATTGACTTGTAAATTGTGAGGTTAGGAGTGGAAGGTAAGTTTTTACTACCTGGAGAGGTGTTTCTTGGTGAACTATTTTAACTGAGAACGGTAAAGACAATTAGGAAGAAAGGCCAAGTAAAATTGGCGGGACAATACTTGTAAAGTGAACTTGGTAAGTATAAACACCTTATCATTGTTTACTCATTTATTGTTTTCTTCTTCCTCCCATACCTCAAGCTAGCTTAAGCCAATCTCTTGCTTAAAATACTTAAGAAGTAAAGTGTAAAGTGAACGATATTGTGGGAACAGTTATTTTTCAATTTTTATTGCTAATGTGAAAGGTTATAGGTTAGTGATAAAGTATCATATAAACTCTCCATCTGATAGCAATATAGTAACTATTGCTGTTCTAACAAACATGGACCTTTCCACGGAAAGTTTTGTGATGAAAGAACGGCAAGAGGATGGTAAGCCTCCCAGGCCATTAGTTAAAAGAGCTCGAAAGGTTTCTTCAGATAATTTAGATACAGTGGATGCGGCTATTAATAACAGCAACCTTCACAGTGCCAAAAAAATTCAGGAAAGTATTAAAGTATCCTTAGATAAAATTGCGAAAAAAAAATAGTGCCAGTGTTCGAGATCATATCAACAATGAGATTCAATCTCTTGTTTATATGATTGAAGCACTAGAAAGGGATAAGGATCAAGGCGGTGTATCAGCCATTGTTCAGAGAGCAGTTACTGAAGCACTTTCATCTCAGAAGGTCCACGAAGTACTAACTCGAATAATAGCTGATAGCTCCTTGCCCAAAGTTACTGAGCAGCCTGGTGTGGTATCACATCGTCCTCAGGCTGGTACTTCTAGGAATCAGCCACACTCTGGTATGAATTGTCTTCAACCACAGGCTGGGACTTCTAAGGCCCTAGAACAGGTTGGTGTAGATATGAATCCGGCTGAACCTTCAGCTACCATCGAACCCTTTCGGTTGGTATTAAATAAAAGGAAACGGAGGAAGACTAAGAATGCCAAGGAAAAAATGATACAAGAGAGTCAAATCAACTGTGTTGATTCAAAAGAGAAACCGCAAAGAGAGAAGGAAGAAGTAAAGGCAAAATCTATTGCTTCCATAGTTAAATCCTTGCCATCAAAGCCTACACAAACGCCCCGGTCAACATATGTCACTATCAGTGGCCCTGGTAAAACCACGGCAGATATCATTAATGGGCTACCATCACCAGAAGAAATTGGAGTGAAGGCCTCAATTGTACGTAAAACTAAGGGAGGCTCCATCTTGGTGCGTATGGATGATGGTAAAGATGCTACCAAAGTTATAGGATGCCAGGGGCTACATGATAGAGGTCTACAACCCAGGCTTGCTCTGAAGAAGAAGCCTAAACTAGAGATCCGGGGCGTGCCTCATGCCTGGACTTCAATACAACTCGTGGAATTTTTATGGGAAAAAATTCCGGAGACGTCGGGGCCCACATCACTAGTTCTTGAAGATCTTCGGCCACTGTTCTCCACAGTCGCTAGGAACGGCTTCTCCAAGAATTGGGTCCTGAAAGTCCACCCAATGGTCAAGTTTGCGCTACTAGAAGTAGGAAACTTGGATGGAGGATGGTGGTCGATGACCTTCAGGGATTACATTGACGCCCCGCGTTGCTCTAAATGTCAGGGCTATGGCCACACAAAGGCCACTTGCCAAGCTGACAGTGTCGTCTGCATCTGGTGTGCAGCAAGCGGACATATACTGAAGGGCTGTCCAAACAAAAAACAACAGGTTGGGCGAACGTGTATTAACTGCGTGCGAGCGAATGCATCTCCCAACCAAAGGAATCACGAGGCGGGCAGTCGGGACTGCCAAGTACACTTAAAGTGGACCGATGAAGTTTATTACAGAGACTTACCCCAGGGATGGTCCACCCCAAGATAATGAAGAGGAGGAGTTCGTAAGGCGCACTACGGTATACCCTCCCGGCACGGACCTGTGCCCACCATGGGACATATGGGATCTTCGCACTGCCGTGGACAAGCAAAAGACTGGTCGTGCCCCCGGTTTAGACACCATTGACGCGTCAATTTTCAAGAACAGTATTCCCTATATAAAAGAAAGATTGCTGGCTATTTATAATGATTGCCTAGACAGAGAATACTTCTCAAGAATCTGGAAAATCGCTAACGTCAAGCTCATTTACAAAAGAAGAGACAAAGATAAGCAATTAGCCAAATCTTATAGGCCTATATGTCTCCTCCCAGTCATGAGCAAGGTGTTAGAAAACCTGATACTCACCAGCCTAAGGCCAGTCTTCTCGAGAGCGAACCATCCACGGCAGTACGGATCCTCTAAAGGGAGGGGAACCGCAGATGCCCTGCTGAGAGTGCGCCATAATGTCGAAGAGAAGGCGGAGAAGTATGTTATGCTCCTCCTGTTTGACATATCATCCGCCTTCGATAGCGTCTGGTGGCCGAGCGTACTCCAGCAGTTGCAAAGGCATGAAGCTCCCAGCAACTTGTAAGGCTTGATCAGAAGCTATCTCCACGATAGGACATTGAAGATTAAAGGTAGCTTCTATGAAGTAGAAGATACAGTGGAAAGGGGTTGTCCACAGGGCTCTGTCCTTGGCCCTGCGGTTCCCCGCCACTGCATATGTAGATGACCTGGCTGTTGTAGTGGCCTCGAATAGCAGGGCCAGATTAAAATATGAAGCTGAACGTTGTACCAACCTTGTAGAAGAATGGTGCGAGAGAAAGAAGTTAAGGATGGCGGGTTCCAAAACTCAGGCCATCCTCTTGAGAGGTTAAACCGATAGGGCACACCCCATAACCTTGGTGATACAAGGTTCAAGAATATGTCAAAGTGAGGTAGTCACCTATCTTGGAATTAGGATTGGGAAAAAATTCAACGTGACGCCTCACTTGGATTATTTAAGAAATAGGATAACCTTAGCCCTTAATGGTCTCAGTCGGATAGGGGGAGCCTTTTGGGGCCTTAGATATCCAGCAACTATGTCCATTTATAAAGGAGTAGTTGTTGGTATCCTGAGATACGCGTCCCCCGCATGGAACCGGAATCTCTCGTACCGTCAGAAGCGCAAGTTGGCAACAATCCAGCGGATGGCCCTGCTTAGAGTAACCAGGTCATACAGAACTGTGTCCCATGAGGCGGTGCAGGTCTTAGGAGGAGGTATTCCTCTCGACCTCCTCCTGCGGGAAGACCTTTATCGGTACAACATTAATAGGGATGACTTGGCGGATTTACCAGCAAACATTCGGGAGAGGATTTGTGATGACCCCAGAAGATGGAAGATGATCCTCCGGGAGGATACATTGGAACAATGGAATCGGCGATGGGTGACAACCCCAAACGGGTCCACACTAAGAAAATTCTTTCCCACCATTAAATCGCGCTTAGAAAAGAAATGGGTCCTCCCGGACTACTGGGTCTCACAGATCCTCACGGGGCATGGGGGTTTCAGAGCGAAACTTTTTAAACACGGTAAAAATATCGATCCCTTATGCCCCACTTGTGGAGTAACTGAAACCGCTGAGCACATCCTTGTAGCCTGCACCAGCTATGAGGCACTGAGGGCCAAATTAATGAGGGATACAGGGCTTTTCGTTCTAACAGAAAGACAATTACCCCAACTAATGTCTGAACAAAACTACCCGCACTTTAAAAGTTTTGTATGCGGCTGGAAAAAAACTGTGGGCCCAACCCACTTCACCCTGGGAAGGCGTGAAGAAGCAGTACCTGGAAGGCCGCTGATTAGGACAGGAGAAGAAGATGGAGGACAATAAACTAAGTGACAAAATTATCAAGCAGGCTGTGTGCACAGCAATTTAAAAATGTAAAAAGATAAACTTGCAACAGTGATTTGTTAGACAATGTGTATCAAGTCACTGCTGCAAACTCCCGTATTGTCTTAAAGGCAGGGTAGGGAGGAAAATAAAATAAATAAATGATGGGACCTCAACTACTGTGGATAAAAAAATCGAGGATATCAAGATTGCGGTTAGGATCAGTGGGCCATTAAGTAGGTGAGTTGAGAGGAAGAAGGCTGAAACGTTGGGAATTGAGTACAGATAGCAATGTTCCATCACGAGAATTCGAACCCCAATTGATGCTTGGCGTTTCAGTCTGCCCCCAGGATGAAGTGATGTTCTAAGGAGTTGACGAGACAATTGAACTGGACATTGGATATGGATCTCGTAGGCGGTGGGTTGTAGGAAATCTTGAGAGTAGGTGATGGAAAAGGGATTGTGGTATAATCTGTTGGTGAGAAAAGATGCCATCAAATTGGTGAGATCTGCGGCATTTGGAGGAACAGAAATATGAGAAATTTGATGTTGGTGAGGTTGTTAATTTTTAGGTACATAAGGATGAGACTTTGAGGTTGGGGACGAGGTTTTTGTTGCGGCAGAGTACTGTGGTATATTTAAAAGTTGTATTCTGTTCAGTGAGTTTCCGTAATTAATGCTACATCGACGTTCTTGTTCAGTAGTAAAGCTGTTGGTTTGTCAACATAATTTTTAACACCATTTGCATTCCAAAGAAGAATGGATAAGGATTTGGTAGAAGTCATTTAGGGATTTTTTAAAGGAGGAATGAGGAGAGATACGATATTTATAAGGAGTGATATGAGTGGGGTAACAAGGGATTTAAAGTTGGTGAGAAAAGATGCCATCAAATTGGTGAGATCTGCGGCATTTGGAGGAACAGAAATATGAGAAATTTGATGTTGGTGAGGTTGTTAATTTTTAGGTACATAAGGATGAGACTTTGAGGTTGGGCACGAGGTTTTTGTTGCGGCAGAGCTTAAATTTCATCAGTTTGGTTCTTACCTTTAAGTAGTTGGGAGACTAGTGATAACTATTCTAGAAGGTTCTCTTCTAGGCCTGATTTTCTGGTCTAGAATCAGGGTCTTCTGGTATTTGATTTTGAGGTTCTTGTTTGTAAATTTGGAAACCCATATAGTTGGCCGAATGTCTCTCTTGGCATAGGGCACAAACTGCTGAAACTTGGATCGTTTTGGTGCACTCTGCAGATTTGTGTTGGTCACCACATTTCAGAGTACCTTAAACCATTATTACAATGTTTCACTCAATAATTTTTCGCTTTGGTAAAATTTATATGATTAACAAAGAAACTAAAAACCTATTGTCATAGGTTGAAAACAAATGTCCAGAAATAAAAATACCTATTCCTACTAAATATAGGGTAATAAGTAAAAGTTGGATGGTGGGTGTAAGGCACCATATTTTTCCTTTGGATTTTAGCGTTTTTCAAGATTTCCGACTCCTTTGTAACCCTTTTTCATTGAATTTTGAACCAGCATATTTCGGATTTACAAGAGTTTTGTTATGTTAGTTATACCCACTCGATACATTACAAATCTACTTATCTACTTATTTTGAGAATCTAAGATTAATAAAAATATTATTCGGACATGCATTGGTTAGATTTATGACAAATTTCAAGATGGGTTTATGATGGGATCAAGAGTAAATAAAGTAATAATGGATACGAAGGAGTTACTATACGATTTACGAGTGTTCTTGAATAAAGCATTTATTAAATAAATTCCCTTGCTTCAATGTAGTATAATTCACAAAGAAACTTCATCCTAATTATTTCACTACATGTTAGCACTTCAATGAAATTTTGAAAATATAAATTAATCGTCTTCATGTAAATTGTTTTTCTAAAAATTGACCTTTTTGGTGAGCCATCATTTCTTCAGGCAGCATGATCTGACTGGAAGAAACTCATATTTTAAATGTAAAAATTATAAAATTCAAGAAATTAATTCCAAAGTTTTCTTCAGATTATGATCATTCATTTGTAAGGATTTGGGAATATTGAACCATAGTGCTTTTGCTACAAAATGATTGTACCAAAATGAGATAATGGCCCATAACTGCATGTATTGAATGCGGAATATTAAAGTTTAACATTAGAAATCTTGTAATATTTTCCTTGCGACAATAATTGTTTTGGCAGATCGACCTATAAAATAATGATTCTAAATTTAAGGATTGACTTACAATAAGAAAACTGGTGACAGTAAATCGTTCAGACATTCAGGATATTATAAACATTAAATTGAGTTTTGAATTAAACTTATGATTAACGAAGATCAAAAAACAGCTCGAGGATCAATCAACACATTTAGAAGAAATTATTTCAGAAGTGTATATAAAGTTCTACGATATAGATGGTAATATGTTTGAACAGGTAGATAAATTTAGGTATCTAGGTTCTACGATAACTAGAAAAAACGAAATTGAAGAAGAGATTAAGGTTAGACTGAAGGCGGGAAATGCTTGTTATTTTTCTGTGACAAAACTACTCAGTTCGCGCCTCTTGTCCCGAAACTTAAAAATTAGGATCTATAAAACAATTATCTTGCCTACAGTTCTTTATGGATGCGAAACTTGGCCGCTTACATTAAGGGATGAGCAGCGTCTTAAGGTTTTTGAAAATAAAGTATTGCGTAGAATATTCGGACCGAAGAAGGATGAGTTAACCGGAGAGTTCAGACGGTTACACAACGCCGAATTGCGTGAGCTATATCCGGGTAATATAATTGAGGTAATTTCATCGCGGCGAATCAAATGGGCTTGTAAAGTTGTTGGTCTTAGTAACGAGAGAATTCCTAAAAGGTTAATATTTGCTGTGCCGAATGGTAAGCGTCGGAGGGGTAGACCGAAGCGAAGGTGGGAAGATTGCATTAAAGCTGATCTGAAGGGACTGGGTTTGGACGGCGAACGGTGGAGGGAGGTGTGTAACAAGCGATTGGTGGTGTCGGCATCGAACCTTCGGGTTCGCTAAGCCTTATTATTATTATTTATATAAAGTTCTATAATAATATAAAGACCTAAAGTGTAGAATACGCGTTAGAGATCCGGCTAAAATAAAACCAAACAGGGCTTACAATGTAGGTCACTCATGGCATCTCAATTATAGCGCGAGACATCCTCGCTGCCATTGTGACAAATTGAGAGACCGGCCTGAACATCAAGCTCAGAAGACCTGCTACAGTGGCGCAGAATCAGAAAAGACGGCCGTTGCCCGTCATCATGCACTTAGGAAATCGGTCAGGGACGATCACATGCAGAAAAAAAGATATAGGGGATTTATCGAAGCGTGATATCTCCTGGCAGGGAGATGACTGCCATCGAATTTATTTAATCAAGGAGATGACTCTCACGAATAGACAGCTTTACTGGCTTGCACGGCAATTGAGAGCTAGCTTAGGGGAAAATGAAATACGCCTGGTTCGCTATGGTAGTGTGCGCTGCCTAAATACAGGAAGATGGGCATCAAGTGATCTTCATCGATCGGACTCAGGATCTACATGCCTGGGGCTGCCTATTAGGGTTTCGTCTTCCCTACAAGCACCAATAAGAATTTTGGCACATTCATTGGAAATTTTGTTAAGCATATCATTTATTTCTTTGTTTTTTCTATAAGTGTTCCTCTTTAATTAACTTTTTTTACATTCACTTACCCCCTTTTTTTATTTTATTTTTTGTTCTCCCCTTACTCGTCTTTTAGGCTATACGGGGGATTTCCCGGGCCAGAAGGTGTGTGCGGGAGATTAATACCACAGTTAAAACATCCCCTGGTACCGGAACGCGAACTCATATTTGTTTTTATCGTCTAAACTTCGGTTATCAGGTCACCGGGCAACGCACGGTGCTTTGCACACGCGTTAGTCCGCTTGGCCACTTCGCCTCCTCATTTTCACTTACCTGTGTATGTAATACATGATAAGGGAAAGTATTACGATTACGAAAATTTTCGAACCAGAGTTTTTAACGAAATACACGTTTTGAGGTCCCCTGAGTCCAAATAACCATTTCGTATGTGTTTGTATGTGTGTGTGTGTGTGTGTGTGTGTGTGTGTGTGTGAGTGTGTGTTTGCGTCTGTGGCTGTGTGAATGTGAACAGTCTAGCTCAAATACGAAAAGTCGTACGAAAATAAAATTTTCTCGAAAACGGCTCTACCTATTTCGATTATACTCGAAATTACAATGTACAATTAAATTGTCCTTAATACCAGCCAAGTCTTATCCTCATCTATGTCGCTAACAGGACTTAAATGTCCAACAATCAGACTCTAAAGTACTTTTAATTTAGTTTGTTTTAAATAATTGACTATCTCACATTGTAAGCAGTAATAAAAAATCAGGTGTGGTGAGCGCATCACACAATTTTCACTTACCGTCCTTTTGTTAAGCAGAAATAAATATTGCTGTCAGAGATGAGCAAATGCTACTCTGAGTACTGAGTAACAAATACTTTACTCAAATACTGATTTTTTTTTAGTACCAAAGAATTTAATTACTACTTCATTTGATGTCAAACGATTAACTGAAGTAGTGATTGAATTCCCAATAGTGATTCAATAGAGTAAAATACTTGGTACTCGGTAATTCAGAGCAGCATTTGTTTATTTCTGATTTCCGTTGAAAACTCAGATTCGAAAATTTTTCTTAATAAATATTTCATACGTAGATAAGTGAAAGTAAAAATATTCAGTATATATCTATGAAAGAATTTGATAATTGACTGAAGAAAAAAAATGTTTATTTAGGTTAAAAATGGATTTCCGGAAATAATAGTCAGAATGTATGCGCATTATGCAATCTAGCATATAAGTTCCTACAAGATAATGGACAATAACAAAAAAAAATATTCCTCTATTATATAATAAACTTTTTAGTGTATGTCATATTTTATTTTATTTTACTATTAGGAGAGTAAGAGATTACAGGAGCTCTCCTATTAACTCTATAATTAGCATTAATTACACAACTGGTCCATTTAATTACATATTTGTAGATCTTCTGTTACCTAATACAAAATAAAAATTTTATACCAAAAATTTGTACATAAAATGATATGTATTCATCTGTAGTGTTGGACTATTACTCCGTAAATGTGCAATAGAGCATAAAGAGTGATCACACTTAATAGCTTAACCATGATTAAATTACTCATGAAACATTTTATCTCCATGAGTAAATCACTTATAAAACATTTTATTACCATGAGTAATTTTAGAAAAAAAATGTTTTTCTTTTATTTTATTTTTTAGTAAATGACTTTTACAACACTAATCAATGTCGTCACCGAAAATAAATCTTTTATTTAATATTTTTATTATTAAAATATCTAATATTTTTGGGGGGGCTTTTAAATTCTTGTTATGAAAAAGCAAGTTAGATTCGAATTTAGGGCCCTTTGGAACTATTAAATAAGGACTTTTATATAAACAAAAAAATGCAACCTTTAGTACTTGATTTTCTTGGATGAATGCTGACCCCTTACAAATCCTATAAAGATTCAGACACCCTGTCTGAATACATCTAGTTTGCAGCGGTAGACCGCTTACAAATCCAGTAGGGATTCAGACACCTTGTCTGAATACGTCCAGGGTTTGTAGCGGCCCAGACACTTGACCTCTTACAAAAATACAGTTTACTACTGTTATAATAAAACATTTCCAAAACTTTGAATGTTAAGACCTGTGACTGAAGAAAAGGAAGTGTTTTTTTAGATGGGGAAATCAGACTGTTGAAATTCCAACTAAAATCCATTGGAGTTACCCCTATAAGAAAAAGCTCACTACTACATATATATCTTTAAAAATACAAAAATTTCCTGGAAATATTGAAAATTAATGTAATTTTGGATTTAATTAATAACAAACATGTAAAACCATCTGTTAATTGAATTAATTTTAAATAATTCAGTTTTATAGAAAGATATATTCAATTAATTTAAATTAAATACGATAAATTATCAAAAATCATTAATTTTTTTTATATATATTTTTAAAATAATTTATCATACTTATTTTTGAAAGTAATTTTAATTCTTTTATATTTTTTTCTATGAAGATTAATATTCAATTAATTTCAATCAATATTCACATTAATTTAAATAAAAAATCCTTACATTTCGTTCGAACATATATTTTTACGATATTTATGGATTAATTTTAAACAACTTAAGTTCACCAGTGGGCAGTTAACAAGCAACAAATATTTACTTTTTTAAAAATAAATATTACATCTTAGGTCAATTATTTTTATTGTACATTATATTTTTGAACATATTCAAGATAATTAATTTTTATATAACTACAATTGTTTTTATCTGTTGCTTATTATCCAATAATATAATTTATCTATCTCTAGACATTTGTTTGTGATGTAAACATATTATTTTGCTTATTTTTATAATTATTGCTGTTTATATATTGTAATATACACCTTCATCGAAAGTGAGTAAAAAGGTTTTAATAAATTAATGTTGAATTATTAAAAGGTAAGCTAATCTAGTTCTACTAGTGCAGGTAAAAGAAAATGGCTGCTCTGTAGTTTCCCAAGAAGGAAAATCCCAAAGAGGAGAGGGACAAAAGTTTTTTGAATGGATCTTGTTACTCAGCTTACTTTGTCCATATTTTATTGTACTTACTGTTTATAATTTTAATAAGCTTATTCACATTGTTTATAAATTATGTCTAAATATTATGTAATTGCCACAATTCTCTATCTTTTTGTATCTTGTCCGTTCTAGCCCTGATGAAGACCTGCAAAGTCGGGTCGAAACATCGGCTTTCAATAAAATAGTTTTACCACTATTTAGCCTATTTATGACCGCAACCCCGGACCATCTCCTTCCTTTTACAAAAGTTTTTGTTTTGGGAAATAGTTGTTGTGTGACTGCAGTGAAGAGAGGTTAAAAGAAGATATCCTATCCTGGCTCCAGTGGGTAAAACCCAGTAATAGTTTTACCATCTTAGAAGATCTTGTTTGGCAGGAAGAATAGTTGTTTGGAATTGCAAGAGAGAGGATTTCCCAGAGAGCATGAGTTGAGTGGAAGAATAGTGTCACCATTTTGGGATATGTGTTTGGCAGAACATAAGAAAATGTGTGAAGACAAATGAGTTCAGTGCCACAAAGGAAGAAACATTGTATGTAGAAAAAAGGTTAGCTTGTCAATTCATACTTGACTTTATTTTTAAACCATTGTTTAATTTTAATATAAATAGTGTAAATAATGGTAGTTTGTTTGAGTTGATCTGATTGTCAGTAACCCACACCTGAGATAAATTAATATATTAATACTCTTATAATTTTGTTTTTTATTTAACAACATCTTATTTATTTTGGAAGTATCCTAAGGATATAAAGTGAGCTTCCATGAGGTCATATTATTATTTGTAAAATATGAGAGAGGGATGTTACAATATATATATATTCCTCCTAAGAACTCACAATATTGTATATCAGTAAACAAATATTTAAAACAAAATTAACAAATTGTTTATATGTATAAAATATACAATAAATTTTGTAAATATATATATACATATATATGTAAAGGCATCTTTATTGTTTTATATTTTTTCCAAGAAGATAATTATTCAATTAATGTTAATCATTAAAAATAATGTGGATATATTTTTAATAAAAAGTATTTATTATAATTTATTGTTCATTTATTATTTGTTTTGTTATAATATTATCCCTTATTATTCATTTATTATGTTTATACATATTATACATATCACTTCCCTATTGACTATATTTTCTGTCAGTAAAAAAATAATTAAAACAAAATTAGCATTTTATTTAGTCAAATCATGAAGTAATTAAATATCATTCTCTTAGTCAGAACATTTGTATAAAGACTAGAACTTTGTAATTTATTTATGAATTAATTTAAAACAACTTAAGTTCTCCAGGGGCAGGCTGCGTTGAGGTGTCTGAATCAGTATAGGGTTTGTAATAGGTCAGCCCTCAGGACCACTCGTTATAAACCCTAGACGAGCTCAGAGAGAGTTTCTGAATCCGTAAAGGATTTGTAATAGGTCAGCCACCCGGTCCACAACAAACTCTAGACAAGTTCAGGCGGAGTGTCTGAATTTGTATAGGATTTGTGATTGCACTTCCCGATCCATGCATGAGGGCAGGGGATTAATGCCAGAGTGTTAAAGGTCTCCCTCTCCACTGGTACTGGGGTGTGAACTCATCAGGTTGAAGGGTACAGCAATGCTGTGCATACGTGTTAGCCTGCTTGGCCACCCTGCCACTTTTTGTATTCATCTAATACAGTTGTACGTTTGACCCCCAAAATAATTGTTTTGTGCTCGTTTATTTCTGAAAATTTTTGGGATTCTTCCAATGGGCCTCCAATATAAATGTTTGTTCCATCTGAGGACCCCAAAGATTGTTATTTTTTATTTATCTAGAGCAAGTGAATGTTTAGCTCCAAATATAATTGTTTTGTATTAATTTATTTCCACAAATTTTTGGGGCCCCTCCAATGAGTCAACAACATAAATGTTTTGTACTTTTTTATTGCCATAGAATAGAATTTTTAATATTTTATTACGGTTTTTAATTTCTTTTGAAGTGCTATATTTCTTGTTTAAGTTATATGTTACCTCAATGTTCCATATGTTTCCGATTTGGCCAAATCCAGATACCTATCCTTTCATAATAAACTTCATAACCATCCGAATCCTCTTGTTTCTAACCTTGCTTCCTCTTCGATTCCTGATAACCCTCCAAGGCGTCTGAAAAGAAGATGGCCTCGTGATCTTCTCATGTAGACAAATTATTAGAGCGCTACCACTGGGTAGTTTCTCAACAAGTGTGTTTCATGTGATAATATTTCTCTGTACACATTTACTTGATGTATTCATACTAATACAGTTGTAAATATCATAATAAAAGTTTAAAAAAAAAAAAAAAAGTTATATGTTAATAAAGTTTGATAGACGTTCTTGTTTAATTTGTTTGTTATGATGTTTTAAAATCCTTAGGCTTTTTGTCATCTGAATCCCTAAGATGACGAAAATACCAATTTTTAGAAAACAATTGTTTCATTCCTTTGAAGACGAAGGAGGTAACTTAAAAAAAAAAAAAAACTAATCATATTAAGTAAGATAATGAAGACATTCTCATTAAAATTTTAGTTCTTAAATCTATTCACAGCTAGGTAGATAAGATATTGAAAAAGTTCTCATTAAATTTCCATCCAGCCAGGAACATGGTAAGAAACAGAGAATAGTAGCAATCCTGGTTAATGCTCTCCTATGCTGAAAGGCAAAACAGGATAATGCAAAAGAAGGTCCCAGAAGAGGGTCACATGCCACAACTTTTGCCATTGAAAGTTTTGAGGTGTCATATTTACACATAAATAAATGGCGCTACATCCCGTCACCTAGATTGGGCCTCCTCCAAAAGCTTTCACCAGTCAATATGATCAGCTGCAGTAGCTCTCGCACTAGGGCCCGTGCATCCGAAGTCACTGAGTCCTTCGATCTTACATTTCAATTGCCAACCTTTCTTTGTCCATGCATCTTTCCGGACAGCATCTTCCTGGGTAGCGCCGAATCATCCATAAGTGCGACGTGCCTGGCCCATCGAAGTCATCCTATTTTGATAAACTTGATCAAGTCTACATCCTTATAAAGGCCAGTGAGTTCGACATTTCTCCTTCACCAAATTCCACCCTCTTTAACAGGACCGAAAATCCTTCTCAAGATTGATCTCTCAAAGATCAGAAGTCTATTTTCATCTTAAAGGCACATGCTTCTAATCCATAAGTTAAAACAGGGCGGACCAATGTTTTGTAGAGAGTGATCTTGGCCCTGTTAGAGAGGAACCTAAAATGCTTCGCAAGGCCAAAGTAGCACCGTCTCGCCGTTGCTATCCTTCTGTTGACTTCTTGAGAGATGTTTTTGGAGTTGATCTCGGAACCGAGGTAGACAAAGCTGCTTACCTTCTCGAAATTATATGGTCCAGTCACAAAAGAACCAGTCCCTGGCCCATCTCCTCCGACTCTCATATACTTGGTCTTAGCTTCATTAATGTGTAGCCCAAGTTTCTTTGCTGCATCTTCTATGGCCAAGAACGACTCTCTTAATGCACATTCTGATCTGGTGGCAATATCAAAGCCGTCAACGTATCC
This sequence comes from Nezara viridula, assembly GCA_928085145.1. Taxonomy (NCBI): domain Eukaryota; kingdom Metazoa; phylum Arthropoda; class Insecta; order Hemiptera; family Pentatomidae; genus Nezara; species Nezara viridula. The sequence goes on along the minus strand of OV725077.1, from coordinate 112,777,715 downwards.
AGGAAGCTGAATAGTACTGTTAAGAAGGGTTGCATGGAATTGGATTCCGGACAAACGCACTGCTTTCTCTGCAGCAAAGTTAAAAAGAAGACAGGCTAGAGCATATCCCTGTCTTACACAACAGTTAATATGAAGTCTTTGTGATGTGAAACTGCTCTATACTCTTTGCATTTCTCCAGCATCAGCCTCAGTGAGAACAGTTGGTCCAATGTGGACCTCCTTTGCCTAAATCCCGCTTGATGTTTGCCTATCTCCCTCTTGACATGAGGAACTAGTCCCTCAAATAGGATGTTAGAGAGAACTTAATAAGCACATGAGAGGAGCACTATGCGTCGATAATTGTCACAATCCGATTGGTCCCCTTTCTTGTGCAGTGGGTAGATAATTCCCTTTTTCCAATCCTCAGGCATCTTCTCTTCCTCCCATATCTTCAAAATGAGCTCCTTTCATAGTTGCATTCCTACATAGCTTATCACTCTCATTTGCACCATTTTTAAGAGGGAGTGAGCAATAAATTTTCTTAGTAGAGAGTAAAGACAGCAACCTTGGGGAAGATGGGCACCCAAGAAGAGGCATAGATTACCAATCATTCAATCCCACACAGGTTTTTTTTGTGATTTATATTGTTAATCTGTCTTGTTGTGATAACTTAGGGCCGAAAAAAAAAAAAAAAAAAAAAAAAGGTCTTACTTTTAAGTAAAAACAATCATTTTAAATTTAGTAGGCGTGTTTTAACAAATCAGAGTTTAAATAATTTAGTTCCAGTATACACCTTGCAATATTGTTTTTGTATATTTTAAGATAAAATATTTAGTCCCAAATGCATTATTTACTTATTTTAAGATATGAAATTTAGTTTATAATATGGACCAATTTTTTTTCAAATTTATAGGGAAAATATTTTTCAATTTACTTAAGGAAATAAAATTTAATTGTTGAATAGTTCTCAACTTCTATTTTAAAATACCTTCATTTGTTGTATACATAAAACAAGGAATATTCATCAAATCCAAAGCTAATCCTAAATCATAAGTTTATGTAACCCCATCAATGTAAGAAACATTGAAATGATTTGTCTTTAATAAACATACATTTTAAATCTACTATTTTTTTGCAATCTTGTCCCTTTTCTTTCACTCATATACAAATAAAAAATCATTGAATTGGTGAAAAAAGTTCAGTCATTCTTCACTTTTCTACAAAACTGAATTATTACTAACTGTATCGAGATTGTTTATTGGGTCAAATGTTTTGTTTATCTCTATGATGGGTCATTTATTTACATTCTTTACTTGTAAGTATTCCTAATTTCAAAAAGTTACGGTAGATATTAGATCTAGTAATGTTTTATTTTATGATCCCTATTATTAATTCATGCTCACGGTATCATGAACTATTACTATGTACCGCACAAATAGTACGTTCCAAAGTTCTATTTCAAAGAATTTTCTTACAAAGGGCTAAGGTTAATTTATTTTTCTGTTTAAATGCAAGATTTTTATGTAATGACATTGTTCTAATGTCTAAATTTCATCTTCAATATTTTTGGATGTCAGGTAGATTAATATAAATATAAGAAAAAGCAGCCTGGTTGGAACAACCTCTTATTTAGGACCTTTCATTTGTATCAGAATTTTAATTAATTCAAACTAAAACAGGATTCTATTTCTTCAGAGTAATACTTGTGATTGGGTTGAATTTTGTACAATATGTTCTATTGTGCATGCGTGTGCTATCATTTTATTGTATTAAGAAGAAAATAAATTGTTCAAGTGTGTGTGTTAATCCAAAATTCCATATAAATACAGTATACACAAACAAACACTTTCTTTTGAAGTACTAAGATAGGAAGGGGGAGAAGAAGAGAGTATTCTGAAGGATTGGAAGTTGAAAAAGACTACTAATAACCATAGTTAGCCCTCCAAACAACATGCCCAACCCGGGAACTGAGCACCTTGATTTGGCTCAAGTCTAATATGGACAGAGCTTCTCTTTGCAAACTATGCTGGATAGATTACTTCTTGAAATAGAGTTATAGCAACCAAAAATTTGCAATTTAACATTATGGAAATTCTCCAAAATTTTCACTCTAGAACCGCAACAAAATGGTGCCAACAAATTTTAATTAATATACGTAATGAATGAAATGAAATGAAAAAATAATTTTACTCTGAGACTACAGTCCGCTAAGAAGAGCTTCATAATTAAGAACATTAATCTGGCTTAGAGTATTCAAAATGATACTTAATTAACAGTTGATTACAGTTACAATTATATATTTGATTGAATTATACAGTGTACAGAAGCAAGTAGATTTTACATGTTTACAGAAGTTGGAATATTGAACAGGTGGTGGAATAGGTGTTTGAAGGAATTTATAGAACAGGATTGACGTATGGAGGTAGATAAAGAGTTCCAAAAGGAGGTAGGATGAATGATTTGCTGCAGGAAACAGTTTTATGAGAGGAGATATGAAATCTATAGGTTGAGATATGGTATTGAGAGAGTGGATAGATGGACATGAAGTAAGGAGTTGTAAGATGCAGGGAGGGTATTTGGTTCTGAGGACTTGTAAAAGGAAAACATCAAGAAGAAATAGCCGTAAAGCCACTTCAACTCGGTGTACTAGCAGGAAACATGAGAACGCCTGGGAATCCCAAAGATGTGTCTTATGAAGCAATTCATGAGTCTCTTGTGTCTCATCTCAAGCCTGACAGACAGCTCTCCAAACACCTAACAACCATATTCGAAGTGTGGGAAAACAAGGGAGGTTACAAGGAGCTGTTTGGATTTTAGAGGAATACAGTCACGGAACCTTAGCAATGGTTTAAGGATAGTTATGGATTTTCGGGGATTCTGGGAGTCATGGTTATTCCAAGAATGGTTCTAGTCAAAGGTTACTCCTAGGTTTTTGACTGTAGAGAAAAATACATGGGATGGTTATTAAAATAAACTAGAGAGTAAGGTAGGGAACTAATGAGATGTCTGGGCCCGATGACAACAGCCTTAATTTTGTCTGCATTCAGCTTTGACACATTCATTTCTGCCCATCTGTTGATGCAGTCAATATCCTCTTGTAACTTTTGGGTAGCCTCAGGTATCTCGGAAGATCGGAATGATTGGTAAATGTGGAGATCATCAGCGTATAGGTGGTAGTGGGAGTGCTGAATGGAGGTAGGAAGATCACTAATATAAATAGAAAAAAGGATCCGAAAGAGTGAGAAGCCTGAGGAACACTTCATATTAATGAAGAAGTGATGACGAAGGTTTGTCAGGAATTGCCTTCGCAAGGCAGATTGAGTTAAATAATGGGAATGGAAACCAGATTGTAAAGGATTGAGGAGACGGTTTTGCTCGAGAAAGTTGTTGAACTGAGAGTGGACCAACCTTTCAAGAAGCTTGGATAGATTGGATAAAATGGATATGGGTCTGAAGTCGGAAGCTGATGAAGGAGCAGGAACTTTTTTCAATGGGCTGACGATGGCTCTTTTCCAGTCCCTGGGAAAATGAAATTTTGGAGGGAGAAATTATATATGTGTAGAAGTGCTGGAAGTAAGGCTGAAAGGCAGTAAGTAATTAATAAACCATAATATAGGTCAAATTAACCTAAGAAAATGTGCAAACTTTACACCCTAATTTAACCTCCACGCTGAAAGGCACAACAGGAGGAAGAGAAAGAAGAATACCTTAATTTATTTAATTTTTTTCAATTTTATAGCAGTTTTTTAAATTTATATCTTGTTCATTTTTTACTTTTTTGTTTTTGTAGTATAAAAAAAAGAGAGGACATTAAACATCAAAATTGATATAAAATAAAAAAAAACTTTAGGTAGAAAACTTCAATAAATTTTTAACCTCAGAAATTAGGCTATTAAGTTTTATAGCAATGTTGATGTTTAATACTTTTTTCCTGTCTGGGAAAATGATGATGGGTTTATTAAAAATCCCTTTAGAGACAAGGGTTTAAGTCAACTTTCCACATATTACTATATTAAAAAAAAAGAAGGAAAAAATAGACATAACTTAAAAACCAAAATAGAAAAATAAATTAGGGCATTAGATTAAAAAAAAAACAAAAAAAAACTCAAAATAGAATCTCGACCCCTCAAAAAAACATTCTATTTAAATCTCCAATAAAAAATTGTTCATTCGCCAGAGAGTAAATTTATTTACACATTTTTATTAATTAAAATGTGTTAAAACTTTAACCGTTAAAACTTTATTATACCTACATAGTTTTATCAAATTTAAAATTTTTCCTTTTTCTGATGAAGAATAAAAAGTATATCTATAGATCTAGTAGACTCAAATTTGTTCTGTTTGATATATTTTAGCATCCTTTTGGTATATAAAATATTTCAAGTTTATCACTTGAGTTCCATAGGAGCTACAAAAATTTTAGATCAAATTTATATTTCTTTTTATTTTCATGAAAACTGTTATTTAAGGGATTTTAGGAATGTTGAAAACAAATATGATCTTGTTTCATACTAAAAAACATTTTTGACCCATTTTATTTGAAGTGACTACATGCTTTTTGCAATGCTTAAAATGAAACAAATCTGGTGTGGTGTGCGCATCAAACAACTTTCAATTATTACCCTCTTCTTTGCATTAATAAGTGTTTTCAGAAAAAAGGAAGTGAAAGTAAAAATTATAGACAGTATGAAACATTATTTAAAACAATTAATTACCATATTTTTTTCACAGCTGTCTAATGTATTATAGTGTGTGTATTTTGTTTGACACAAGCTATTTCCTTTTAAAACTGTATATTTCAATTATTTATTTGAATATAATAAATAATTAAGTGCCACTGATAAAGAAGGCTGCTATATTTATTTATTTTTCATTGCGGGAAATTTTATTTGTTTAAGAATCTGTATATATACAAATTTTAATTTTTATATCTCTGTAATCTATACAATTAAATATTAAATAATACACACTACAGCATTTATGAAAACCGCATATGTTTATGTATATAATTTTGTTGGATTTCGTATTATATTAAGCTCATGTTACATATAGAAGCCGGTTCTAATCGTTTGGGCGAGCTCCCACATACCATTGCTGTTTCTGAAACTTGGCTCAAAGCTGATATCCTCTCCCTATCCATTTCCTTGAGCAAATATATCCTCTTTCGTCATGATTGCATGGACCAAACAGGTGGAGGTGTGGGATTGTTCGTTCATTCATGACAGTCTGACGGCCAAAGTCCTTCTAAAATCTCCTTCTTCCGACCTCCCAAATATAGAATATCTGTTTGTCCTAGTTTCCTTCTGTACCTTTTCCCTACTCTTCATCGTTATTCACTCCCTCCTTATGTCCGATTTGATCCCACTTTTGAATCCTCCCTCCTTACATATATTCTACTCTTTAAAAAAGTTATTATTGCAGGTGATCTCAACATCAACCTTCTTTCAAATTCTCTGGACAAAAATTATCTTATTGACCCAGTTGTTTTCCCAAAACCTATTTATTGTTCCCTTTCAACCCACCCATCATACCCAGTCCACCGTTTCTTGGCTAAACTTATTTATTATTGATTCCCCTCATAACCTATTATCCTCTACGCTAATTACAGTTTCCTTCCTTTCATCTCACGATCTTATTGAAATATCATACGTCTCCTCTCTCACACCTAAACCCAAACAAATTTCTGGAAAGATCTTGATTCTTTAATTACTGAAAACATCAGCCCTTTCTCGATTCCCTTTCCGTTTCCTTAGAAATGATTAAATGCTTTTCCTCCAATCTCCTTAATTTTCTCAATTATCACACACTTCTAAAAACACGTATCTTTAGAGATCCTCCTGCTCCTTGGGTTAATACAGAAATAAGAGAACTAATGAGGAGAAGAGGAGCTGCCAGAAGATAATACAGATGTACTCAACTGCCTCATCATCATACCACATTTAAATCCCTAATAAACCTCACACAAATGTCCCTTCACCACGCCAAAATCCAATACTTCAATAAAGTTTTATCCCAGGAACCCAATCTTAAATCCAAATGGACAATCCTTAAGAATCTCTCTGTTGTTACCTTGAAAACCTGCACACAATATCCAGTCGATCCGAACAAGCTAAATTCCTTTTTCACTAACCATTTTTCATTCACATTTTCATCTGACTGCTCATTTTTTTTCATCACTGAAACTCTCTTCGATCCTGATAAATTTTATTTCTCAATACCTCTCCTACTGATCTACTCTTTGCCACCCTTAAATCCAAAACGAATGATTATGGTCCTGACGAAATACCTGTTAAAGTTATCAAACTCTGCCTTCCAGCTTTACTACCCGCACTTCTACACATATATAATTTCTCTCTCCAAAATTCCATTTTTCCCAAATCCTGCAAAAGAGCCATAGTCCACCCATTGAACTAAGTTTCTACTCCTTCATCAGCTTGCGACTTCAGACCCATCTTCATTTTATCCAATCTATTCAAGCCTCTAGAAAAATTAGTCCACTCTCAGTTGAACAGCTTTCTCCAGCAAAACCTACTCCTCAATCATTTACAATCTGGTTTCTGCTCTCATTACTCCACCCAGTCTGCTTTGCTAAAGATTAGCCAAGACCTCCAATTCGTCATAGATAAACAGAAAACCTCCATCCTAATAATTTTTGACTTTTCCAAAGTGTTTGATTCCGTCAATCATGAGATCCTTCTTTCCAAACTCTTAAGCCTGCCCATATCAAATAGTGTCCTAAAATGGTTCTTCTCCTCCTTATCCAATCGATCTCAGACTATTGTAATTCTAAACAAACCTTCATTGTCTCCCCTTCAATTAACACGAGGTGTTCCTCAGGGTTCCTCCCTCTCTCCAACGCTTTTCTCTATTTAAATTAGTGACCTTCCTGATACCATTCAACACTCCTACTACCACCTATATGCTGATGATTTCCAAATTCACCAATCATTACAACCTTCTGAGATGCCTGAGGCTACCTGAAAGCTACAAGAGGATATTGACTGCACCAACAGATGGGCTGAAATAAATTAGTTACTGCCCTAAAACAACTCCTAAGATTCCTTGATTGTCGATCTATCTATACTGGCTCTATAACCCAGTTAGTGAGTCATGGCCACAGCCAACAGCATATGCCAGGTGACCCTGCTTTGTACTGCCACCATCCAGTCTCGTACTCATAGCTTCCTGGTATGAGTACGAGACTGGTATAGCTTCCTTTCCCTCCATCTTAAAGTTGGTCTTCCTACTCTTCGTGCTCCATGCAGGATTTCAACCAACACCTTCTTTGAAATCACTTCGTCCACATCATCCATTCTAGCCACATGACCTACCCATCTGAGACGGCCTGCTCTTATAAAATTGACAATATTGGCCTGATTAAAACGCTGAGAGATCTCTTGATTTTTCCTCCTTCTCCAATCTCCATTCACACACACTCGACCATAAATTTTTCATTCAAATATTAGGAGGTCCTGCTCCCCCTCCAGTTATCGTCCAGGTCTCTGATGGATAACTTAAAACCGGACTGATAAGAGTCTTATAGAGGATTACTTTGCTACATTCAGTCACCAGGGTGCTTTTCATGTGTTGACTCATACCATGATAGCAACGGTTGGCCAGTAAAATCCTCTTATGTATCTCTGTATCCATCCGGTTATCAACAGTGATCTGCAAGACCAGGTATGTGAATTCTGATTCTGTTTAAAACCTGAAGGATCCAAAACTCACCCTAGTGCCATGTCCTGGGGCCTCCTGGATTACCAATATTTCACTTTTCCTCATTGACAGTCAGGTCGCTTTTTCTTTGCTGCAGCCTCCAGGTCCAGAAATGATTTTGCAACCGCTTGCCGAGAACGTTCAATAATGTCTATATCGTCGGCAAAAGTGAGGAGCTGAACAGTCCTATTGAAGATCGTGCCAGATGTTTGTATTTGGGACTCACGAACTACTTTTTCTAGAATCAAGAGAAAAAGGAGGCATGCCTGGGCATCACCCTGTCTTATACCCCTTCTCGTAGAAAATTCCTCCGATAGGTCGCCCTTTATTTTAACAACACACACCACCTCGTCCATTGTTAACTTGGTCAGCCTGATAAGCTTGGAGGGGATGTTGAACTGACGTAATGCATCGTACAGCTTTTGATGATTGATCGTGTTGTAGGCTGATTTAAAATCGATGAAGAGGTGGTGAGTTTTGAGCTTATATCCCTGTCGCCTTTCCAGGATAGTCCTCAGACAGAATATCTGGTCAATCATTGACCTTCCTCATCTGAACCTGCAATAGTACCGCACAATCTCTCGATCCGCAAAGGGCAATCGTCTGTGGAACAGGATGTTTGATAAAATTTTATATGCACACGAAAGCAGAGCAATACCTCAATAGTTTGAGCATTTTAGTAGGTTTCCCTTCTTGTGAATCGGGCATATGACTGTCTTCTTTCAGTCTATAGGCATTATTTCCTCAGTCCATATGCTCACCAATAAGTTACGAAGGAGCTTGAAGAGTTCATTACCTCCATGCTTGAGTAGTTCTGCAGGAAGTCCATCAATTCCTGGGGCCATTATTTTTTAGTTTGTTGAGGGTCTCACTGACTTTGCCACTGACTCAATGGTCCTTGATTCCTCCAGGTCCTCCAACTCCTGAGTAATTCCTTCTCTCTTCTTTCCCTGAGTTACCATCTATCGGCTGATGATTTCTAAATTCACCAATCATTCCAACCTTCTGAGATGCCTGAGGCTACCTGAAAGCTACAAGAAGATATTGACTACATCAACAGATGGGCTGAAATAAATGAGTTAAAGCTGAATGCAGATAAAACTAAGGCTATTCTCATCGGGCACACACATCTTATTAGTTCTCTTCCTTATTTCCTCTACTTCACCTCAATTACACTCCATCCATTTTTTCCCTACAGTCAAAAAACTAGGAGTAAAATTTGAACATAATCTCTCTCTCTCTCTTTCTCTGAAAAAACCATATCTCCCAGAATCCCCGAAAATCCGTAATTGCGTAGTGAGATCCGTAACTGCCCTAAAACAACTCCTAAGATTCCCTGATTATATTGCTCTAAAAATCAGACATCTCCTTGTAACCTCCCTTATATTCCCCCATTTCAACTACGGCTGCTTGGTGTATGGAGGGCTATCTGCCTGGCTAGAAATGAGATTAAAGAAACTCATGAACTGTTTCATAAAATACATCTTTGGGATCCCCAAGTGTTCCCATGTTACATTCTGATATAACGAGTTGAAGTTGCTTTATCCTACTTCCAGACAACAATTCCTCCTAGGTGTTTTCCTTTTCCAAGTCCCCAGAACCAAAAACCCACCCTACTTCCTGAAACTCCTTACTCTACACTCATCTATCCACTCTCTTAATACTAGGTATATTAACCTATAGATTTATATATCCCTTCCCATAAAACTGCTTCCTTCAGCAAATTCTTCGTCATTCGTGCTATCTCCTTTTGGACTCTCTACCTAACTCCGTACATCAATCCTCATTCACAAATTCCTTCAAACAACTCCTGTTCCACCATCTACTCCATATTCAAACTTCCATAAACATATAAAATTTCCTTGAGCCTTGTTTAATTCAATTAACTGCACAATTGCAATAATAATCAACAGTTAATTAGGCTTCAGTTTGTATTCATCTAAGTCAGACTAATGTTCTTAATTATGTACCTCTGTTATTATTCTTACGGGACTGTAGTCCCAGAATAAAATTAGTTTTTCATTCATTCATCCTATTCCTTTGTCCCTCTGTTATAACTATTGTTCGTTACAATCTCTTATTTCTCCTTAAGTTAATTATCAAATTATTTCATATTTTATATTTAACCATTTTTTGTATCCGAGTTAGGAAATAGGCAAATGATTAATTATTTTAATGATGTAGAGATGGTTGACCATGATATAATATGAGAAGGAATTGGTCAGGGGATGTGGTCAAATAAATACTAGATTATTTTAAAATAGTATTTTTAATTACCCCGACGTTTCGACCCACCTTGCAGGTCTTCATCAGGCCGTGGCATATGGCACTGCAGGAGGCAGTTGGCCAGTCTAGCAACTCGGACTACCAAATCGGAAGACCTCAAAACATGTATTTCTGTTGAAAACTCGGATCAAAAATTGTCAAAATCGCTCTGCTTTTCTTTATGATATATTTCATATATGGGTAAGTGAAAGTAAAAAAAACTTATTTTTAAAAAGTTTTAGTATCACTGGAGGAATTTTTATAGTTGATAATCATATTTGAAGTAGAACTTTTTCCCTTGCAACTTTTCAAGTAAAACTTATAAAGAACTTTTATTTAAAACAATATAAATATTTAAAAGTTATGTTGATTTCACTAAAAAGGTGATCTAAAAAATCAGTTTTATTCTTAGTTACTCAAACAAATCTTTTAAGACAAATTATAACTATAATCTAAGCTCAATTACTGTTGAGCTACAGAACTTTTTTTAAGAAGTTAATTAAAATTTAAACGTTTACCATAAACCTGGAACATTATTAGCAAAAGGTTCTTTAAAACTTTTATTTTAAGAACTTTTTCTTAAAATGTTTCACAGAAATTTTTAAAATGGAAGTTTTTAAAAAAGAGTCAACCCCTTAGTTTTTTTGGCCTTTTCAATAGTCTATCTAACCTTATTCAAATCTCTTGAGCCTTTTTTTTAAACTCAAAATTAAAAAAAAAAAAAGTGTTTATAAATTATTTTTGTTTATATAAATAATAGGAATAAAAAACCTATAAAAGAAAATAAACTTTATTTTGGGACAAAGTACCTTAAGAATAACATTATGAACAAAGAACAAAAACTACAATTATAAAAATTAAAGAATATATACAATGTCTTCAGTGAAAATATATAATCAACAGGAAGTAAAAACTTTTGGAAAAAAACAAAACATTAATGAAATGAAAAGAAAAACAGAAATCTGAGAAAATAAAAAACGAAATGTTATAAACACTATGAGTTGATTCTTAAAATTAAAACGATTTCAACAACCATTCACTTCAATCAAAATTTATTTCATGATTGATTGAATTCATATTTAAGTTTTAAAGGGCATTAAAAACTAAAGTAACTTGATTTTTCATAACAAAAATTACTTTATTTTAAACATCTTTTGAATTTTATAATTTATATCATACTAGCTGATGTACCCTTTGTTGATGGGCGTATAGTTAAAATTTGAGAATCTTTTGTTGAGATGGATTTTGTATTATGGAAGGGGATCCAAATTTCATTTAATAAAATTGGGTGGGGGGAGACATTGTTCTGTAATTTTTCATTGGGAGGGGGTTATGGAAGTCAAGGTTTTGGAATAGTCATAATAAAAACTTTGTTATACAGCTATTTGTTTAGGTGCCACAAAACTAAACCAACCATCATCGATTCATTAAAATTGTTTTAGTGTTTAATTATTATTTATAATGAAGTGAGGAGATTGTGCAGTCGATTGAAATAAACAAAAAGAGTTGAAGTCTCTTCACTTCTTTAAACTCTTCTGAGTTTATTGCTTACAAAATAACCAAAATAACATTGAACATTGAGTCACTTATATCTGTATAAAATTAAAACTTGATCTGAATATTGTTGCGGCCAGGGTAAAAGTTTTGGGAGATTTTTTTGTTCCTATTTCCAGCTAATCCATTTGGTTAATCCTAAAAATGTATACAACAACATTTAGGCTTGAAAAGTTGAATTGAATGGGAAGATAGGACAAAGTTGAAAAATGAGTGTTTTAAGCGACAACCTGTTACAGATGTTCGGATTTTTCCCATTGAGTTGTGATAATTTTTCCATCAGTTGAATAATACAACTTTTAAATGTGGTTCGCGGTAGAGTAGGTTGGAATGAGAATCAAAGTAAGTAACTGCCTAACAGAGATCTCTAGACAGATTACTCAAGAATTCATAATTTTGGTTCAACTCAATATTTTGTTTTCATTTAAAGCCTATGTTTTAAGCCAAGCAAACCTAAATATAATGTCAAAATTTCAAAAGTCTACCATTAGTCATTGCTGAGCTTATCTCTGACAAAATTTCGTTGGACAGACAAAAAAATTTTTAAAAGTGGATTTGGTGTCTGTAATGTATGAAACGGGTTGATTCTATTAAATGTACAGACAATACCTTTATTTTATTTATATAGATTATAACATATTTAATACAATTGACAATATGTTTTCCTTATTCTGAACATCTAATAACATAGTATAAAATAATATAACTAATAATATATATATATATATATATATATATATATATATATATATATATATATAAATGAATGTATATCTGTCTGTTCGTCTGTTTTTCCTTAGTGCATTACTAAACCATTCAACCGATCGCCATGAAACTTTGGGAAGTTGTTCCGTACACTCCTGGAAAGGTTTAGTACTTCTGTCTTACGATAATTTTATATATGTAAAAAAAATAAAAATGTAAATGTTTTTCTGTTCAAAGCCGAAAAAAATGTGTCGCTATAAACTGTAGTGCCAAAACGGCTTTACCGATTTTAACGAACTTGGCTAAAGTCTTCCCCTTGAAGTCCTTTTAATTTATGTGTATAACATACTTTCTCGACAACAAGTTGAAAAATGTTACGATGAATTCAATATTTTATTTGACGATAACTAAAAAAGTACACCTCTTTTGACTGATAATACCCCCATTTATTTGAAAGATTCGTTGCAGAGTTATTGAGTTTTAAACATTTTCTGCTTTCTCTTCAGAAAAGGCCGTTTCCTTCTGCTTCCTTACTACCGAACGTCGGCAAGCATTTTTTTTATTATTAATTAATCGAAAATTTTATACTACACTAATTGAAATTATCATTTGAAGAATTTATGATTCTCCTTATGTAGGTCAATACTATTATACGTTTTTTTAATTAATTTAGTTTTATAAGTTCAACTCAGACTGTTTCTGATGATAATGAATGATGGCGTATTTACTCAGATGATTATGAATGTTCAATTTGAGTCATGAGAAAAAAAACAATTAGAATTAGTTTCAATTGAAGCCATTTTACAGACAAATTTGTTTCCCAACTTTTTAAAAATGACAGATGTCCTTTGCTACTAATCTACTCATATGTGCTTTCTATTTTCTTTCTTTTTCATTTTGCCAGGCTAAGGCACAGCAGGGCATGGCCGGGTAAAGCTAGTATAGTATATAGTATAAAATTGAAAGATAATTCACAAAAAAATCTCAATAATTAAATAAATTGGTTTAATTGGTTCAATACATTTGTTGGTTAATTGACTGGCACATACTAGGAATGAAGTAATGCAGAGGAACTTAAAAAGATTGAAGATAGGAAGGATAAGTATATATTATAAATACCAGACCAATTGATTTCAGATATTTAACTTTAATTAAAAATAATATATGAACTTACATAATTATAAATTGTTCACATTATAGTAAAAATATTATTTTTTAATCAAGTTGAAATTTACAATGTTATACGTTTCGAAATTCGTTTCTGAAAATTGTTTTTCTATCACTTATACTTACTACGTCTTTTAATCGAGAAAAATAGCGTTCAACATGAACTGAGGTAAGGGAACTCATTTTGTAAGAACCATTGCGGCTTCTCTATCAACATTAATATATATACTGTTAGTCGTTATATTTTTTTGTAAGATTGTCAACCTGTATTTTTTCTATTACACAGGGAAATTTTTGAGATATATTTTTTCCTATTTCGCTATTTATGATTTCCTATGATTTTTTATGATTTTCTCCTACAGTTTCTATAATTTTAATTTGTTTATTAAGTGACAAATTTCGAGATTCGAACTGAGTTAATGTTTGAGAAAAATTTGACAAATGTGATTTTATGAATGTCAAACCAGATATTATTCATTCCATTACTGTCTATATCCCCATCAAATCTGCTGATAGTCACTCTCATGATAGGTGCAGATGAAGATCTGAGGAGAAAAAAAAAAATGTTTTTTATGCTGAATTAATTTGCTTCATAGCAAAAAGGGATACTGAGAAAAAATTGAGAATTCAAGTCAAAATAAAGAAAGCAGTTTTTTTTATTGATTTCTTCCAGAAAAGTTCTATTCCACGAATAGTCTACCTGCATTGGTGTTTACTTCCTCCTTTTGTAAAGTTAAATTTGAATCTTTGTGTCACAAACTCATTTACCTTCCTCATATGTTTCTTTCTTAAATTATAAGTCTAATATGGACAAAATAGTAAAATAAAAAAGTAAATATTTACACACGCACATATATTTATAAATCGTATATGCTAGCACAAAATTTACAAAAATGTACAATTTAATGCAACAAAAATCAAAATCGTACAATTTAAGCCAAAAATGGCAAAACGTGCAATATAAAAATTAAATATGTTATTGAATATTTAATAGTTGACTGTTGCATTATAAGAGTCAGGGGTGGCGGTCATAAATATTTAGCCTATTTATGACCGCCATCCCCGACCATCTCCTTCCTTTAAATATGTAATTCTATAGATCCTGAAACAGATAAATATTTAGGTCCGGTGTTTTTACACACAAGCGAATAAAATGTGCAATAACATTTAAATCTGGTCTCTACTGATGACATATAGATAGCAGTCAGTAAGCCACATCAACTGCTGGACGGGAGCTTATATTCTGTAATTCTTCCAGTATAATAAAGCATATGAATTGACAAGAAAAGTTATATTAAAAAAAGAACAGTGAAGAAATAAAAAAAACAATCCATTTAATTCTTTATTTTAAAAAATACATATAATCTGGAATAAATTATTTAATTAAATGTTTAATAACAAACCTTAGAACCAATAAAGAAGGCTTATACATTTAAAATGGTGGGATACATCCTACAGACATCTTTACAAGGTAGGTAAAATAAAATTCAAGAACATTTTCATAAAGATATTTATTTTATACATATATATTCTTAATCTCTTCATAATCTATTTTGAAAGCCAATTAATTATGAATGTAATGAAGTGAGGCTAACTAGCAGCCAGAAATACGTAGAGTCAAAATCTGTAAATAGTTTTAGAAAAGTAAGATAAAGAATATTATCTCACTTCCTTCGATTTAACTATCTACACAATTTTAAAGTTTACAAAATCTTGTATTTTAAAAAGTTTTATTAGTTTACTATTTTTTTTTTTGTTTTTTTTTTTTTAGTAAATACATTTCCAGTCTATAAACCATGCATTTTATTCTTTAATATTAAATAAATATGGAAGTTTGGAACATCCATCATAAATATTAAAATAAACAATATAGCTTCGAAAAGTGATTTATTTATAAAATGATGAATAAAATTAATGACTTCTAATTCTTTCTAGCTTTTACTTTGTCTTCATACAAAGTCAATTAATGGAAACTCTGATAATACCTCAGGTTGTTTATCATAAATAAAGCAGGATAAAATGATAAAATATATTACATATGAAAACGTATAATTAAAATATAATAAAATTTATAAAATAAATGAAAACTAAATCAGTGATGCTTAAGTGCCTGAAGGAGGCAGAAAGCAAAGACTGTGCCCAAGGCATAAAAGCAAAGCAATAATTTGTAACAATATGGGAAGGTATTGTTCTCAACAATAATATTAATGGCTATATCACTTAATATATTTTTTTCTTTGTTTTCAATAGGTAGAGTTATAGATACATCAGTATATGGGACTCATATACAGGACTTTGTCCAGAATTTGTGTGACAGACTCACCAATGCAACCTGCTATTCAGATAAATACATTTTCAGTGTTATCTTAAAGGCAAATAACCATACTCTTTCCTAGCCTCCTACTTGTTACATACATACTTATGCAAGTGTTTATAAATATAAATATGTATCTATATGAATATAAAGGATGATTCATTTTAACAGGCACCATTCAAATTAATCGACCTACCTATAAAGGTGGAGGGAAAGTGATCTATAATAAAATGCAAAAGCATCTATTTTCATATTGTATAAAATGAATCATCCTAAATTTACATAAATATATCCAATTGAAATGGCTTATTACAATAATAGTTTTTTTTTTTTAAATATATACTATAAAAATAAAACAACTGAAAATGGCAGTATTTATTCCTTTATAAGAAACTAATAAATAAAATTTTGTGTATTTTCATTTAAAATAATAATCTAAAAAACTTTAAATAATCTATTTTCATTTATATTTATATATATATATATATTTATAAGAATAACAAAACCGGTGGCTTCTCTTATTGCCCCAATCTAGTTTGTTGCACCATATTTGTTAATTCCTGAAAAATAAAATATTAAATTAAATAAACTTTAGAGCATAGTACATGAACTCAATTATTTATGTCCATATAAAAATTACAATGCATTCTTCGAACATGAAAAATAATATAACGAGAGACAAAAAAATTTGACACTCTTCATAGATGAGTGGAAACCAATTCAACTCCATATTCTATGTCTTATGTAGAGCAGGTTAGAATGTTAACAGGGCACAAAAAGAGTGGTCTAACTTTACCACAATTAATGATTGTTTTGATGGAATGATACAAACTTGTTAGAAATCTACATGACCTATTAATAAGAAGCAATTTTAAAAGGAAAGGCTCTAGAATAGTAATAGAGGATAACCAATATATTAGCTTTTTAGTTGAATGTAAGAATTTATTTTTATATTTAGTATACGTAACAAAACGGTATTTCAGGCTCATAAATTTTTCACTATGTTTCATTAAAAAACAAAAAATCAGAAACACAAGTAAGTCATACATTGATCTACGAATTACAAAAGTGAATACTTTTGTGGGTGATAAATAATCAGAACGCAGCCTTTTAAAAAAAATATTTTTTAATTTTTTATTTATGCCAATGTTTCAACCCAAACATGTGGGTCATCTTCAGGGTAGTGTGTGTACCCTTAACATGTGGGGCATCTTGAGTACTTGAACACCCTCAGTGCTCAAACCACGCCCTGAAGATGGCCCACATGTTTGGGTTGAAACGTTGGCATAAATAAAAAATTTAAAAAAATGTTTTTAAGAAAGACTGCATCCTGATTATTTATCACCCATGATATACAGAGCAGAAGACTAACTTCTTTCAATGAATACTTTTGTATTCATACTATAAACATTTGTGTAATAACAGGGTTTGAAATCGATAATTAAAAAAATCAAAATAAAATCTGATCAAAATTTTAAAAATTAACAATAATAATTTCTGAGTAATACTTATATTTAAATGATATATTTTGAGTCTGGAATAGTAGGTGGAAAATATTGTTGTCAACTATTAGCAATAGAATATATTTATTTCAAAAATTTATTAGAAATTTGGCTTAGAAAAAAAAAAAATATATATATACATATATAGGGTTGGCAAATAAGTCCTTTCAGTTTTTCAGAGTGAAATAAAACTCAATGTATTATAAAATTAATTTTAATCTACAATATATTGACCATTATTTAATATGGCTTTTTCTCATCTTTCCACTAACTCCATAATGACATTTTCATAGAATGTCTGGAGTTTATTGTTAAAAAACTGATCCAAGTGGTTTTTGATGTTTGCTTCCTTTTGGAATTTCTTTCCATTCATGGAGTTCTGTAGAGGACAGAATGAGTGGTAGTGACTTGGAGCTAGGTCTGGTGAATATGGAGGGTGGGGTCTAGCGTTGTCTTGGTGGAACACAACACCCTTCCGATCATTCATAACTCTACAGGATGTTCTCCAAATTCGAAGTTACTATATCCGTTGGAAAACTGAATTGTTGCTCTTCAAAGCCATACGAATGTTTTTTTTTATTTAATGCCTACATAAGGAATAAATAAACAAGAACTCTTTATAGGTTTTTATTTTTTATCACCTTAACATTCCTCATTTCAATTTCATATGGACGACCATATTCACAGTGCAATAGCAAACACAATACTAAGCTAGTTTCAAAAAGAGTTAACAGATACAGATGTTGACATATTACAAACAAGATAAACAATCCACCTCAGGGATTAATTCATCAGATAAGAAGTCTATCATAGTGACATAAAAATAAACAGAAAAAATGTAAGGACTTATTTGCCAACCCAATATATATATACAAAGTGCAGGTAACGCGTGCAAAACTAATGCAATTTCAGAAATGTAATATTAAAAAATGTGTAAAGATTCATAATTGGTAATTGGTTGACTGTCGTGGATAATGAAGAGAAGAATGGTTGGGGTGGCAGTCAAAAAGGAAGGCAAAAATAAATGATAATATTTATTTTTTACATATGCCGACGTTTCGACCTGAAGTTCAGGCCTTCATCAGGGCTAAGAAAATAACCAGATAACAAGGTATGAGAAAAAAACGTCTGCCAAGTAAGGCCAGGATAGCTTCCTCACCGTTTCCGTTGTATATTACAGGGTATACAATTTTTCGTATGAGAATAAAATCTCTGAGAGAAGCAGAATCGGAATAGCCGATTACAGTTACCCTTCAACATTCAACAACAGTGGGTCGTATTTGAATATTCCATACTTGATTATGCTTAATAAAAAAATAAATAAATAAATAAACATGCATACTGAACATGAATTTCAATACTGTTAGTTCAAAAGGTCTTATGTATAAATTTATTTATTGTTTTACAAGAGTGCATAAAAACTCAATATTTCTTTATGCTTTATTAGAATAATTTCATATTTTATTTTCATCTGCTATTTTCCATAGTAGCAGACTACTTATATCAGTTGCAGACTACAAAATATCACCTTTAATATACATAGAATTAAAGTTGAAAATTATTACATACGAACTTATGCTCTAATAAATAGTATATACATTACCGAATTTTGGAGGAGGGGCTTCAGCACGAAAGATTTATATATATATATATATATATATATATATATATATATATATATATATATATATATATATATAAAACGATAATTAATTTGAAAAAAACCACTGCAAATTATTTCTCTTTGATATATTATTTCCAAACAATTATACATATAAAGTAACATTAAATTCCTAGTTATAAAGAAAAATAAATAAAAGGTGATTCTAATTATTGGACTAAAATTTTTTTTAATCATTAGTAATATGCTAAAAAAAATAGCATTACTTCAGTAACACATTCAGAAATAAAAAAAAAAGATAAACCTTTTGCAATAGCACATCTAAAAAAAACTAGGGACCATATCTTTGCTCCTAATTGTCCGATTTTGACGAATTTTTTTTTGTTTTTAGGAATTTCCGTAAACTTCTAAAAAACCATATACAATATTGACATAAATGTGTATATTTCTTGAGTCATTCGGAGTTTAATTTTACCATCCCTCTTAACTTTTTTTGAGCTTCTTTTCGTTGAAGTATGTAGTATAGATAAATTTAGAGGGCGTAGAGAAAATGACTTTAGCGAAGTTTCATCAAAATCGGTACATTCGTTTAGGCGTTACAGTCTATAGCAATGCAGGTTTTTCGGCCGCCATTTTGAAACTAGAAGGCGAATAGTAATGTCGTTGAAGGAGGATGATCCTCGGGTGACCTCTGATTTTATATCCAAATTCGAAAAAAATCGGTCTAGTAGTTTCAGAAAAAATGCGCGGACGGCGGATTAGTAGTGCACATATAAGAGAAAGTGTTGGACACAATTCAATGAAATTGACACTACATTATTTTTTCACCAAAGTCTACCTTTTATCTAACTTTGAGCCAAATCGAACGAGCCCTTTCTGAAATATTGGCATATCTAAAAATATACGTTTGCGCCTGCGTAAGCGGAAGTGCTGGATGGAATTTGATAAAATTGATATGGGACCATCTAGGCACCAATAAGCATAATCCCTGAAAATTTCATGAAGATTGGATGAACGGTACTAGGTGATATGCCCGTCACATCGATTTGACTACAGACAGACAGACACCGAACCAAATTTGATCCTTGATGTCTGAAACGTAAAACGCGAGTGAAAATTTTCGATTCTGAGCAAAAAATTGTTTTTAATCTCTCGCACGAACACAATGCTTCCCTACCTTCGGTAGTGAGGAAGCAATAAGTAATGATGGTAAAAAAGATAATAAAAAATAAAAAAATAAAATAAAAAAATTAGAAAAATAAAATAGATAAATATAAAGTAAAATGAAATTGTTAGAATAATGAAGTAGACATAATCAAAAAGGGTGAAAAAAGTGTTACAATGGGAATCTTAGAATAAAATGTAAAACATAAAAAAGAAATATGAAGTTATATAAGAAATGAAAATAAATACATTGAGAATGGAGTAGTTAGATAGAAAATTGAGATATTGTAAAGTCTATCAAGATGTACAGACAATGTATAATATAATAAAGAGTTAAAACAGAGAAAAGGAATGTATACATAAATAACTTATGCATACATATTAATATTTAATTTAATTTGTGTGTAAAAGGTGATTTTTATTTTTTGATCAAAATTTAATCATTATTATTTCTGAAAAACTATATCATTCAGTGAGTGATCATTATTTTTAATCGAATCAATAAACATCTAAGATCAATTTAAATTTTTATTTATAAATTAGGCATAATTTTTAAATTTAGAACCAAATATAATAATAATTACATGATTTTGTGAAGAAAAAAAAATTATCGATTTCAAATCCTGTGTAATAATATCTATAGAGTTATAATCCATTAACCAAGCAGAAATATCCTAAATTATCCTTATCCTAAATTAATAAAGGTTCCAGAAACTATTTTTAAAAATCTTAGTGGTCAGGTTGGAAAAGTTAGTTCCTAGCCATCATTATATGTTTGTTTCCCCCCCCCCCCCTCCTCCTATACATCCTTTCTCACCATTGCTGGGATTCAGGGACGTTGTTCTAGAGATGCATCCAAACCTATTCTAATCAGAGTGGAAAGATTGTGATTCATTCAGTGGGTTTTCAACACACCAGATTTGAGAAATGAGTTACCTCCTTTAACACGCTCAACCATCCCTGCCTCTGCCGATTTACCATTATCTATCATAACTTGTACCAATGTTTCAAGATGATTGCAGTAAAAATTGCATCTCGTTAGGATATTAACCAAGTGATTACTATAATCACCCAAAAGTTTAGATGACAACTTTTACCTCACATGCATTAAACATAATTGTGGAAGAGAAATTGAAGCAGAGAAATAGTTTACTATAAAATATAAAATAACTTTGCCCTATTTAACAATCACATATAAAAATTATCTGGAAAACATTTTTTTTTTTTCAAATATCTTTGCCAATGTACTTGATCAATGTTTCTTATATCCAGTAATCTTTAAATAAACTTTACTACTACTCTATTGTCACTCAGCTACACTATTGCCCCTCCCCCTTTCCTTCAAGTTATACACAAAAGTATAAACCAATTCATAAATCAAATATTACATTACCTTCATGTTCTCTTAAGAGTGAAGAAACTTCTTTTTTTTGTTTCCTGCTGACTTGACTGGCCTGCAGGAAGCGTTTGTGCCTTTGTGCCAGGCCCAGATGCTTCACAAGCAGGCCTTAACGTTGATGTCCACCTCCTCATGTCATCATCATCCTTGGCTTGGAAGAGATACTCCGAACCATTAGAAAGCCTGTTTCATTAATAAAATTAATGTGTGGAAATAAGCTAGCTAAGAAATAGTTTGTTTTTTTAAATAAGGGATAGAAGAAAAACACAATATTTCAAAATAAAGAGACAAATCTACAGAAAACAAACTATTAAGTTTTTAAATAATTAAAGGATTTATAATAAATATGACATTAAAAAAAAAATCTAACTTCTTGTCTTATAACACTATCCACCCTAAGGAACAGAATAAACTTGAATTTCAACTTAAATATATTAGTGAGTTATTAGTTTGGTGCCTTCCATACTGAGTGAAACAATGTCTTTATGACAGTAATACACTTTCTGCATGTATTTAAGCACAGATTCTGGGAATTTTATGTGTGTTAAGATTCTTCTGACAGTCTATTAATACACTTTCTGCATGTTTAAGGCACAAATGCAAGCAATTTTCTGTTTGTTCACATGTACAGACATATGGAACGAAACAAACTTGCGAGGAGCTGTAATGAATAGGAGATTAAATAGGCTATTTATATTTTCTCAGACCTGATCATGAACTTATACATAATATGACTTTATAGATCAACAAAAGTTCAGAATTCTTAAAATATAATAAATATCTACTACATTTATTATAGTAGATATTTATTATACAGAGTAATTCTCCAGATTAACTTATTCTCCAGATTTGAACCCCATTGAGCATTTATGGGATAACCTCGGAAGACGAATAACACTTCCTGATACACTGCAGGACCTTGAAAGGGCTCTTCGGGAGGAATGGCCTATCCTCCAGCAAAGGGACATTTCCCGACTGGTGGAAAGTATGCCGAGGCGTCTTCAAGAAGTAGTGAAGGCAAGAGGAGGAAACACGCGCTTCTAAACGATGATGTAATTAACTTCTATTAGAATAATAATGGTTTGTTTTTCAATTTTTTTTTCTCTAATCTTTCTTACCAATCACATTTTGATTATTAAAGGAAAAAAAAGGATTATAAAATTCCATAAATATTAAGTATCTACAAATACCATGTATTATATACAAATGCAACTTTTTTTACAAGTGGCAGAAATATTTTTATATGAAAACATGAAAAAATCAAGTGGGTGGAATTTTTTGCCTGTCAGTGTATATATATATATATATACACACACACACACACATATATATATATATATATATATAGATATATATATATTTTTTTTTTTTTGCTGATAAATTTAGTAAAGATTTATCTATTAAAAAAAAAAAATCAGAAGCATTTATTAAAATCCAAATACTTTGACTAATATATTATAAACTTATATATATATATATATATATATATATATACATATATATATATATATATATTATATACTTATATATATAAGTATATAATATTAAATTTAAAAATCCGATTTTTTTTCTAAAGAAATAAAGTAATACTGTATGTAAGAAACCCCTCACCTCTATGTCTATAATATTAACAGTAAACTGGGTCTGAATGCAAAGGATGAGAAAACCATGAATTAAAGTGGGCGAGGGCGTGTTGTTGATCCTGCCTGTCTTAAAAGTTAATTATTTTGGAAGCCAGTCAAAAAATAAACTTATCAAAAAAAAAAAAAAAAAAAAAAAAAAAAAAAAAAAAAAAAAAAAAAATATCAATGACTAATCAGTACTACTTGAGTTTATAGAAAAAATTGTAATATATAGGCTGATATTAATCAAAAAATGTTAAAATTGAAAATAAAATCATTTGAAACTGCTAAGTAACTATCATTAAACAATTGTTTAAATATTAATATAACTATCTCTACTTAGTTTACTATTGTTAATAGAGATATGAATTTAATATACAAAAACTCCGTAGTTTAGAAAAAGAAGTAATATTTGATAATTAAAAAAAAAAGTAATATTTGATTATTAAAATTACTATTTCCATCAATTAAACTTAGTTATCTCAGGGGCTGCAGCTTTAGGAGAGTTATTAGAATAAATTACTTATTAATGTTAGAGCAGTAAAAAGAAAATTAATTCATTAAAATTTTTTATGAGGCCTTTAATTTTTATGATGAATAAAAAACAATTATGGTTGCATGAAGGTATACTAGCATTAAATGAAAATTTGCTTGATTGTTGTAATCTATATATTTGTCTTTGATATTTGAAAAATTGATGCTTTACAATAGCTATATGAAAAATGTAGAAGAGATAAGAACGATTTTAAATTCAGAACAGCTGTTCCCGTGATTAAGACATTAAAAGTCATGACACTGAATTTGTTAGAAAAAAATCTGGTGCAGTGTATGCATCATGTAACTTTCACTTACCACCATCTTAACAGAAATAAGTATTTTCATACAAAGGGAAGTAAAAGTAAAAATTATAGACAGTATAAAACATTATTTAAAACAATTATTTACTATATTTTTTTCACAGATGTCTAATCGATTATATTTATTTTGTTTGACACTAGCTATTTCCTTTTACAACTGTATATTTCAATTATTTATTTGCATATAACAAATAATTAAGTGTCACTGATAAAGAAGGCCGCTATATTTATTTATATTTCATTGTGGGAATTTTTATTTATTTATAAGTACCAGTATATATACAAATTTTAATTTTTTATATATACATAATATTGTTGGAGTCCGTATTGTATTAAGCTCATGTTACGTATGAAAGCCTTTTCTAATCTTTTTGGACAAACTCGGTCGCACTTGTATTCCTTTGGTCCCTCTATAACAACTATTCTTCGTTACGATCTCTTATTTTTCCTATAATTAATTATTTTAAATAAAAAAAATT
The DNA here is from genome assembly GCA_928085145.1 of Nezara viridula. Classification (NCBI taxonomy): domain Eukaryota; kingdom Metazoa; phylum Arthropoda; class Insecta; order Hemiptera; family Pentatomidae; genus Nezara; species Nezara viridula. The sequence goes on along the minus strand of OV725077.1, from coordinate 112,753,371 downwards.
AAAGGTACTCAAGAGGAAGACATGTTGAAAAAATTGGCATTTAAGCCAAATCAGGTTGCATCAATGAGAATAAAACCTACCTTACATTAATAACTGCTTAATTTTATACAGATATAATGAATTCAATAAAAATTGTTACAGTCGTTTTCAAGAAAATTGTAAAAGTGCCACACCTGGTTATCTGGTTGTAACATCCCAGATATATGCACCTTAAATATGCAATTTCACTTTCATATGACTTTTAGTTTTTAAGCTAGACTGACAAACACACACACACACATGCACACAGACCATTTTGGGAGACTTGGTTATTTGTACTCAGCAGATCTCAAAACATGTATTTCTGTTGCAAATCCAGATTCGAAAATTTTCACAATCGCAATTCTTACCCTCATAGGCGTAGACTTTAGATTTTTATTAGAGGAGAGTGAGATAGACGAAAAAAAAAAAAAAAAAAAAAAATGGCAGCAGTTTTTGAGTAAAATTTCAATTTCAGCGTAATTATTGTCAAACGAACACGTATAATATTGAATATTTAAAATTTGTTTATATGTGTGTATAGATGTAAGAATTTTTATTTTTTGTTTTAATTATAATATATACTTGAAAATATCTAAATAAAAAATACAATTGAATAAATAATATATACGCTAAGTTCCGTTTAAAAAAAGTTATAAATTATTTGTGATTTTTTTTTTTAACATCCCTTAACTGTACTAGATTTAACCCACTTTTAGAAAAACGTCCTTGTTTAATAAGCTTTAAATTCATATTAATTAAGTTGAGAGCTCATTACAAAATAAGTTAAAATCCACCTCAAGTTGAGAACAAAAATTCTTTTAGAAAAACATCCTTGTTTAATAAGCTTTAAATTCATATTAATTAAGTTGAGAGCTCATTACAAAATAAGTTAAAATTCACCTCAAGTTGAGAACAAAAATTAAGTATTTTGATATTCTGTCCCCTATAGGTACCAGTGTTTTCAGCAAAAATGACTACAATAAATTATTTCAAAGCTTTAATTTATTTTTCCCTTTACCTGAGAAGTTAAATACCAACATAAATTCGTAAATATGCATATTATTTATTAAAAAAAAATGTTAAAAATAATAATTTTTCGAATAATTGTTACTCGTATTTATTAATATATGTTTATGATAATAGATCCCCGGTAATGGGAAAAAATAAATGAAAGCTTTGCAATAATTTATTGTTGTCATTTTTGTTTAAAACACCAGTACTTATAGGTGGCAGCATATCAAAATGATAATGAAACTGTGTTTTTTATAAATGATCAATTAAATGTTTCCAATCCTAATATTTAGGATTTCATGAAAATAATTCCAGCAATCAGCAAGCTTCTTTATTTTACAACCAGCTATAAGGATTGGAAACATTTAATTGGTCACTTATGAATACAGATCAATGTCTATAATAGAGATATTAACAAAAAAAAAAAAACCTAAGTTTTATTATTACTTCAGATGATGAATATTAGAAAAACATACATTATTTTAACCATTTTTATTGTAATAAATAAAAACTGTATTTATTAATATATGTTTATGATAATAGATCCCCGGTAATGGGAAAAAATAAATGAAAGCTTGGCAATAATTTATTGTTGTCATTTTTGTTGAAAACACCAGTACTTATAGGTGGCAGCATATCAAAACATCTCATTTATTTTGAGCTGAGAACTTAAAGAACTTGAGCTGAATCTCAACTTATTTCGTAACAAGCCCACAACTTAATTAATATGGACTTAAGCTTATTAAACAAGAAAGTTTTTCTAAAATTGGGGTGTCAATAGTGTAGTTGGATGGTGGGTGATTAATAAAAATCGTGAAGAATTCATAAAAAATTGTTTATAGTACAACTGAGCTTAGTTTATTTACTCAAAATTCCTCTTTAAATGGATTTAACAGTAACAAACTTTATTATTATATTACTTATGGGAAACCCTGTGTATTGTTATCTTTGAATATAAGGGACAATTTAAATAAAAGTAATATTTAGGTATCAATGAAATAGTTACATACATACTACAAGGCCCTAGCCCTAGCCTAGTCGACTTTCCTTAATCGATTTTAGTTTATACATTTTATTCATTCATTTATTTAGCTTATTTGTTATTGATTTTAATTTATTTTTTATCTAAAATTATTAGGGAAGGGTATGATATTCTCACCCCCTCAACATTTTTATTGGGGGAGAGAGAGGCGATTATCCTCCCTCCCCCTATAATCTGTGCGCATGCTTACCCTTTCTATATATTTCACATTTAGGTAAGTGAAAGTAAAAAGATGAAATGCAAGCCTGTTTTCGAAGTGAGGTAGTGTTATGTGTTGGTTGGTTTAAAGTTGTTACCAAGTTGCTGGTCTCATGTGTTAAAGTTCTTAATAGTGGAAATACTGTCGACTTTAGAACGAATAGCAGAAGTTATTTGGAGGTGGGATAAAATAATTATTGTCAAAATAAAATAAATAAGAAGCCTTATTTTATAGCATGCCAATATTTTATCAGCTATAGTTTATTATATAGTTAGTCAGCACTCAAAAAAATGAGGTTTTTTATTTGTGAGTTATTTTATCTATGACAGAATCCCTAACTTACTTTTCCTACAACTTATTCTACAGTCAACAACATCTCCAACATTCTAATATTTTTAGAATTTAATAGGAAGGTGTGAATAAACATATCTAAAAAAACATAAAATGGCTTGGTGAAAAAATGTATTAATAATATGGGTGTTACAGACAAACTACAGCTCAACCAAGATTAGTTGGCAGGCCAAAGGTGGACACATGTGGCACTGTGTTGAAACTAACATTTTGTTTTTTCTCTAACCCCCGGATATTAATTATATATTGAAAGATAAAAATATCTGGTTATTTATGGCTCTTTATGAACAATGTTTCACTGTGTCCATATCAGAGGGGTTCATTGCAAAAAATGTCTAAAATCTTTTACTTTAAAACCATAAAATCAAGACTCTGTTAGAAGAAATTTTGTCTTATACTTCAGTAAATAGTTAAATTATTAAAATAATGACTTACTTGACCCTGAATACATGTTTCTTTTTCGTGTAATCAGTTGCGATGTCCACAGATGCACCACTGAGATCTATTGGTGCCTCTCCTTTGTAATAAGAATCTGGAGAACTCTTAGCTGACTTGGCATCTTTATATGCCAATAATTGATGACCTCTTACAACTACATAGACTTCATTCCACGACCTACATAATTAAATATCAATACAAATTAAAAATACTAGTGAAAAAAGTAAGTTATATTAATAAAATTGATTAAATATTTCAAAATTTATGTCATTAAATAGCAATAGAATATTGTTCATTCGGAAGATTATCACATCTTAAAAATTAAAATATAAAAAAATTGATGAAATTTTAAGGCTGACCGGCCACCGAAAGTACAGCAACTTGCCTTGCATCGGTATTCTTCTTATATTCCATGTAACATTTTTTTTTTTTTTAAATATATAACATGTATAACATTTAAAAAAAAATAGAAAAGTTGATCATGTCGAAGTTGAAAAGAAAAATTGAATATTTGTGTATAAAATCAAACATTTTCCTTTACACATTCAATTAACAATTCTTCCCCATCCATTGCATTGCATACTTTACACTGAACCAAAATAAAATAATTTGAGAAGTTTTGCACTGAAAGCGAGCAGAAAAAAAGGATGACACTCAGGAACAAACCTCCACGGTTGTGTGACAGTGGGTGGGGGAAGCTGAGCGCAGCAGAGTCAGCTTCCAAAACCAAACCCTGGTCGAGAAAAAGCTGAGCTGAGCTAACCCTTGCAATGTTGCTCAACTGCGCTTAGCTCAGTTCCGCTTCTGGTGGCCGGCCTGTCGTAAAAAACCTTTGGTTAGGTTTTGGAAGCTGACTCAGCTCAGCTCCGCTGCGCTTTTGGGAGCCAATCAGCCTAAGATCTATGGTTTGCAGATTTTATTGAAGAGATTATTTGAAAAGCAGAAACTGTTCTTAAGAACACAATTTTTATATGGGTCATCTAGATAAAATATTGTAACTTCTTAAAATAATATTTCATAAATAATTTTGAGTTCTGATGGTCTTCTTCCAGAAGGTAACAATTAACACTAGTTATTAAAAATTAATAACATAATTTAAATTGTCATTTAAATATTTAGACCACAGAAAACTTCATAGTTGCAAAATTTTTCTTCACCATTATATGAAGATGTGGAAACAGTTCCAGATAAGTTACAAAAGAAATTTTAAAAAATCCGAATTGTTAATATAAATCACAATTATATACATTTGGAAAAATTTACATAAATATGCACAAATAATTATAAATTTTTTGAAACCACTTTTGTTATTTTTCTTCTGTATTCTTTCCTTAGATGGCCAGGTCAGGGATTAAATGAAAAATTTTGAAGTCCTCCAAAGCTTCCGTAATGCATTCTATGCTCCTCAGTCGGAGTTGCAAGATCTGTCTTAGGAGACTGATTCTATTTTCAGCAAAGATCCAGAGAATAGAACTTGTACATTTGCAATACACGCTTGGCATTCTGTTCTCCTTCTCAACACTTCCAGAGAGAGCTAAAATTAATACAGAACTTTCTGTATTGGTGGGCTTTGAGCCTGTTGTGTCGCATTCACAAAGGGAAGATTATGACCTACTTTCGTCAAGCACAATTGTGGATAGCTTCTTTGGGGTTGTGGTGTGGATAACTTCTAATCCATCATTGGTTCATATTAGTTTTATTTAGTGTTTCCACTTATGTTTTAAAACAATTATTTTCTAAAATTATTATCTTAAATAGTTTTTACCTAAAAATATAGTCCAATTGATAGCAAAGAACCAATGTCAAATTAAATAAACTGTTTGCACACAATATTTTTGCCTTGAGACTAATATATTGTTTATAGGAATAGTTTTTTTCTCAATACCGCTTATACTCCCAATGCATTAGGATGAAGAAGAATAGATATATAATCTGAGAGTTCTCACATAGATATGATAGTCCTAAATAATATATTTATATATCACTACTAATATATCACATAATAATAATACATCATCTTATCTGCCATTTATGGCATATGGTTTTTTGCCAGCATTAGAGATACACTGATGGCAACTAAATATCTTGAAAATGGTATACCAATGAAGATATCTTTTCTTCATTAAAATTATTCTTTATATAATTACAAAAAAAGCTTACCTGTTGGAAGCTTTCTTAAGTGCCTCCCAGACATGCTTTCTGCTTAAAGTATCCTCTATGAGGCATTCGTCTGCAGATGGACTAGGTCTCTCTGTAACATATTAATTATAAAAATTAACTCATTTTAACAATAAACAAAACATATTTAAAACATAAAACAAATTAGAGTTAAAAAAACAAAAAATATACCACAAAAGATTAAATTGAAGAAAATATAAGTAATTAACGTGAACATTTTTATAGTAAATTTATTGACTAAGTTCTTAAAATTCTTAGAATTTTTAATAGTGAACCAGAAATAAAAAAAAAATATATTCAAATTTAAATTATTGAAATTTGAGAAATTATTTCCTTTTATATTTAACTTTATTTCATTCAATTTATAATTCAATATGACCACTTCAATAAAAATGTTATAAGTAATAAAACTAATAAAATATATAACAAAGAATAGTCAAAATACTCACATACAGCATATAATAAAATTATAGAAAAATAATAACAAGATAGTGAATTGTAAGTTGAAACAAAAAAAAAAAAAAAAAAAGAAAGTGCAGTCAAATTACAAATTACTACTAAAAGCAATTAACAACAACATAAATAACATGTATTCAAATAAATTAAAAAAAAAAAAAAAGAAAAAGGAAACATGTATAAAAACCTTTAATACCAATGTGAAAAAGAATAAAAATACATACTGATGCTTAATTCTCTGAAAGAGTATGCACGGCATGCCATTTAAATAGGATGTATGACTGACACACTTGAACAAAATAAACTGGTAACTACAATCTGTCCATTAACTAACTGTTTCCCTTGACACAGCTCAGAACAGAAGAAATAATCAGATTTATTTTTAGCCTATGGATTCAGGTTATAAAAGCTCGAGTATTAGAATTGCAGGCAGTCAATGTGTTTCAAGGGTAAATATTAGCACAGTTAATGAAGAAACAATCAAAGCTCACCTAATAAGGAATATTCAGCAGGAGCAGAGAAAACAAAAAGAAAAACAACTGACAACTATAAATAGTACAGTAACCCTTTGTAAAACTTTAAGGATCTCCCATTAGTATTCAAATCTGATAGAATTTAGTACAGGAACGAATTGATTATTTCTTTCAATCACTATGAGATCAATTTTATTCACCATGTAATAAATTGATTCTAAAAGTAAAATATTCTCTGAACAAATTAAATTGCTGTGTTAAAATATAATCACTGATAGCAACATGCATCTTGATTAACAACAAATGTTGCTAAAGAAATGAATAATTCACATCTTCAAAACAAAAAATAATAAATTATTAGTAGAACTTGAATTAATCATCAGAAATTTATTTAAACCATCAGATTTCTGTAATAGCTGATTTTGCTTTACAAAAACTTAAATAACAATAAATTAAAATTTTTAAAATAAAGGAAACAAGATTCATCTTTCAAAGAGAAAAAAAAAATAGATATTATGAGTTTTAGAAATAAATAATTGGTACAAGAAGTTTCCTTGTCAAGCAACTATCCAGGGAGTAGCAACTCCAACACATAAGTGTCATGTTACATAAATAATAAGAGGAGGTGGGGACAAAATTCTCTTAGCAGTCCTTCACTAGATTCTTACAACTGACATGGCGTCATTAATTCAAAACAAAAATATTAGCTGCCACTTAAAAGACGTCTCAGTCATCACTCCAATCTTTTAACTAATAATCGAGCATATCCTAAATTCAAGGCAATACTCTATTTCATTCAATTTAATTTAACATTTTCAACGTTTTTAGACAAATATAAAATTTAAATAGTAGTTTTATTCATAATACTATGAAGAAAAAAAAATTATATTAGAACATTATGAGTAAGTTTGAATATAATCATGGTAAAACATCCCTGAAATGGATTTTTAATTTTAAAAGTTAATTAAAAAGGTGAGATTAATAAATGGGAGAGTTAACTTAAAAATATTAGAGTTCCCATAAACTAACCAAACTAAATCATGAAAACAAAAAATATGATTTTTCTAAGAAAAACATTATGCTTAAACTCAGAGAAATTTAATAAAACTTTAATTTTATATACTATATTTCATAGTAGGATTAATAAATCTATTGCCATTACTTTAATGGAATTTCTTCAATAATCAACACTATTTAAAATGAATAATCTATATACAATAAAATTAATAATATGAAGGAAGATGAAATTTCCTTCCTTCAATATTTGTTCACACATAAAATCACTTTATCTACTTTTACAGGACATAAACATAAACAAGTAAGCATGAGAAAATAAAGTAATGTATGGTATAAAGTAAGGATAAGTACAAAGTAGGAAGTTTATTACATGTGACAAAAAATAATGGAATTTATCTATCAATTTACTAATAAATGCACTATTATTACGAAAACAAAAGCAGGCAGGGAGAAGAATGAGCTTCATACTAAACATCAATACTGCAATCAACAAACATGAGATGACCACATCACTTGACGCTAAGAGCTGTTCTTCATAGATACAATAATTATTGCAAAGCTGATATTTACTTTGCAAAAAGAAACTTAAGTGTTCTATAGTAAAACCTTGATTATCACATATTTAACATCATTTCAATCAATCGGTTAAGACATTAAGAAAAGAATGTTTTCTTCTTTTAAAGCTCAACCAGAATTAGTTGACAGGGCGAGGGTAAGTAAACAGAGCATCCACTAAGTTAAAACAAACATTTTGTTTATTATATACATGAATAGCCCTCATTGCTATAAATTTTCAATAGTGTTTGACAAAATTAAATGCTATGGGGAGCTACTGGGTAGCATAGAAATTTTCATAATGAAGTCACCTTATATCTCAAAACTGACTTCTGGAGCATGTGCCTTTCTTGCAGCTCCCATCTCTCCATATCGTAAATACTCTTACTCATTAAAGTTTTTAATTTTTTAAATGTTTTGTGAGTGGTAATGCGTCCGTTTTCTAAATTATTTTTGGATTTAATTACAGTTAAACCCATCCATACATGTGCAAACGAAAATCTTTGTAAGCAGATGGAATTTTTTAGAGTAAAAAATTCTGATATTAAATAAAATATGTATACAATAAATAAAATTTTAGCCATCAAAAAAATTAAATATTATGAACTTCGTTCTTACCCAAAAAAATTGGGAAAAATTTTAATCTATTAATTTTCAAATTATATAATACTATTGGCATTTATTGTATGTATGTATGTATGTATGTATGTATGTATGTATGTATGTATGTATATATATATATATATATATATATATATATATATATATATATATATATATATATATATATAGAGAGAGAGAGAGAGAGAGAGAGAGAGAGAGCAAGAGAGAGACAAAAATGAAGGATGGTTAAGGCAGCAAAAGGTCTGTAATGCCAACAGAATAAAAACAAAAAAACAGATAGCCAAAAATTGTTTCCCAACTTTACACAAGGTAATCAAGGTTTTACTGCAATTGCTTCTGTCGACAATACGAATAATTCTTTTTTTTATTTCTAATTATACTTAAAAACCTACTTGCAGCTGCAGCAAGATTGTCTTCATCATCACTGACAGCAGAAGATTTTGCACCACTGCTGCCACCAGATTTCTTCCATCTGAAAGATCTGAATGGGCTCTTGGAGCGAGACCTCTTCACCTTTCTACCCGGTGACAGTGTAGCATCCTTGTCTTTCAGAGCTAAGCATCACACACAACACACACATACAATACTCACATGGTTCTCCTTAGCATTATTTCCCTGATAGCTATCAAGTAAATTGTTTTCAAATTCTGCCTTTTTTAACTTTTACTGCACCTTGAGATTGTGATAAATAAAAAAAGGAACATCAAGCCTAATAGAAAAACAGTCAGGCCCTATTTTGAGAACGGTTTATTTTAAAAATGAAGAGCATGAACATTTAATAAAAATAATTGCAACTTTTACAGAAAACAAAAAGTTTGCTGGATATACTGCATTTTAATAGTTAGAACTAGCATTTTTCATAATTTTGATAACACAGTCAACCCCGAGGGGCTAAGATGATGAAAATAATGTATTATTTGGAATATATTTAATAGAATTTAAAAAAAATTAATAATATAAAATAAAATGTGCATTAGACATTCATGTTTAGTTTGTGAGTGTATACCAGTGTTTCTCAATTGATAATATTTTGCTGGACATTAAATTTTTAAAAATCAGAATTGATTACAGAAGTATATAAAAGGATATACCTTGCTGGGGATGGGTTAATAATGAGGTACAAATTTAAATGTTGTTTACTAAGACTACTCAAAGATATACGATTTGAGTTTTAAATTATGAACCACCCACCTTGTTCTGATTGCATCTTCTACCTCACTTTTTCCAATTTTAGATAGTCGTATTTTTCAATATATCAAAATGAAAATAAAAACTTAAACTAAGAACAAACAACGAAACCAGTTTCAAAATGGTACCCAAGAACCATGAAAAAATAAAATAAATTATTTTACTAACAAAAGTATGTTATTGAGTTACATTAGTAAATACTCCATATTAACTGGGAAAGCACTATAATTTACTATTTTTTAATGTCAGTACTAATCCGTGTCAGAATATTATCGTTTAAACTATTAAGTTGTTTTAAGTTCTTTCCATATTTTATTAGAGCTAGTTGGCAGTCAAAGATATGACATCAATATCTCCTGGAGGAATCTGACTAGGGTCAGAGCAATAATTTTGTCATCATAGAAGAGAAGAGCTTTGATAACAGTCATGTTTTAACAGTTTTCATATTTTCTTTAATGGTTTTTAACCCAGTCAAACAAAACTTAATGAAAACTGTTTAACATTAAAACAAAATAATTATAAATCAATTGTACAGGATAGAATTAAAAGCATTATTCATTACATCTTATATCTTTTAGAAATTTCTCTGTAAGATATTCAGATTGAAATTTTTTAGTAATTAAAGTATTATCACACATGAAGTAACTGTTACTAATCACACTGATAAAACATAACCTGCTGTGACTTCATTACAAATATATTAATTTACTATTGAAATGATTGTACCGATAATAGTAATTACTGTCTATTGTAATAAATTTCTGCCTTTGCCATACAGATAACCATGAAATTTAAGTATAACATTTTATTTAACAATAGTTCAAATTAGAATATTAAAGCGAGAAGCATTTTTATTACCACACTAAGTAGTCTCAATGACAAACACAAGCAGTAAATGGTTGGAAGCAATGGATGTCAGAACTAGCAAAATTCCATCTTCAGACAGCTCAAGAGACAATGACATTTTGTTATGGCTGATAATATATAATTATTAACAGAAATGAATCTACTAAGATAAAACATTATGTCAGAAATATCCATAAGGTATTTATTTAGCAAAAAATAAAGACTAGATTCAATTTAAATAGAATTCATCTTATTATAAAAATACCAATGTCCATTAAGAGCCTATTAATTGTGTATCAATTGGACAAATGCTTCTTTTTTATTAAAGTATAAATACAGATTTAAGAATATATACTGTAAACCAGATTGTATTCATCTGTAACTGATTAAATGTAGTTTGCTGAGGAGTTTTGCTCAGAAGCTCTCAAGTTTTCATTGGATCCGGATGAAATTTATATGGGACCAGCCTAAAGTTGTTGGCATTTAATTAAAACCAATCACTGAAAATGGTTTAAGAATGGTGAAGTTATGGATGAACATACATAAAACAAGAAGTTGGATTGAGACCTACTTTTTTGAACTTGGTTAAAAATAGCTTTTATTATTTTTTTCTTTTAAAGGAACAGAACATTTAAAATTAAATAAAAAAAATGTCATTGCGAATTGTAGGAAATAAATAATTGGTTGATTATGAAAAAACATACCTGTGATTAATTAATAATTAAATGATTATATACAATTTAAAATATTATACTTCTTTTTTACCTAATTAAATTCTGAAGACCAACATAGGTCGAGAAACATAGGTATATACAAAACAACACATGCAAACATAAGATCTACAAAATTCATATTGCTACTAGTATTATTAAACCAAAAAGAATTTTTATTTAGAAAATTAAAATATTAAATTACACAAAAAATAACATAGTCAATGCAGTATACCCAACTATATTAAAAACGGAATCTTTTGTATATATGGTGTTAAATTAAAAGCAACTTAACTGTTTGATTTCATTGACTGGCAAATTTCCAAATAAATAAAGCAATCAATATTTGGTAAGAACTTTAGATTATTGTTATAACATAGACAGTAACCATATTAAGAATAAATAAACTTAAATACCTTAACTTATTTCTATACTTGTAAGATAGTTAGAATGTTAAATATAGACCTCCACCTTAATATGAATTAATGTATATGATTTTTCTCTCAATGTAGCTTATAAAATGCAAACCCACACCTTCCAAATTTAAACTACAACTTACAAGTGTAGTAGGACTCATTTTAGTGTATTAAAAAGAAAATGCTAAAAAATTAGGACCTTCAGATACCCATTGAATAATAAAATTGGTGAGAATATCATTTCATAAATGTAGTTGATGCAGGTGGTGTTATATTTAGGTTGACAGTATAGTATATACGAGTTAAGATAAAATTACAAAAATTTAGTTCTTAGTTTGTTAAATTTTAATAGTTTGTCTCTAGCATCAGTTCCTTATTAAACTGCTAATTTCAAATATACCATTCTGCAATTTTAGTCAGAGTGAGATTTATGAAATAAAAAAGATTCGTCTGAAATATTAGAGCCTAAATGTAAAACATACGGCAATTAGTGACTTTTCTACATTTATTTTTTTAATGTTTCATGCAAGAACTAACAATTGATTTATTTTATCAGTTTTATATAAAATAATCCTTTTAAAAATTTACAAGTACAACAACATGAGAATTTTTATACCTTTACTTCCATATAAAAGTATGAAAAAAAATATGATACTGGGAAATTATTAAATCCTCCAAGTCATAACTGACATAGATGGTATAAGTAAACAAAATTAAACAATAACAATGAATCTACTTGCTAAAAACGGTTTGCTACTGGAAAATGAGGAGAGATTACACTTCAGTTAACAAAATGTATTAGGTAAATGTCTCAGCCCCAAAAAACAATGCATAGACTGGCATATTTTTAAAGATATCCCTGGTAAGAATCTCAAACATTTTTAGACAATGGTAGAGTGAATTTTTTTTTTAGTTAATATAACTGATCTTAGATGAAGTCATCAAAGACTTATTCAAGAAGACCACTGGCTGTGACCAGAAGATCAAAGACCAATGGCAACTTTGATTTGAATTTTGATCATCATTTCAGCTTATAAGGAATTCAAGATAAGGAAAGAATGCCTTTAATAATAATTACTTTGGAAGAAAAAGAAAGACACCAAATCGTATAAGAAATGGTTTTTAAGTGATTCTTAAGGTCTTGTTAAATGTAATTAATGAACAATAAAACTTTTCAGAGATAATTTTTTAAAAATTATTTTGTTTTTACTATTGTAAGGTAAGATTTTTCTTTTTTTTACTTTCACTTATCATAGTATGAAGCAAAAAGTAAAGGAAAGTGTGGTGATCATGGACAATTTTGAATCAGAGTTTTCAACAGGAATACATATTTTAAGATCCTCTAAACCCAAATAACCACGTATTTCAAAATAGTCTGTGAATATTCTAGCTAGAAAATGAAAAGTTGTCGGTAACTCATAGGCATAGAGCATCTGTGAGAAGCCTTGAGCTTAGTTTGGAAAACTACAAAAGCTTGCATGCCTTATGATGACTGGTGCTATGAGCACCACTTCTGAACCTTACCACCATTGCGAATAGAGGTGGAAGCAAATGCTTTAAGAAATATTTACAGTATTGATATGTCAGGAACAAGATCAAAATCTTTGACTTATCATAGACATGGGAAAGTGTTTGAAAAAATTTAGAAGAATGAGGTGCTTTTGATGAACTCTTGACTTCCAAGTTATAACTATAGATATATTTACTATAGTACAACAATTGGCAGGACCAACTCTCCCAGACTCTGTAGGACTGACTCTCATGGACCCTGCAATAGAGTCACAGCTGTTACACTGATGGGTTCTAGACAGGACAAGGCTTAGGAGCTGGCTTCTGGAGAATGATTAAACCCAATGAGAAACATCCTCATCTCAAGATAGTTATATCTTTGTCTTCAGGCTAAGGTATTAGCCATTAATCTCTGTACTCAATCCCTAATAATGGAGGAAATAATGAACAGGTTAGTATATATATTTACGGACAGACAAGCAGCTAATGGTGCCTTAAATGGCTATGCCACTCACTCTAAGTTGGTGGATGAATAAAAGGAAATTTAAACATTCATGGTAGAACGAAGAAGGTGAAGGTTGAGTGGATTCCTGGACAATCAGGAATGTTAGGTTGATAGCCTCAATAGGAAGGGCTCAGCACAGGTGCCTTCAACATCAGAGCCCATTTGCGGTATTAGCCCCAGCTGTGCCAAAAGACATATTAAGGTAGCTGTTGGTGACAAAACCAAGCTGTATTGGAAGCACACTAGGAAATAGCACCAGATTTTTTAAATTCATTGTAAATACAAATGAGGTATGAAAAATTTCATAACATTCAATTTTGTATTAAAGTTTAAATTCATTAAATTATAAATTTTGTAGCATGATTTATGTTTTTTTTTTTTACTGCACTCTCGCATATGTAATCCCCACATATATTATTACAGCAAGCCTAGAAATCGGTTTTGTACCAAATATAAGCTCCTGTCATGCTCAAATAAAATGAATGGGGTACCGTTGGATTCAGAATTTCATGGGGTTTAGCGAATCGTATTCTCCATTTTCGTTTTTCTTTCTAAAAGAAAGAAATTCGATACAAACATTTTGCTAGTCTTCAATACTGGAACGGTGGTAAGTCTGTAGATTAATACGGGACAAATTGGGCTTTGAAGATTTTGATGGGTGCAGCAAGACCCGGATAGTTCCTTTGGAACTATCGGGACCTTCGTTATTAAGTCCAAAAATGTACTATTTTCGAGATAACGCAAGGCTTAGGGTTCCTTTCCATACAACCTTATGTCAATTATAGTACTGTCATTGAAAACATGTCTCGTTTCGTCGACTTGAGGCCTCTATGATCGAGATAGGAGGAGTTTATATTATTTATCGATGGTGTTTTTGATCGGCAAGCCATATCATCGTTAATTTTTCACCGAATCTCAAGATTGAGCCACCAATTTTAAATGCTTCCTTCTCCTTCAGGGGGGCAAAATAGTTCAAACACCCCGAAAATTCAGGCAAACAAGTTATGAAAAAAAGAAACTTTATTTTCGAATAACTAAAAAATTACATAATTTTCCCTGGGTTATGTCCATGATTATATAAAAGATGATCGAAATCGGACAATTTTGAATAAAGATACAGCTTATTGAAATTTGTAAACATGTTGGTTCCAAACAATAATGAAGTTTTAAATTACTTTTTATTTCCTTTGTCGATTATATTTATCGATAAAGTAACAACAGATTTCTTTATCTTATGATACGTTGCATTATTTTATTTTATTATTAATTTGTCATTTTATCACTTAACAATATGGTGTGTGAAAAATTTGCACGGGCCTACTAGTATAAATTAAAGACAGACTGCATGTATTAGTTATTAGATTGAAGGCTTAAAGACATGAATCAGGAGAAGAAATATGTATTGAGAAACTGTAAGTCAATAGGATAAGAAAAAATATTTTTTTCAACATCAACCAGAGAATTCAACCCACACTGATTTCATGGTAACTAGGAAGAACTGTAGTTGAATGTAATTTTTTTTTTTTAAATTTAGAATGAAAACTGCGAGGAGGTTTGTCCTTCTAAGTTATTATTAAAGAAAACAGTATATATATTTCATACACAATTTATAAAGAATTGATTAGATTTTTTAAGTACCCGTTTTTGTAGGTATAGTTAAAAATAAAGGCTAACAATCAGTTTTTATCAGTCACAATATTTTTCTCTTATTATTTTTTTGTTTCTGTTAATATAACATGTCAACTAAAGCAAACTTAGTTATGTATTATAATATACCATATTTATATAGTGCAGCATTGTTTTAATTAAATGGTAAACATGCTTTGATCATTGATGAGTACCTATTATCAATTATGTTATTCTTGTCGATGATATTATGTTATTATTCCAGCATTAAAAAATATAATTATGTATA
This sequence comes from Nezara viridula, assembly GCA_928085145.1. Taxonomy (NCBI): domain Eukaryota; kingdom Metazoa; phylum Arthropoda; class Insecta; order Hemiptera; family Pentatomidae; genus Nezara; species Nezara viridula. The sequence continues at coordinate 112,737,917 of OV725077.1, read as the reverse complement.
TATTAACATATAAAACATTAATCTTATCTTTTCAAGCCAATGAAATGAAGATGAAAACGACATTATGTGTTTGAGTGAATTTTAGTGTAAACTATTACTATTACCTTGTATTGGCTGGACTCGCTGAGGTTTTGGAGGTGAAGGCGGGTACGTAGCCTGTGCGACAGGCACACCTTTAGGCGGTTCATCATCCTTAAGTTCGTCTACTGAACATGCACAATCACCATGCAAATATCTATCTACTTCATAACCCAATGCTTGGAATCAATTACTCTAAATATATCTTAAAACTAGAAATTGTATTATACCTACTTCACAGGTAGTGGGTATAACATTGATACAAATAATTTGTAAAGGAACAAAAAAATAACATGCACACAAACTTACCTTCACCCAGGATTAGGTAACCTTCACCATATCATGTGTACTATGAGACAACAAAGCTCTATCTATTTGTTTAATTAATATATAATTAGCATTTACTCTTCACAATCATTTTTTTTTTTTTTTTTTGTCCAATTTAAGCTTAAGCCACAAGTGGTTTGCCATGCATACTGCAACTTTGCTGTGCCTGACTACGATTTTTTTGTGTGTGTTAACACAAAACAAGTTATGAGCAACATGGTCATTAAATAATATTAATAACAATCACAAGATCACCAACGCACATCAGTTATTTTAAAAAATGGAAGCTATTGGAGACAAAACCAAATGAAAATATATTTATTTACAAAGTAATCGAGAGTTTAGTTGAATCCCATGAAAAACTATTTACATTCTTTAAAATACTTTTTAAAAACTATTATTAAGATAATTTTATTTTATTTTCTGTTAATGAATTCACGATAATGAAATAAAATGAAGTTATGACCAATTAGTGCAGTGGTGTATTACAATAAAATAAATATATCAAAAATTGTCCTATTCATGGATTTGTTTTACCCATGACTAACCTGATGGTTTATCAATCGGTGTGATGGAAAGCTGGGTCGGAGGGGGCTTGCGAACTGAGGCTTGAAACACAATACATCAATGTACAAACACAAAAGCTAACACATTTAGCCTAAGTGGGCATATTTTTGAACATTGTATAAATAATAGAACCTCTCAAGTTCTAATAAGGATCAGAAATTTAAAAAAGAAAAAATTGAAATTGATATAATGAAATATGTCCATAGCTCAAGTCTTAGCAATAAAAATAAGTAGTAAAAATAAAAATATTGAAACATTAAATAAAGAATAAACCAGCAATAACATCATTACATTATTAAAACCAAAGAAAATGAACTATAAGTACTTAAAAAATTATGAATACTAATAGCAAATGAATACTAATACTTGTTAAGAGTAACATTAATTTATTTGTTATGTATATATAACCATATAACTTATAATATTGCCTCACATAGAGATTTAATTTTAAGTGAGGTTTATTAAAAAGTTGTGGTTTAAAACTTCTATTTCCCTTATGCCTGGAATGCCAATTCTATCAATAAAAATCACATCTGCTAATTGTTACGGGCTGTGACAGGTGTGGATTTAAAAAGTATATGTTAAAAAAGTTCTTCAATTAAATAAATTCAAACATACACATTATTTATTTTAGTTTGAATGGTTTTCTATTCACAGTGACACTATGTTAACATGACAGCTAATTCTTTCTTGAATCCTTTAATAATACCTATTTAATATTCACATATTTTTATTTATTGCAGAATAAATGTTTGAAAAACAAATAAACCATTCAATAATAAACAGTAAGATGTATTAAAAATTGAAGAGAGCATTAAAAAAAGAGAGCTTTGATGACCCTATACTTATAACGAGGTAGTTGATTAAATTAACAATACAGGTAATTTTAAAATTCAAACCTTGTCTGTTTTTTCGCATAATATTTAAAACTGAAAAATAATGAGTATAATGTTTTCAAAGAAAGCTTGTTAGCTTCTGTAGAAGCTAAACGAGCATGATCTCTTAAAATGAATATGAATTATTTGTTAGTCTCACAGCATATTGTTTTGCACCTTAAACCTCAACAAATGATATTTTTAATATATAACTATAAAAGTTTAAATATAAATGTAGTTCATTTTCTTTTTAGGTATCCTAACTAAATAATATGTAAAGTATGAACATATTTCACTATGAGGTTCTAAAAGCACAATTCTCTATTCATTGAATGTGCTGAGGGTATATTTAGGGAATACACCAAAGACAAAAGGATAAACAGACACAAAAGGAACTCAGAAGTAAATTTACAGTTATGTTAAGTTTCCATGCTTTAAGTAGTTAGTAAATAAACATTTATTAACATTTACAAACAGAAATTTAAAAAATGAAATAGGTATAAACTATAAATTATATGCTATAAATAAAAATAGAAATTAGAGAAGAAAAGTAATAAACTTTGATTCATACAGAAATAATAATAAACTTATTTTTAAATTTTAAAAAAGTTTAAGAGAGAAAGAAATCGTATCTATATTATCTTCAAAATGAATAATTAATAATAATAATATTATAGAGATGGTTGACTGTAATGATAATATGAGGAGTTGGTCGGGGGGGGGGGGGGGGGGGAGGGGGGAGAGAGAGGGGGGGGAGGGGCGCGGTCAAATGAATATATCAAAATAGTATTTTAAATAAATCAAATTATATAATTATACGGCCTCATATTAACTTCATAAAATTATAATACTTTTCAGTTACACATATTAGCAATAAACAAAAACAAATGAACAAGATAGGATTGTCCATAAATAAACTGAACGGATATTATAATATAACAATTAAATAGATACAAATGAGATTAAAAAAAAATACAACTTTGATTATAATCAAAGTATATCACATAATTATTAGAGAAATAATATTTTATAATTATCTTGGAAGTTAAAGTTATAGTAAAATTTGTCACACTTTACTTCCGAAACAAAAACAAGAGTAAATATATCATTTATTCCAGATGATCTCAGATTAACTACTGTTGTAATGTGAAAACTCGTCATAAATTAGGAGTCCAAGACAAAGAAGATAAAATACATGTTGGCATAGTTTATAATTTAATTTTGTTCATTTTCAATATTCAAAATTAATGGTTATTATCCCCTAACTATATTGGATACCTTTTTTTAATTAACACATCTTGTTTACTAATTTCAACACACAATCATTTAGAAACTCAATAGTAATAAAACTTATTTTTCAGGAAATGAACATAATAAAAATTCACCCGAAGTATACAACATAAGCAATTCTATGAGTGAAAAATAATTTATTTTACCGGTTGAAAACATATTAAAAGATTAGAAAATTTTAGTAATATTCTTAAGACTTATGAAAAACAATTATTAAAATTAAAAGCCAACATTCCTTTCTCTCTAAACTTATATAATCAAATATAACACTTTATTATAATGAATTTTAAACTAAAGTGAAGTTGCTTACCCTTCCTGGGCTCTGGTTCAGAAGTGGATGCACCGTTTAGCTGGCCCGTGTCTCCTTCAGCTCCATCCCCTCTATAATAAACAATAGAAGTATTTAAAAACTAGATAAAAATAAAACTGATTGATTAGACACTTTTAATTTACCAACCGAGAAGGGTAAACATATCTCATACACATATGAGCAAATGTTTGGTGTTACACATTAAATAGTCCTGAAAGAGCCTCAAATACAGTTCAAAGATAAAATTATTTATTCTCATTCTTATGTCTTGAATGACTAATGTAATTAGCAGAGTTTTGAGAAGTCATATAAATATTGTAATGCATTAATACAAATAAATAAATAAATATAAAAAAAAACAATTCTACACTTCAGATAAATATATAGATGTGAGTGTATGTTTTCAATTAAATACAAGTAACAATTGCAATATTTTCCTCTGAAGTAGAAAAGAATACTTTTTTACATTTTTCCCCATTAATATTGGAGGAATTTGCTCATAACGAATGGTAACTAACAAAATAGAAAAAATTGATGATGTAAAATTGTTTGTTTGTTACAAAGCTAACCTTCAACCAGAAGTTATTTACCATACAATACAAACACTAATCTTTAAAGAAATTAATTGTAGACAGATTCAAATTTACCTACAGAACTTTTATCCTAAGCAAATAATCATTCTCTGAAAAAACAAAGTAAATTATTTGTTAGTATCATTGAATACAAAAATAAAAACTCACCTATCTACAGATTGTTGTTTGGAGGCAGCGGCCTGAGCTGCTTGCCTTGCGGCAGCCTCCTCAGCTTTTCTCCTTTCTTCCTCTTCCTCTTTTTTCTTCAGTTCTTTTAGTTCAAACTAAAATTATAAATAATTGGTTATTATTTAAAAAGAAAAATAATTAATTTCACAAGGATCAATCTCTAAGACTAAAAAAAAATTTTTTTACAATTTCCTTATGAATAATCTAAGATTATAGCAGCTCAAAAGGCTTTTACAAGATTTTTAAAAGCTTCTATCAATTTTTTTTTCTGTAAAAAAAGGAGAAGAATGGATCCAAAACCCAAAAAGTGCCATTTAGAACATTAAAGAAGATTTTATCTACAAAAAATTAAAGAATAGATAGCTTAAGTAATACATGCAATAAAACAATTTTTTACTATATCTTCTGCATGTTATTAACATTTGTCTTTTTTTCCCTTATTCTATTTCACAACTATATACCACCTTAGTCAATTTTCATTATCACACTGCTGTTTATTTACGTGGACTTTGTTCTAATCCCTCTCCCTTATATGAGTTTGTTTGGTTTTGTTCCTGATTATTGTTTTTATATCTTTTTTTAATATATGAGCATAGTGGTTATTTACATTTTTTGTATCTGTTTTATAGTTTATTGTTTTTTCTATATTTTTAGTGATGTGGATCGCTTCTTCTGTGTTTATATATTTTGTGTTTTGTACTATGTTTATAATTTTTGTATTATTCATATCAAATCTATGGTATTTTATCATACTATGTTGTAAGAAGGCAGCTGCATTTATGTTTTTTACACTTTTGCAGTTATTGTTATGTTGGTTGATTTTAGTTTTTAATTTTTTTGAGGTTTCTCCTATATACACTTTGTAGCAATTTTTACATGCTATTTTGTTTATCTAATTTTTCTATATTGTTCTTCATATACGGTAAATGGTTTTCTAATTTATTGTTCTTATATATTACCAAGTTTTATATTGTGGTGAACATATGTGATGAGTGCTTTTTAAATCTTATTTGTCAGGTTTGGGATATATTGCATTTTTTTATATTTATTTAATTAAGTTTTATAGTTCAGTGTTCTGTTTATATTCTCTATATTGTCTTTTATTTCCTTTCTTTCTTTATTATTGTGTCTATAAAAATCTGTTATTAGTGTTTGAATTTGTTTTTCTATTTCTATTATTTCTTTGGTATTTTTATTAGTAGCGTTATTACTTCCTCGCGCGGGCTCATTACCGCGTATGGGGAGCGTCCCACGGGTGGCGGATGTGGGGATGGTCGGTGGAAATTCCTTGGAAGTTCCTCCCGGCTAAGTCCGATGGACTCGCTGACCAACAATGAGAGGGGCCCTCCAGACTTGCTGGAGGGAGGGGACCTCCAGACTTGCTGGAGGTAGGGGCCCACCAGACTTGCTGGAGGGTGTGACGTAGGATTGAACGCCCTACTCACATATCTTTAGTTCACCAAACACCACAAAAAGTCATGGATCTTCCTAAGGTAAAACGCTCATTATCCGGAAGTAAACTAGTCCCCCGTTCGGGTCTCCGGGTGGGGACTGCTTTAGGGGATTCATGGCGCAAGTTGAAATATAGGGATTTAAATATTGGTACGTGGAACGTAAGGAGTTTAAACACAGCAGGGGGGCTAAAATCGGTCGCGAATGAGGTAAATGGGTACAATTTGGATGTCGTGGCTCTGCAAGAGGTTCGCTGGCCAGGGGAGGGCTCGATGAGGGAAGGGAAGTACACTATTTGGTACGGAGGAAGCGAGAATCATTGTTTAGGTACCGGGTTTCTAATTAGGCGTAGATTACTATCCGCTTTGAGGGACGTACAATTCTTTAGTGATAGAATTTCGGTAGCTACATTTCAGGGACGTTGGTTTAAAATCGCATTAATAAACATACATTGTCCGACCGAAGACAGTGACGATGAAGTCAAAAGTGAATTTTACGATAAACTCGAATGGGTTTATGATAAACTACCACGAAACTACATGAAAATAATTGTAGGTGACGCGAACGCAAAGGTAGGAAGGGAAGAAGTTTATATTCCGACGATTGGTAAAGAAAGTTTGCACGAATATAGTAATGATAATGGGATCCGTCTGATAAACTTTGCCATCTCGAAAAACCTGATAATTAAAAGTACGACGTTTAAACATAAGGATATTCATAAATATACTTGGACATCACCGGATTCGCAAACACGAAATCAAATCGATCATGTCTTGATACAACACAGCTGGCAAAGTAGTATAATTTATGTACGGTCTTATCGCGGAGCAGAATGTGGGTCGGATCATGAATTAGTAATCGCGAAACTTCGACAAAAACTTAATATAAAAAAGAGAAAAGAAAACCGTTTCGATTTTGAGAATTTTAATTTGGAAAAATTAAAAAATCCATCAATTAGAAACCAATTCGAGCTAGATGTTAAGAATAGGTTTGAAGCTTTAGAGCTTCCTGACGAGGACCACGAGGATATTGACAAGTTATGGGTAGAGATCAGGGATAATATTAAAGCGGTCGGTAACTCGTGTCTAGGAAAAAAGGAAACTAAGAAAAACAAACCGTGGTTTGATGAAGATTGCATAAACATGAGCGAAAAAAGAAAAGCCGCTAAATTAAAAGCTCTAAATAATCCTAGCGAAGATAATCTGGAATACTTCCAAACCTCAAAGAACGAAACGACAAAATTGCTCAAAAATAAAAAAAGGGAGTATCTTAAAAGTAAAATAATTGAAATAGAAACTAATAGAATCGAAAATAACGTAAGAGACATGTACAAAGGTATAAACAGATCACGTAAATATGTAGGGCCCGTAACGTCTGGAATTAGGGATGATAATAACAATATTCTGACCGATCCGGTTGACATATTGAATAAGTTTAAGGACCACTTTGACAATATTTTAAATACGGGAAATTATGATCTGTGTCCTCCTTCTGAGTACCAGAGTGCTGAACCGTTAATAGAAGGACCAAGTAAAGAGGAAGTTGAAGTAGCTATCGGAAAATTAAAATCATATAAAGCAGCGGGAATCGATAATATTCCTACTGAACTAATTAAGGCATGCGGAGAAGCTGGAGTTTCTAAAATACATCGGTTGGTTAAAAAGATCTGGGTGAACGAGAAATTACCTGAAGAATGGAAAGAATCTATTCTTATTCCGATTCACAAAAAGGGTCCGAGGACGGATTGTAATAACTATCGAGGAATTTCACTCCTTCCGGTATGTTATAAAATATTCACTTTAATCTTAACCAGTCGAATCACGGAATACGCCGAGGAAATTATCGGAGACTACCAATGCGGATTTAGACGGAATCGTTCGACAATTGATCAAATATTTTCTTTACGGCAAATATTAGAGAAAAAATTGGAGTATAACGGTGTTGTTCACCAGCTGTATATAGATTTTAAAAAGGCGTACGATTCTATTGACCGCCAGAAACTGTATAATATTCTAATCGAGCAGGGGATTCCAAAAAAACTAGTAAATCTAGTCAGGATGTGCTTGACGGAGACACTCAATAAAGTTAGAATCGGTAATAATTTGTCCGAAAAATTTGAGGTTCGTTCGGGCTTGAAACAGGGGGATTCTCTTTCGCCTGTCCTGTTCAATTTGGCATTAGAACATGCCATTAGGGAGGTAATGCGAACCGAGAAAGGGTTGGATCTGGGCGGGACAACATCCGTGCTGGGCTATGCTGATGATCTGGTACTGTTAAGCGAAGACGTTGAAACTATAAAACTAAATACGACAACGTTAATGAAAGCCGGTAAAGAACTAGGACTCGAAATAAACGTGGATAAAACAAAATATATGGTTAGCTGCAAAAATGGCGATACTACTGGTGATATCGATATAGATGGTAATATGTTTGAACAGGTAGATAAATTTAGGTACCTAGGTTCTACGATAACTAGAAAAAACGAAATTGAAGAAGAGATTAAGGTTAGACTGAAGGCGGGGAATGCTTGTTATTTTTCTGTGACAAAACTACTTAGTTCGCGCCTCTTGTCCCGAAACTTAAAAATTAGAATCTATAAAACAATTATCTTGCCTACAGTTCTTTATGGATGCGAAACTTGGCCGCTTACATTAAGGGATGAGCAGCGTCTTAAGGTTTTTGAAAATAAAGTATTGCGTAGAATATTCGGACCGAAGAAGGATGAGTTAACCGGAGAGTTCAGACGGTTACACAACGCCGAATTGCGTGAGCTGTATCCGGGTAATATAATTGAGGTAATTTCATCGCGGCGAATCAAATGGGCTTGTAAAGTTGTTGGGCTTAGTAACGAGAGAATTCCTAAAAGGTTAATATTTGCTGTGCCGAATGGTAAGCGTCCGAGGGGTAGACCGAAGCGAAGGTGGGAAGATTGCATTAAAGCCGATCTGAAGGGACTGGGTTTGGACGGCGAACGGTGGAGGGAGGTGTGTAACAAGCGATTGATGGTGTCGGCATCGAACCTTCGGGTTCGCTAAGCCTTATTATTATTATATTATTATTATTAGTGTTATTACTTAATTTGGTGTGTAAAATTTTTGTATTGTTTAATTGATTAGTTTTGATTTTTCATATTTATTTGTGCTGTACCAAATTTTATTTATAAGTTTTATAGGATAAAAATTCTCATCCAAAATTTTGTAAATTTGTGTTTTGATATTGTTCCTATATTAAGTTAATGTCTTTACTCCTTTTTTTATGAAATTTTTTATAACGTTCATTTTTTGTGTTATGGGACGATTTGAATTATAGTTTAGTAGAACATTGCTGATAATTGTTTTTTTTTTGTCCATTTGGTTGTTACTTTTTTCTCGTTGTTGTCTATTGTTATTCGTACATGCAATTTAAAAAAAAATATGTATAAACATAGAACAAATTTTAACAAATATCATTGACGTATGATGTTCGAAGAGTGAAAAAGGAGGTGTCAGATGATGGACTAAGAGTCCAAAAAGTTAGACAGATGTTTCTAGATAAATAGGAATTATTTAGAACAAATTGAATACACGGAAGAGAAAAATTTCCATACCTTATACCTAAAATAATACAAAACTCCTCCTTAAGAAAAATATAAACATTAAATAATATAAGAAGTAATAAAACAAGATTTTTAAAGGAGTTATAATTTCATGATCCTAAATTTATTAATACATATTAGATGTAAGAATCAATACAAATATTAATGTTAACCAAATAGGAATAAATCAAACTGAATACACACAAATCAAGTTAGACTCACCGTTGTTAACCGTTCTAGAGCTGAGAACCTTTCTTCTTGAGCGGTTGCGGATTTCTCGAAAGATTCATGTTTCTTAATTAAATTTTCAACGTCATCTATAGTATGCTGAAAAAAAAATATACATACATATAAGCTATTAAAGATAGTTATCATTGTAATTAAATTTAAGTGATCATGGAATCTGTCAGTTTTTTGTTAACTATATAATCTTTTCAATAACAAATTATACTTTAAAATTAATAATCAAAGACAAAAAGAATACTATAAAAAGAAAATCTAAAACATACCCCTAATTCGTGTGACATAAGATATGGTTCTTGAGCCAAAAGCCATGCTTCTGCAACTGCGGCATCTCTCGCGAATTGGTAAACCTCAAGTACTATAAAAAACAAATATACATTTTTTTATTAATATGAATTTTATTTTAATCCTCAAACTGAAGTGTGTCGGATATTAGATGTATGAATCAAGAAGCAGTCCTTACTTAATTGAAGGTTCTCCCACCTTTCCTCCCATCGATGCAGTAAAGCATTACGTTGATTATTCAGAGAAAGAAGCTTTTCTTTGATCTAAAATTTACAAAATATATAAACAAAAGTTTTTGAAACTGTATAAGACATAATTATTTATTTGTTTATTTATACCTCATTTGATGCATAATGGTTTCTAGAAAGTAATTCTTTTCCAAGTGAAATACATGAAGTAAAATTATCCTCTCTGGTGTCAATTTCGGCTTTCAAACTTTGGTGGTTATTCATCAGTAATTCTACACCACTAACATCTCTGTAACGTAATAATAGAATTTAGTTGATATTAAATTTGTAAAAGTTCTATAAATAATCTAAAAAATGTAAGTATATCAAAATTAATTTTGTAAGGAATTGCATATAGTGAACATAAACTCCATCATGACAGCAATTAATCAAGGATTCTTCTAGAGATGTTCAGCCACCAGTTTTCGTATTGATGATCTTTATTTTTTAATGAGAAAACCATTTCATAATTAACTAGCACCTTAACGAGAGAGATGTGAAAGGGCAAAAATCTCAAGAGAAAAAGAAAGTAATTTTTATACTTTGTAACAATTTTAAAGTAGTATATATAGTTCAGGATATGTAAATCTCATCAAACTAATGTTCACAAGTATTGGAGAACCATGGACCATAAATAAGAAACACTTAACCTTACCTTAATAATAGGCAATCGGAAAAATACCATAGGATGGAAAAACTTTGAGACAAATTATATTCTGTCCATTTATAATCAAATGAAAGTTATTAATTTATTATCATAAATAACTTAAAATTTAATTAATTACCTTGGTTTTTCAGTAGTGTTCATTTGTCTGATAACATCATCCATCCAGAGTATAAGAGTCCGGACCATGATAAAGAACCTGAACAGATCTCCAGTATCATCCAACTTTGCTTTTCTAGCTTCACATAAGCCTTGGAGGCCAGCCCAGGCTGAGACAACCTCTGTTTCTCGGTTGGTTATCTCCCTGGCCTTGTCACCAGCATATGAAGCTTGCAATTTATTTGACTCGTCACAAATTGCATTCACCTGAAAAGTAAAAATAAGATATATTAATTTCTTCTTAAATTCACAACTAGTAAAACATGGGGTCGTCAGTATAAAATTAGCTCTATTACAGCGGTATAAATGTGCATGACTTTAAAAGAATACAGAAATCTGTATATTTTGACCTTCAATATTTCATTCATATTTCAACCAAACAATGGAATCCCAAAGAGAAATAAATTTTGAAAGGGACTATCGAGAACAGTAAATAATAATATTAAATTTGAACTTTTACACATATTTATTTGTTTTGTTACAAGCATAAAATAACACAAAATTATGTATGAAAAATTAAGTTAACTATTATTCACAGCATGCCACAAATAATGAATGTTATTTCACTTCAAGAGGATAATATTATTTTTGAGTAAGAAGATGGTGCCGAGTGGCGGTCATAAAAAGACAAATACTAACAAACTATTTTATTAAAAACCAATGTTTCGACCCGACATTGCAGGTCTTCTTCAGGGGATGGCATGCAGTAGAGAGTCTCTGTTAAACTTTTGAAAAAATAAATTTACCTGTGACTGTAGAGTTTGGAGGTCTTGCATGAAACCTTGATGTTTACGCTGAAGAACGGAAACACTTCCTGCATCCCTGCCAAGTTCTTCAGACATTCCATGCTGTTTTTCTGATATGCGACCAAGAACATCTTTGCAGTCATGGAAGAACTTGTGCAGTTCTCGGGAAGCCTCAAGCATCTACATTTTCAAAACAATAAAAAATCTTTTATTAAAGTGAGATATCATTAATATTTTATCAATGAACTGGTAATTATAACATTTTAATTGATGTTGGAAAAACATCTATATCGAAACATGCAACATTTCTGAAATAAAGTCTTATCAAGGAAAAAAGAATGCTTAAGGAAAAGAATGTTAATCTTATATTTAATTAAATTATATTAAAGGAATAATTTTATAATTACAAAAAAAAAGTAAAACCAACCTGAGTCCTGGTAGTGATAAGCTCAAGTAAATCTTGCCAAGCTTCAATAAGTCCATCTTTCCATTCAGCAATAGTAGCGGAGTCACTATGGCCAGCCGCAATCAGATTGTCAGCCATGTTATTAACTACAGCAACCCTTTCACCTCCGGTAGCCTCAGTGTCCCGAGCAAATTCTTTGAACCTTTCCCACAGAAGCTAAAAAAAAATATCAAGTATAATAATATTACTCAAAACAATATATAGCTATATGTTATATATATAATATATAAAACATTTAACGATCATCATGGCAGCTGTCACTACCATTACACAGTGTCGCTGATCAATGTGGTATTTATAAAATAAACAATAAGTAATTAATTGGAAATATAATTAAATTTCTTTGAAAATAAACATTTATTGATATCATAAAATTTTAAAAATCTTTGAAAAAATAAAACAAAATTTCTAGGACATTTTTTTTTTTTGAAAGATGGAAAACTAAATCACAAAGTCAGTAATTTTGCATTTTATTTTTCTAACCACTAGTTATTTGCTCAAATTAATTGTCTTTTTTTTTATTGTTTCGAAATATCATACTATCTAAACTCGAGGGCACTTGAACTGCCAATGAAATACTTACTCCCTGGCTCTACAGGTCTTTGTGACCCATGGCCTTCCGGACTATATCCCTACATCCATCACGGTCCTTGGAAGCACTCCTCCAATTCGTGACACCTAACTTTACAGCATCTCCTCGTTCGTCCTCTTTTTTTCAATGATTGCCATGTCTAGTATTTTCTTCTGAACCCTCTTGTCTCTCAATCTGACAACATCACACATCACAGCCTACCTTCTTTAATATAATTAAATATATATTGGTTTTTCAGAATGACTGAAATTTCTGTATTACTTTTGATCCTCCACTTTCCATCAATCTGTATAGTCCCTCCCATATATCCTTCTTATAATTCGTCTCACTAAAACTCTCAGTTTTTGAGTCTGTCGATGGTAGGCACCAGGTTTCCAGCCCGTAGGTGACAAACCGCTTGATTAGAGTATTATACAGCTTTATTTTGGTCTTGCTAGAAATAATCTTTGATTTGAGGAGCTTCAAGTTCATATAATATACCCTATTTTCAGCTATTATTCTATTTTATATTTCATGACTAATCTAGTTTTCTATATTTATCGAAGAGCCTAAGTAAGTGAATTGCCGTTGTTTCTTTGGTTATTTGCAGCTATAAATAGCATATATTTTATTTTCTTAATTTAGGGCAAGCCCAACAATGCTACCTTTTTTTATATTAATTTCCTTTAGTTACTTCCTTTTCCTAGGATCCTTTAGTGCTGCTTGGCTTCTGGCCATAATAACCAAATCACCTGCATACGCAAAAATTTTCCACATTTTATTGGCTAGTGTTCCAGTTTTAATTGCACCATTAACTGCTGAATGTAAGGCCAAGTTTAACAGCGTCACCCTACCTTACTTCAGAGACCACATCAAGAAGGCATCACCCACTTTGTCCCAATCATAGCTTTGGCAGCAGTATTTCTTAATGTCATTTTTCTTTAAGGATCAGCAACCATTTCATCCAGGGCATCTTGTGCCTCTTAAATATTTCCCCATCTCTAAAACTTAATCCTTAATATTTTTAGATTTTGCTGCTTTGGCTATTTTTGTCTAAGACGCACTTTAACCAGATAGGGGTTGGAGTCGCACTTAAGTCCTCTCATGGTCCTTGCATCAATTACATTTGATGCATGTCTGGTTTCAATCAACAAATGATCTATTTGATTAACAATATGCTTTTCAGGTACTTCCCAAGTACCTTTATACATTAGTTTGTGAGAAAAACAGCTATTCCTTATACACAAACTAAACACCAATGAAGTACAAGGCTAATACCAGAATATTTTTAGCATTTATATATTTTAATAAGTAATTTCATATCTTGGGTAGTTTTTAATTTATGATTAAATAAGTACTTACTTTATATAATAAGCAATACCTTTATATATGTTAATACTATTCTTTTTTATTATTATTAACAATAGTAAACCATTACAAATTTTGGAAAACAAAAATAATTGGTGTTTGCTTCTAAACTATTAAATAAACCTTTGAATAAAAAAAGTTAGGGAATCCCACAATGATAGATTTAAATATTAATTAATCATAGTTGAGCATAAATTAATCCCTACTTAAACTGGATAATAATTGAAAGTTGTGGGATGCGTACCTCATACTTTAAACAATAAATTATGACTGGAGTTTCATAAAAAAGCATATCTTACTAGTAAACAGATTAATAATTTAAATCAATTTATTTCGTTCTACAAAATTGGATGCTTTAATTGCCTTTAAAAAATTATACTTACTGTCACATGATCATAATCTTGCCCAAGTTCATGTGATCCTGCAACTACTTCTCTCTCAGCAATCCATTGTTCAAGATCATCCACTTCTCTGTTCAAAGTAAACAATCGGAGGGCCTCATCAAGTTTGGCTCTTCTTTCACCAGCCAGGTCCTTCAGTCCGGCATACAACTTGTCAACTTGGGACTGCTTTACACAAATCTGATCGCTGTTAAGAAAATATAAATAATGACTTAATAAAAATCATAAAATATTTATCTTATTATAACTCACAATATGTAAAATAAGTTGCACTAAAAAGCAAGAAGATGGTAAAAATATTTCGGGTACAGGATTTTTAATTAAATCAGGCTATCATTTATGGTCTTTTATGACAATTTGATAAGCTACAATAAAAAAGGTATAGCAAAGTTCTAAAACATGGATAGTTCACAAACAGCACATATTGTCTTAAATGATTTTTAAAAGAAATAGTTATGCATAACTAGCTGCATAATGAGCTGTATGCTATTAACTTGATATTAGATTAGAATGAAAACAATGGAATCCTAAAGAAATAATTATAGATCAAGGGCCATAGTGAAAGGAGAGGACTGGTTAAAGAAGTAAGACAATGAAAAAGGCAAATCCAGTAAGTCCCGATTCACTTGTAGGTTGTAAAGCTTTGAAAAAATGAGGAAGAACAATGGATATAATTTAAATTTGATGCACACTCTAATTTCATTAAATATGCACTTGCCTCAGAGGATTTCCTTGGGCAGTTAGAGTTCTAGCAGTTTCTCCTAGTTGCCTGATGGTATCAGCATAATGATCAACGGCTAACTCCAAGGATTCATGTTTCTTCATCAAATTTTCAGCTGAGATCTCATCCTTTCCTCTGTCTTCAACCATCATATATAATTCTTGTTCTGACATCCAACTCTCTGCTTCACTTGCATCAAACAAGTACTGAAAAAAATATGAATTTAAATAAAAATTATTGGCAAAATATTGAATTTGCATAAATAAGTGCCCTTTAAATAGGTATAGCTGAAGTAATAATAGTGCTATGCTCTAAAGATAAATAAAATTATAATAAAACATAAGCAGAATGTAAATATAAACAAATACAGATTTAACAATTATAATTGGTAATATTGACTTATGCAATAATGATTACTTAACTTAAAATATCTTGTGAGTATAAGTTAAAATAAAACTAATAACGCCAAAAACAATCCTGGAAATTCACCTGTTGTACAAGTTCTGATTGAGTGAGCCTGTTTTTCCTCTCTTCAACAGCTTCCTTAAGCCTTTCCCATTTCTCGAGAAGTTCCTCAATTAAACGCCTGAATTCTGGGCCTTCCTCATGACCTTCTTCCACTAACTTTTCTCCATTTCGGAGGACAGAGTGGAGACGTGGTTCATGGCCATCAATTTCCGTTCTTAAAGACTTAAACAAAATTTTAAAATAATTTTTGAAACAAACACTTTTATTTGCGTATTTGATTAAAAATTAAAATACTAAAACATACCTTATTTTTCTTCTTCAAAGTATGGACATTAAACAAACTGTTACCATAGTCTGTAGAAGTTGCAAGGGGCATTTTTTCTGCAATCCACAACTTCTCATCCTCCACATCTCGTCGGAACTGAAATAATAAATAAAGAATATTTAATTTCAAACACTCATAACTTTCTCACAACAAGCTATGAAATAAAGTACAGTAATGAGTCAATAGAGAATGATATAGAAAGGTCCTTATCTAAACTTTTTAAACTAAATTCATGGAAGTTTTAAAAATATTATATGTTAAAAAAAATTACTTTGCTATTATAAATGTTATAAAACCACTATATAGAAACAATTTTAGTCCTTAGGAATTAGCAGAAACATATTTCGCTACACATAGCCCCATCATAATCCAAATATACAAGATAAGACCTAACAATATCCTTCAAATTTGTTTCTATCTATGTCCTAAGACATTTACGCATTTGGTTCCCCAACTAATTTATAAGTTTTTATAAATTCATTCATCATCCAGACCAACAGATCACAACCAAGCACCCAGGGGTACACATGCACCCCAGGGAAAGTGGAGAAATAATAAAATAAATAAATAAATGAAAAAATTAACAGTTCCTTTTTTTTTTTAACCCATAGTTAGTGTGATATTCACTCAACTTAATAAACTGAAAAACTCTTTCCTTGGATTAGCACTAAATGTCATTATGTACTGAGTTTTTTAAAAGATACAATTTATTTCCTATCTGTTTCAGCGAAGTCCTCTGATAAGAGGCTGGAATGATTATTATTTAAATTGAGAATTAGGTTGTTCATATGAAGTTATGGAATACACATTATCAAAAATTACATAATACATTTTTATGTGAAGGTTCCCACCACTACTTCTTGCAGCCTCAGACCCACCCACACCACAAAAAGGTTAAGAGCCTTAGATCCAGACCAACAACTTCACATTTCAATTTTAATTGTTGTGATGTAATTACTTCAGTTATATTACTAGTAGTTATATTTACTAGATTGCATGCTCTGAAATCTTTTAAACCTTAATTTTGATGTTAAATTACAGCAGAAATGAACTAAGTAATTTTGTGATAACAAATAACTAGCGTTTCGATCCTGTGACTTTTCTTTTGTTTCTCCTTTATCAATTTATGAAAAGTATAAAGTTTAATTTTATTAAATCAGTTATTTTTAAAGTACCTGAAAGGCTTCTTTGTTCTTCTCCAACTGCCTTTGGCGTGTCAAGAGAGGATCTTTTAACTTCTGGAACCTGGCTTCGACAGCCGATTTTTTCTCTTTAATTTCTTCAATTTTCTCTGGAACAGTTTTTTCAAGATGCTTAGCTTGAGTTTCTAGTTCAGTAACCTGCCTTGCCTTAACTGCCATTTGGGTCTCAATCATCTAAAACATTAACATATTATTAAGAACAATGTTCATAGACAATAATCATGTAACAACTGAATAATTTGTTCAGTATTCCCAATAAAATAAATTAGATATTTTAATCACATTTAATGATGAAGAAACATCTGAGGATCTTTATAATGTTGATTACAATTACTTACTCATTACAGGATTACAATTTCAACAGTGTTGGTAGCTAATTGTAAGCTCCATTAAAATTTTAAAATAATACATTATGAAAATTAGAAGTAAAGTGATTTGTCTTAAAAAAAAATAAATTAATTGTCTAACAGGCAATATAATAGCTTTCCATGTTTAAAGTCAACTGGAATCAATACTTTATAGGTTTATAAACCATTAGAATTATGTTGTTAAAATGATTAAGTTAATCTTTGAAGGAAAGTAAAAAATATTTATTTTCATAAGAATCGATTCACAAACAATAAGTATTAACAAGGTAAAAAAATAATAATAATAGTCACCTGTTGTTTTTGCATCAGAATATTGACAGAGGCAAGATCTGTTCCCAGATCTTCATTCTCAATCTGTTTTTCCAGATCATTCATCCAAGAATCAATATCATCACAAGTTTGGTGTAGAAGAACTTCACGGTTAGCATCAAAGAGTCTTTCACCCTTCTCATGTGTCATTGTCTCAAGGTCAACAAACTGGGTAGTTAAATCTTGTATCTTTGGCTCTATTATCTCACCAAGCTCAGGTTTTTCTTTCATAAGTTCTTCTCCTGCCTAAAATATTAAAATTTGGAATTATTCTCAATCTTTGATTTAAATAATTATAAAATGTGAAATGAAATTACCTGCTGAACACGGATAAGTCTGTCTTTGTTTGAAGCTATTTCAGCTTCAAAAGCTTGATGTCGAGTCCATTTTGAATGAACAGTCTTGGCGGATCTATAAGATTCATCTTGGGATATAAATTTCTTTTCTTGAATCCATTCACTAAGTTCTTCACAATCCTAAGAATAAAGAATAAAATTTTAATTAACAGAGAAAAAAATACAATAAAAACAATACAAATTATTACACAATTGTTTATTATTTCGAAACACTTATATATCAAATGTAACATTACTTTATTTGTCACATAAAGAAAAATAAATAAAAGCAGATTTCTAATATTGGCCTAAATATTTTTTTTTTATCATAAGTAATTTTCTATGAAAAATCGACAACAATCCCGATTGCTTGTGTTGCAGTAACATTTTCCAAAAATCAAAATCAAGAATATAAGCTTTGTAGTAGAACATATGGAAAATATTTAGAACACCATATTTTTTCAGCAAATTGTCCAATTTCAACAACTGTTTTGTTCTGTAGGAAGTTCTGTGTATACTTTCATATATGAAAAAAGTGTATACTGTTAGAGCTATTCGGAAATCTAATTTTACCACCCCTTGTTACTTTTTTTCGAGCTTCTTTTCAGTGAAGTATGTTATATAGATTAATTTAAAGGGCAAAGAGGAAAGAAAATACTTTGGCCAAGTTTCATTGAAAATGTTACATTTGTTCAGGCACTAAAATGATGATTTTAAAATACTTTATTTATTTTGATACTAAAGTAAAAATTAAAAATGCAATTCACTAATTGTCTATGCAATTCTAAATTTAACGATACTCCACATTCATAGAAGGGCCTTTAAGTATGATAGGATCTTTTTGGAACAAAACCAATACTGAGAATTAACCTATTAATACATGTGATGATAATAACCTGCAAGAATTGATGAAGTTGTAACTGATCCTTAAGTTTTTCCATGTTTTCTTGTGCTTTCTGCCTGTTAGAGTTTCTTCGTTCTTCAATACTCTTAGCCTTCTTGAGGACTTTATCTCCTTGAAAATGTATTTTTAAAAAAATTATAAAACAATAAAAGGAACATAAACTTTCTATACTATCTTTTGCTTTACAAGCAAAATTATATGGTCTTCAAACTCTTTATAGAATTTTATAAAATATTATAATTGTTTTTTAAAGAATCTGCAAATCTATCAGAAATAATTACATTATTTTATTAGTCATTTCAAAATAGAATTTTCAAGCCAACATTTTTGAAATTACATGAAATCCAACAGTTCAGCGGTTTAAAGACCTCTGCATCAACTAACACCTAAATTATTTTTTCTAATAATAAAATTTGTACCTGCAAAATGACCTTCATTACTAAGCTGTTCAGCGAATTGCACCACAGCGTTGATTTTCTCATCGTTGGCTTCCATTGTCGTAAGGAATGCCTCGTGTCGTTTTATTAAGTTTTCTGCTTGCTCTAAGTTGACCTGTAATAGAAAGTAAAATAGTCAGAGGGACGAAAAAATAAATAAAAATCTTACAAAGAAAAATAAATTTCATTTTGTTCAGCTACAAAAAGTAGAGAAAAAAATATTTTTTAATATCAGTGTAATTTAATTGTTAGTTTATTCTATGACATTCATAGGATGCTATCCTGGAAGTCACAGAAAAAAGAACCACAGAAATCAGTTCAACAATGGCAAAATTATGACTGAAAATATATTTGAAGAAAGTCAAATTGAGAATCTCCTCTTACTTTGAGGTTGGTTGAAAATTATTAATAACTAAAATATCTTTACTAGCTCTTCCACGAGTGTACAAACTTAATGAATAAGGACAGAAAATCATAGAAAAAATAAGTACTTAGATTAAATTAAAATAACTTACAGGTGTATCATCCTTCGATAGCACATGCTCTTGGTGTGATAAAAGAACTTCAGCCTGACGAGCGTCCCTATTGAACATTTGTAGATTAAGCCAATGTGACAAAAGTTCTTGTCTGTTTTCCCACATCTGATGTAACTCTTCCCAACCATCTCGTAATGCCTTCAATCTTTCTCTTAAGAACATATATTGTGGATCAGATTGTGTCGAGGGTTCCTAAAATAGAGAAAAAAAAGTTGGCCAAGCACTCACAAAATAAAATTAAAACAATAATTAAAAGAAAACTATAAAATACATCTCTCATTGATTGGTAATTTGTATAATTTTTTTGTAATAATAGCATATTCATATTGCAATTATACAGCATTTTCTGCATAAAAATGTGGGCTCTAACAAGGACATTGATCTTGGAGTAAGGTTACTCTCCTAGCAAATCTAGTAGAAAAACATGTCAGTAAGTACAATGTCTATATCCAAACTGTAGTATGTAAGTCAAGAAACTTGACAATGTAAATGGGTCTATTAAACTGTGGTCATTTCTCTCAGTTTTTGAAAACTTAAGTACTTAACTAAAACATCTAGACCAAGAAACTTATCCATGTCAAGAAATTTGCCCTAACACAATGTTCATAGACTGAAAAACATTTTAGAACTAGATTAAAATCATATAATCTTTTAAACAAATAAAAATAATTTATTTTATTATAACTAAAATAATATAGGAAGAATCAATTTTTAATTGCCTGTTGCAATGTGGCATTAATCTTCCGCCTACAGCTCTGGTCCGGGAAAATCCCGTATAACCTAAAAGGTGAGGAAGAGGGGACGGAAAAAACAAAGGAAGTGTATAATAAAAAAAATAATCATGAGAAGGGCAACACTGAATAATGGAGGAACAATATTCCACAGAATGATTCAATTTTTCGCATATGCAGACGATGTGGTTATCGCATGGCGATCATTTCAAGCAGTGAAGAGTGCATTCTGTTGGACAATAAGGCAGAGAAAATGGGGTTTGCATCAATGAAAGCAAAATCAAGGTCCTTGTTTTAAGGAAGAAAAAGCTTGTCCATCCACCACAGCCTATGTCATGGGAAACTATATTTTTCAAGCTATATGTATGAAGCTTAACCTACCTCGGGTCCAAAATTAATGATAGCAATAATGAAGAGCAGGAGATAGGAGCTGAAATAATGGCTGCCAACAGAGCGTACTTTCCTCTAGCGAGCCTTCTGAAAACTAGATTGTTGAGTCATAAACCAAGTTTAGGATATACAAAATGATTATTCGGCCATTTGCATCATATGTGTGCGAGACATGGACTCAAATGAAGACATCTGAAGAAGAATAGATAGGTTTGAAAGGAAAATCCTAAGACGGATAATAGGATCTAAACTAGAGGAAGGAGTTCCCCTCTTGAGAACAAACAAAGAGGTATACTCAAGGTATGGCGATCTCTCTATCAACTAATTCGCTCGAGTTTAGTGAATGAAATGGTTATGACATATCCTGAGAATGGATGAAGTGAGGATAGCGAGAAAGCATTATCATAGGAAACCAGGGGAATTAGATCTAGGGGAAGACTGAAGGCGAGACGGATGGATGACATAAAAGAAGATTTGAGAAAAAATGGCATATCCATTAGGTGCGCATATCCAATAGGGATGACTGGGCAAAGGAGATTGAGCAGGCCAAGGACCTCTACATGCGTCTGTTGCGCCAATAATGAATGAATGAATAAAAAAACAGTGATGTAGTTAACAATAGTTATGATTAATCAATTATTAAGGTAAACATCAGAAACGCAATTTATTAATGAGGAGTACAAAAACAAATGAAATTTATAATGGTGAAGAAATAGTTGACTGTAGATGATATCATGGTTGAGAAGTCAGCTAGAGGATTGCAGTCAGTGAGAAATATAAATCAAAATAAACAATACAATAATTTTTGTTTGTGTTTCTCACTGACTGCAATTCCCAACTAACTTCCCAACCATAATGAAATTTAAACCAAAAATAATTCTAAAGCAAGTTGAATATAATCAATGTTATAAATTACTTTTTGATTTTTAGGATGCACCATTTTATAATTTAACTTATTTCGATTGTTTAAAGCTAAACTTTTATTTATGAAGTATTTGTCTATATAAGAATCTTAAAACTGAATAAATAAATAAATAAAATACAAACAGCTGTAATTTTCTCGCCATAATCCATCATCTTCTTATAATCCTCAGTATAGTTATCGATTTCTTCTCGGATGACTTGATGTTGAGAAAGGAGTTTCTCAGCCTCCGCCAGTGAGGATGGAATATCTTCTGAAGCAACATCTGTTTGAGTTTTCTGTAGCCACAACTGGAAATGATCTAAGTCACGAAGGAACCGATGGAGGTCACCAGCTTCTTCCAATTTTGCATCTCTTTCTTTCAGCTATAAAACCAAAGAAAATTAATTATAAAAAAAGAAATTCTCATAAATTAATTAAAAATCCATAATGTACATATAAGAAGAATTAATGAGCATACCATCATAGTCAAATCCTGCCATATGGTTGTGATTTGAGAAATTCTTTCTTTTATAAGTGCTGCTTCTTCTGGATGAGTATCACTAATAGCTTCAGACTCAGCCTGCAGAGAGTCAAGTTTGGCCTGTATTGCAGCAAGATCCCGCTCCATTCCACTTAGCCTCCTCTGTAAAATATAATTCAATCAATATAATAATAATATTCTATATAATAATATATGTATGTTTCATTCCAGCCATACCTTCAGTATAATATATAGAATACAGTATAATATATAAAATTACCTGGAGAGTCATGATACCAGTAAGATCCATTTCCAAACTATCAGTTGCCTGTAGAATTCGCTTTTTATCTTCAATCCATGATATAGTTTCACGGCATTCAATAAAGTAGGTTTGAACTCCATGTGCTGAGTTAAGTTCCTCTCTTTTGGTTTCGGCCTTCTCTCTCAATTGGGCCCATTCATGATTCAACTAAAAATAAATTTTATCATGAAATAAAAATGGACATATTTTTTGGAGGTTTAGAGTAAAAATAACATCTTAAAATGACAGACAGTTTGAAATTTCATGTTATTTTTTAAAATTTTTAATATAATCAAAGGAACTCAAGATATAAACATGAACATAACAATGACAATATAAATAAAAATTACTCTTCAATAAAATGAAATCAATGAATGGAACTTGAGTGATGAAGTAATGAGAACAAAAATCATTAGTAAACCATATATCATTTCTGATTACTGAAGGAAATTATTAATCATTTTACCAGCCCGAGGGTAAGGAGGCTACCCATTAAAAGTTATAATCAGGTTTGATAGTGTCCATCATATGATTTGTCCTACCTGGGGGTAGGGTGGCTGAGCAGGCTAACGCTTATGCAAAACACATGTTGCCCAGTAACCATATGATAGATAAACCCAACTTTAGAAGACATAAAATAATTAGTTCGTTAGGGAGGGGACTTTGAACTCTGGCATTAATAAAAAAAAAAATATATAAGTCCTAACTACATCAAATATGCTCTTAAGCAATGTTATTCTACTTCAACAATACGTAAATCAAGAAAAATAGGTGAGATTAATGACAGTTCACGGGGAATGAGGGTCACCAAACAAGTTGAAAATTAAAAGATACCTGGATTTCATCTGTCACACTTGTAAGAGATAATACTAGACAAACTTTATGTTTCAAATTTTACTTCTTAATATAAAAAAGTCAATACAGATAAGTACCTTATTCTGCCTAGCAACTATTTGTTCAGAATTAGGATGCTCCACATGCAAAAGTTGGCGAGCTAACTGATTGACAACTGCCACTCTTGAAGCATTCGCATTCATTTCCTTATCAAAACCATCATATCGGTGTTTCATTATCTCGACATCTTCAATTTCCTTCCCTGGTACCATTGTCTCAAGCATACGGTCCTATTAATACGAAATTCAGTTAAACAAAGAGTAATCCAACAAAACTGTTACAAAATCAATTAACTATAAATAGTTTTTCACTTATCTCTTTATATAAAACTAAAAAAAAGTCAATTTTAATTATTCATAAGATAATGCATCAAAAATAAACCTTTTCGCCAATCCATTGTTGAACACCATCAGCTTCACTAAATAGTTTATATAATGACAGAGCATCCAAAAGCCGTTGCTTCCTTAACTTAGCAAGTTCTAATAACTCCTTGTACCTGAAATAGATTGATAATTAACAAACAAAGATAATTTGAAGAAGAAATAAAAGTAGCTTAAAAACATCATTTCTTAATACTTTAGCCGCAGTTACAATCCCCGGTGTCCAATAGCTTTATATCAGATATAATGATTACTTATGTTTGCATCTATGCAACTCCTATCCAAATATTTTTAAAAATGATCATTTTAGAGAATTTGTAAGTTAGACAAAATTTGAAACAATCCCGGCCGAAATCGTTTAACTTAACATGATTTAAGTTTGTATTAAAAAGATAATATTGATCTATTTAAGGAAGTTAGTCTCTAACAGCATAAGTAACCCATCTTAAAAATAGACGAGCCCATGTGCTCACACAATTTAATTAATCACTATTTTTGAAATATTATGAAGCAAGAAATGACAAAGATACTTCATAATAGGCTTTTACTGTCTACATAAACATTTAGAACAAAGTAAATTAAATACATTTAAGTTAATAACAAGGTACCTATTTTCGATTGATGTAATCCTGTTGATAACATCAGATGACTCTCGATCTTGTTCACCAAGTGCGCTAGCCTGAGATTTGAGTGCTTCAATGGTAGCAGAATAGGCTTTGAGTTCTTCAGTTGCTTCTTTGTGTTTCTTGAGCAATGATTGAACATTAGCTTCATCACGTCCCACATCCTCGGATGAAACAAGTCGAAGTGTATCCAGCATCCAAATGTCGACATCATCGGCATCCGCAAAGAACTAGTAAACAAAGCTCAGTTTATTTGCAGTCATTAAAATATTATATCAATAATTTATGTTGTAACAGATGGTGAAAGTGTTTTTTTGCTTCTTCACTAACCAAGGTAGAGAAGCATTGTATTCGTATGAGAGGTCAAGACAATGTTATTAGTCTATGGGCCAGACCCCCTTACCGTGCACCCCATCCACATCTCTATAAATTGCAAATCAAGCGTCGTTTGTAATTAAACGGTCTACAATAACGCAAAACGTGCTGAAATAAACCATCTGGAGAATATATTTCTCTTTC
Organism: Nezara viridula; assembly: GCA_928085145.1. NCBI lineage: Eukaryota > Metazoa > Arthropoda > Insecta > Hemiptera > Pentatomidae > Nezara > Nezara viridula. The sequence goes on along the minus strand of OV725077.1, from coordinate 112,712,725 downwards.
TAAAACGCTGATTACTTTTTAAAATATTCGAAGCAGTTCCGTAGAAAATACAATTATGCGGCAGAAAAGCGGTACTGGCGTGGGTGCCTACAGGCCTCAACCACACCATTTAGTACACATAAATGGCTTAGTTATAGTGATATAATAACATTTTTGGTACATTATGTTGGTTTTATTAACGAACAAATATTAATGCAATAATTTAACTGTAAAAAAAAAAATTAAATTAAAAAAAAATTAATATTATTATTTTTTAATTTAACCTCCTTTATTCTATACGTAGGTCGTTTAAGAAGACCTCAATTGTAGAAATGATATAATTATAATAATAAAACTTAATTAAAAAATACTTTGCTAATTATCTTGATTTTTTTTTTATTTAACGTTTGCAATTTAACACTGTGTTTTGTATATTTATTGAATCTTAGAGGTAATTAAAATTTTTATATACTTCCCAGGAAATGAGTTATATTAATACCTGTTTTATAAACTAAAATAATATATACCTAATCTGAACTATATATAATGAATAGCTGGCGGGTTGTTTAGTAAAACTCATATATCACTAATTAAAAAATTAATTTTTATTTCCTTTATTTTGTGCGGAAGTTGGACTATATCATAAATAAATAGAAAATTTTAATATTGAATGAATTATTCTCTCTGCACAAAGAAAGATAGACAGAGTGACGCTATAAGTTCTTCTATAAACCAGAACTTTTTGTTTGTTTTTGGTCTCAAAATGAGGAAAAACACGTAATTGAATCAGAAAATTGGAAAAATACATTAAGCGAATGAGAAAGGAAGTGCCAAAACCTTGGAAAAGATAAAAAGGACCAGTATCCATTATATAGCTAAATGAATCTATAGTAGACAGATGGACAGAATATTTCAAGATGCTGCTAAAAGGGAGTCAATTGCAGTTTGGATGATATAAAGTGGATGATGTAGGTTTATTATGGTGAAAACCACTTTATTTTCTATTGCTACTGAAGGTGCACACTGGGACTATCTACACTTTGAAGCAGGATATAGAGAGGTATATCATTTCCTCATTTCACTCGCGTTTTATATTTCAGACATCAAGGATCAAATTTGGCTCTGCTTCTGTCTGTAGTCAAATTGATGTAATAGGCATATCATCTACTACCTTTCATCCTATTTTCGAGGAAAAACTTTAAAGGATTATGCGGGTTGGTGTCTAGATGGTTCCAGATCTATTTTATCAAATTCTATACACCACGCGTAAATTTATTTTCATAGATATGCCAATATTTCAGAAACGGCTCATTAGATTTGGCTCGAAAGAAACTTCGAATATTCGAAGCTGAAAGAAAGGTGGGTTTAGTAAAATTTTCCTTTATACGTCAATATCTCTAAAACCGCTAATTTGATTCGAATCAAATTTGGAGGGAAGTTAACAGATAATGAAATAGTCAACAGATAATTAAGTATGTATCAATTTTATCAAATTCCATCCACTACTCGGATCAGTAAACGTATCAGTACTAATTTCATTTAATGAATAAAGCTAACATAAATAACTATTAACAAAATAATGGCTGTGAAATGTGGAAGGCATTGATCACATGGAATATGGGTTAGGTTAATGCACTATTTTTAAGAGGTTATAACATTTTAGGTTTTATTCAAAAAGTTAATTTATGATATATATTGTTTAGTAGATTCCAAATATGGGCATGACACTTATTACCTTCACTTAAATTTCATGTACATCAATCTCAAATATCGAATGTAAAAGAGTTGGTCGCTACAATATATTTACCTGATGAAAATCAACTGCTTCTTCAAGCCTCTTTCTTCTATAAGCTACAAGTTCTTCTAAATGTTTCCACATGCCTAGTGTTTCATCCAGTCGGTTTTGAATTCTTTCAGCACCAAAATGGCCTTGTGAGACTAAATCTTCTCCTACAGCTACAACTGAAGCCAATTGAGGTTCATGTGATGATATTTCATTTTCAAGAGCCTGTAACAGGAAATATTACCTTGCTATACTCATCAAAAACAATAAAAACTTAATTATTTTGGACTGATTCCATAAATAATCTCATTATAATTTTTAAATCTTATTTGTTTTAATATCATTACAAATACATAATTTTATAAACATTTGGAATACTATTTAAATGCACAACAAATTTAAAAATGTATTAAGATAAAACAATAGAAACTATCTTAATTATTAACACTCATAAAATAATACTTTGATGAAGGTTTCATAGATTAATTTTAAGTTCTAATTACCTTATGTTTAGAAAGGAGAAGGTTAATTGTTATCAAATCATGACCAATATCTCCTTGGGAAACAATTTGTTCTTTTTCTTTAATCCAGTTCTCCTCATCAGCCATATCCCAGTAAAACTGCCACAGCTTCCGACTTTCTTCTAGCCTTGCACGTCTTTCAAGAGCTAATTTTACTAGCTCACTGTAGGCATCCTAATTAAAAATAACAATTGAAAGTTGTGAAATAATATTGTGGAGTAGATGAAATAATAAAATGGAGTAGAATAAATCAAGTAGACGGTTCTCATTATTCTCTATTAATTTATTAAATTATTTTTATCAAAACCATTGGATTACGTTCTGCAGAAAGGAACTAATCCTCAAATTTGCAGTTATTGGTATATTCTTGTTCTTGATTCCTTGTTCTGCAAAAATATGTAGCGTTCTACCTCTACACCCTGACCTACACATACTGATACTATTAATAAACTGACTACAAAACCACTAATAGAATATGCACCATTTCCCTTTCAGCAGAATCAGAGTGGCCTTTCGGTAGAAAAGTGATAATACTATGATACATTAGCAATGAAAAGCTTTTTTATGAGCAAATAGCTGATTCTGTATGTGAATAGTACTTTATTTTACACAAAGTTGTGTCATAGCAAAGTTCATGAAGCAACTTACAATAGGGTAAGAAAGGGGATAATATTGAAACAGATCCTGAAAGCTCCACTTGAACAACATTCATCACTAAAAAGAATTTATCACAAGTTTCTGATATCAGAATGTAGTTTTCTATTTTTCTGACATTGGAACAACAAATAAGAATTTATATGTCTGAAAGACTCACAGAAGTCATGAAGACATGCAAAAAGCAATTACCTTGTACTAATGGGAAGATTGAAAGAATCAAGAAATCAAGAACGAATGTTAACAAACAGAAAAATGGTAGAAACAATTGTTGTTGTAAGGAACCAACCCACAAAAATATGTAACATCTCAGAATTAGAAAACATTGAAGAACCATCCTGGCCTAAAATAGAAGTCCTTTAATGAGTTGTTAGTTGAAATTTACAGTACATATATAATTTATTGGTATTTTTTTTATGTTTGCTTAACTTAGAATCTGTTTTTTTTTTCAGTTCAGTTACTTTCTGGTTAGTATCCTTATGCAGAATTTGATTCAATTAGTACTGTCATATTGAGAACAGATTCAGAAAAGAAGATCAATTCGGAATGTTTATAGATGTGAATTTTTTTGTTACCTCCAATTGTTGAACCCTTTCAATAATGACTGATGGATCACAAGGCCTGTAGCCCTCTGTAGCTTCATCATCAAGGAACCGCTGAGATTGTTGTACAACTCCTTTAACTCTTTCACCAAGTACATTGATGTCAGCCTCAACTAAACTATGCTTCTGAAGAAGATCTTCAACTCCCATCAAGTGTTTACCTGAAAAATAATAAATTGTATTGGTATTAAAATTCTGATTGGTATTCAATTAAATCATTCTAACAAGACATTGAAACACTTTTAATGCCAACATACCATAATCATCTGACAAAAGTCTCATCTTCAGCTCTTCCATAGAATCTAAAATATATATCATTTCTTGGAAGTTCTGTTGAAGCTGAAGAGATAACTCTAACCTCATTCTTCTGGATCTCAGAAGTTCAAGGAGGTAATTCCAAAGTCTTAGAACATTATCCTTCCTGAAATTTATAAATAGTAAATTAGACTAAATTGTTGATACATTTTTATAAAAGACTTATTTCATTTTAAAGTTAATTGCTAACTTATTAATGTTTTTCACTAATCACGGACTGAAACAATATAAATTCTAAAACCTGATGAAAACCATAAGTTTTAATTACTTCAGGGTTTCCAATGCAAAAAATGAATCTAAATTGTGAGCAGTCAGTTTGTCATAACACTTCAACCACTTAACTGTTTTATTTATTTTTTTTATTACCCCCTTCCACACCATTTCTGGGCAGATACCCTGTATATAAAATTGATGAGTTTGATATTTGTTTTTGTATCTATATTATTCTTAACATAAATTAGGCTTTATACCAAAATAAAGTTATTCTCTATTTTTATTTCTTTCTAAAAAATTAATTAATTGATTTGATTTCTTTACAACCAATTAAGAAAAATGATAATTTAATACCTTGCATTGATCCTCTCAATGTCATGATAATTTTCTGCTTCCAATTCTTGACTAACAGTTACAACTGCTTGTACTCGTTCCTCATAGGCAAAAATATCAGTTTCAATTGCTTCATGCTTTTTAGCTGCCGCTTCAACGGCTCCAAGATCAAATCCAAAGTTATCCTAACCATTAAAATAAAAAGTTTAGAAATTTAAAAGCACTAAAAATCAAATTAAATACTATCTAGATCTAATAATTAATAACATAAAATGTAAATAATAATTAAATTATTTTGTTGAAAATAAAGTACCTGAGACACAAGTCTTTGGTTTTCTGAAAGCCATGTTTCCCTCATTTGTGCTTTTCGGTTAAACCTTGCAGCAAGTTGTTCTAGTTTTTCTTGTCTAATCAGTTCTTCTCTCAAAGCAAGTTCTCTGTTTAATATAATAAGAAATATATTAATATTTTAAACATTCGATTTTTTAAAACCAAATATTTAAAAATCAAAATAACAGATGTGCAAGGCAATCTCATGTCTAAAATTATGTAAACCTTGTTAGCTCATTAAAATTTTAACTTTAACAATGGAAAGAAAACACTTAACTTATGTTTTAATTGGATAAGAATTGTTCTTAAAATCTCAAGTTTCGAATGATATAAATTTGTACTAAAACTTCATCAATCTTAAATGATAAAGAGAAATAAATTGTTTAATTTAACTGGACAAAATTAATAACTAGAAAAAAATAGACAACAGCAATAACATAATGAATTTATTAAATCAGCAATTTAAAACAATACCTTTCATGTTCAGCTTTTTCGAGTCGCTCCCAAGCCTTGTTGATATCAGAAATCATTTTACCTTCCTTTGGAGTATATGGTTTCTGGTTATTAGCTCGCATTTTGGATTGTAAAGTAAATAATAATACCTCCAAGTTGCCCTTTTCCACAAACCTAAAATTATATTATGATGAATGAACTATAATAAAATCAAATTTGATCAGAAATAGTAATATAAAAGGTCATCAAATTATTCAATACTTAAAAATAAATAAATTAATGCTTAAATATTTGAAAAATGTACTAATAATGACTTACTTTGGTGGTTTTTCAACAGTTCTATAATTGTTGAACTGAGATAACTGTTGCTGAACACCAACAAGGGAATTGGCAAAATGTCGGTCACCAAGCTGAGAAATAGTTGCTTCAATCCACCTCAGCAAATCAGAAGTAAGCCCCTCATACTCGAGGATCATTCGATCATTGTCCATAGCAATACCAACTACTTTTCCTATTCTTTTTCCAATTACCGTTGCTTCCTTCATTTTTGAAAAGTAATGATAATAAGTGACAACATAGGTAATGATAGACTTTTCATCAGGCTGCTCGACAAAAACATCTATAAATAAAGAATGATGAAAGATATTAAGATAGAATTTTATTTGCCAATATTATATGCATAACTAATTCAGACAATAATTACCTTCAGGATCAAGGAGTTTTGTAAGCTCTAATTTCTCTTCCGCAACTGTGAAAGCATTGTTAAGGTTATACATAGCATTCGATTTTGATAGTCGTTCAAAAGCTATAAGATCTGGTCGATGCTTATGAATAATAGCATTAAAGGCCAAACCATCTTTCCAAGAAGTTGTAAAGTTACGAACATTAACATTATGATAGCCAGCAGTTTTCATTTGGCACCATAAAAGAAGGGCATCCTTTGCAGATTTGGTTTCTCTATTGTCAGTCTCTTCAATTGTAATATCTTGTATCTAAAAATTAAGAATGTTGATTTTGAATGTCAGTCAGGAATAATTTTATCAAAAATTAAAAATTCATAAACCTAATAAAAATAAGGATAAACCTAATAAAATAATTTTTGTAATATTTCAGAATATCAGATCTGCAAATATTTTTTTAAAATTTTATTTATCTATGATATTTACAACTGTATTAATAAAAATACATCTTGTAAATGTGTTCACAGGAATAATATAATCAAATGAAAACGCTTGTTGAGAAATTACCCATAGGTAGTTTCTAATAATATATTTACATAAGTAGATCACGAGGCCATCTTCTTTTCAGAAGCCTTGAAGGGTTATCAGGTATCGAAGAGGAAGCAAGGTTGTTATGGAAGAATAGGTATCTGGATTGGGCTAAATCGAAAACATATGGTACATTAAGGTCGTTATAGATGATTTTATTTGTGACATAGTAAGGAGCATTGAGAATTTTGCGAAGGGTTTTGGATTGTAAAGGATTGGATACAAGAGGAATTCGGTGGTTTAATGGAGCCCCAAAACTCAATTCCATTAGTTCAAATTGGCCTTATTATAGTCATGCATATGAGTCTTTTGTAATATATTGGAAGTTTAGAGCATGTCGAGCAGTTTTTAGTCGTTTCAGTCTTGTATGAGGATTCCAAGTGAGTTGTTAATCTAGATACGAGTCCTAGGTATCGGATTTGTTCAACAGGGATAAATGGAGAATTGTTAAAGAATTCTGTAGAACAGGAAGTCATAGGTTTACAATGAAGAGTAAAGGTAATTTGATGGGATTTATTGGAATTTATTTTAATTATCCAGTTTTGACACCATTCTTCAAGGTATTTGATATGTGATTGAAGAGTTTGTAATGCAATTGATGGGTCGTTATTTACGAAGTTTGCACATCGGTCTAGGAGGCCAGACTCTATTAAACGCCTGTTTTAACTTTAAGAAAGATTCCCGTGCAGTACTTTCTGAGCTCCAAAGCAGAGGAGACTACGTCTACCACACGATGACATTGCTAGATAGTGGAATGGGATGTGCGGAATCCAAATAAGTGATCTGGAATAATGAAATAATGTTAGAATCATGGATGGGATACAGGCGTTTTAAGATCAGTTTTTCCAGGATTTTGCTCATTCATAGGTAATAGAGAGATAGAACAGTAAGAGAATGGTTATTCTGGTGGCTTTTTGCGTTTGTATATCATTTTGAAAATGGACAGTTTTCAAGGGTCAGGTGATCCTCAAATATGACAAACCTTAAATACTGTTATCAATCAAAACTCCACACTCAATTTTGAAATATTTTTATGCATGACTGAGATAAACTTCCTTATTGCCTCTATCGAGGCATTATTTCTAGAACTTGGTCTTCTTACGACCAGTACATTAATTCTATTGAATTTATTTTCCAACATTTACTCTTCATTCAGCAATCTTCATTGCATTTAGTTAACTGTTTGCATCAGTTTTGTAGTTTTTATTATTTTATGTTGTTTATTCACTATGACTTTTGAACTATTATAAATCACGATTGTTACGGATTGCTTTGAAAAAAGTTAAAAAACGTTTCTATTTAAAATAAAATATAAACAATTGCAATAAACTTAATAATGAATGTTCTTCATAAAAATCAAACCTAAAATATGTATTTAAGGCTATATGGGGTTTTCCCGGGCCAGGGAGTGTGGGTGGGGATTTAAAAAACTTCCCTGGCACTGGGACGCGAACTTGTGACTATTGTTTTATCATTTTGTCTCATATATCAGGTTGAAGGGCAACAGCGGCGCTGTCCACACACGTTAGCCCTCTTAAGAAAACTCTTAAGAAAAGGGAGCAGTGAAACAATTAATTTATTACGTAAAGAACTAAGTGCGCTAAAATCCAACTGAAATATAGAATAATTGATAAAGTAAAAGTAGGAACAGACAATAACTCACCTGGAACCTTAGAATAATGGTCCAAATAAGACCTAATGATAATCTAGCATTTCCATCAACAATATCGTGTGATCCCATATTTTCAAGATGAACTCTCTGCTCCCGAAGGAATTGTAAAGCCTTGTCTACATTTTCAAGACAATGTATCCTCATTTTTCCTTTAGTTGGGCGTGGCTAAACAAAATATAATATTAGAATATTATAATTAAATCAAAATATAATTCTACAATATTTAAAACCTTACCAGAGTGAATTTTTTTTATTAAGTATTAGGATTTAGGAGAATAAGAAGTCAGTGTGGGGTAACAATGACAATGACGGAAAGTGCATTAACTCTCGCGATCAATAATCAACAATAACATTGTTAATTAATTGATATATCAAATAGTTGATATAATTACGGATAACATGATTGTTTATTGATTTTAATATTCTCGTCAGGGTGCCCAGCAATTCTCCTCCTAAAAATTCTCATACATTTCCTGTTTTTCCTAGATTTCCCCCATAAATTATTCTGTTTCACACAAAACATGTTAATAAATGCTGCTGTAATGTGTAAAAAATTAAGTGATCACAAATTAAAATAATGAATACAGCTGCCTATAGTGCTGTAAGCTCTTATTGCAACGCATTCTCATGTTACACTTTTTATTTTATGCAAAGTATATTTTAGTACTGGTCTGTACAAAATAAATGACAACTATATACAATACATTCCCAATAATCCGAGATGGTTAATCTGCTTTCAATTATTCACTTTTACTATTTTAAAATCCACTATTTAATTCTATTTATTCCTGAAAATAATGGACAGTTACACTTTATATAAGATTGTCGGGAAAGGGGGAAGAGGTGTATTTTATATTATTTTTAGAATCCCGAAAAAAAGGAGAACATAAAAATAGGAGTTATGGAAACATCTAATACATAAATTTATTATTTTATTTTTTTTAAAGACAGTCCCTTTGTATCAAATAGGTTTTGTTATCAAATCGAGATTTTTTTGTTCTCTTCCTCACCTTTTAGGCTATACAGGGCTTTTCCCTGGCCAGGAGAAGGGTATGGAATTAACGACAGAGCTGAAAGCCCAACAACATTGGGACACCAATGTGTAATTATTATATCTTTTAAACTTCAGTTTATCAAACTGTCGGCCAATGTGTGTTTTGCACATGTGTTAGGCCGCTCGGCCGTCCTGCCCCGTATTTAAATTAAGTCTGAGTTTGAGAAGAGTATTTTAACACTCTCTAAAATAACACAGAGTATTTATATTTTTGTGCTTTTTAACACTGCGCAGAAGCTCTATGGCTACTCAAAATTAATTCATCAATCAAGTTAAAAATGTGAATGTTTAACACATTTAATTTTTTTTTGCATTAAATTAAATACTTTTCTTCCACTTAAAGGGTTAAATTTTGATTTTAAGAGCATACGATTAATGTTTGAATCAAATTTCCTTTATTACATCTAAATAGGTAAATATGAGATATTTATTTTATATTATGTTGTCTTTATTAAATTTATATTTAAGAACAAGGGTTCTAACCAAGGCCTACCATGTGGTAGGCTGGGGATTCGGAGTTGAAATATCTACTGCCGGGCAGTAGATTTTAAATTTTCTGTATTTTAATTATTCAACTATTTTCAACTTATCTTTCTTTATAGTAGAGGAGTACAGTCATAAATTGGGTGACAATTAGTTTTTATTTAATGTAATTAAGTGTTAAGTTTTCATTCATTTTATAGATTGATTTATAAATTTTGCTTTGATTGTTGTTTTTTATTTTTATATCTTATTTAGTCTGATGAAGGACCTAAACCGATAGCAAGAAAGAATATACAATTATTTTCAACAGATGACCAGCTTTTTTTAAAAGTAATTATTGACCAACAATGTTAAATATAATTCTACAAAATAAACATCTTATTTTAATTGTCACAAAAGGAGCATAACAAAAAATAAAAATTCCCATAGATTTATCTTTTTTTTTCCTTATATGAAAAATTCCTGTACAATTCCCGGTTTTTGGAAAATTCTAGGTCGCTGGACACCCTGCTCATACATTCCCATGCAGGCTTTTCTAGACAGAGAAGGAATATTATGATTATTTCTGTAGGTCTACCACAAATAAACTTTAATTTTCAAGGTTACCCATAATTTGCTTTAAGACGCAGTAAAAAAAATAGTTTAGTTAAAAACTACTAACCTAATACAACTTGTCTACATAGAAATGATTCATACCTACTGGAAACATGAAACTTCTTAAAAGATATAAAAATAGATATTCTGCATATATCAGTAAAATATGAATTAATAATAAAATAAGAACAATCTATAATAATTTTGTAAAACAACTTACTAGTCTTTCTCCAGATAAAACTTCAAGTAACTGTAGAAGCATTTTTCCATCTCTAAGATCTACATATAAGTCGCTAATTCGACAATTAACACGAACTAAGTGGGAATTGACCCATTTTTGGAAAGTCTTTTTCTGTACACTCTCTCTCTCATCTGTAAAATTAAATTAAACATGTTAATAGAAAAAAAATAAAACAAGAATATTGTGTGTCTTATTAAAAATTATATAAAACCAAAGGTTTGAATTGAACACAAATATACCAAACCAAAATAATATAATGTTTAATAATCCATTATACTAATTTTTAAAAAATAATACATTATATAAAAATGAAAACAACTGAAAATGAAAAAATAGTTTAATATTTTCTATTTTGCTAATCTTAATCATCTAACAATTTTTAATAATGATAAAAACTCAAGATCAATAGACCTATTGAAATTTGAAGAAATAACATGCCTTGATATTATTAAGGTTCAAAATGACATCAAAGTGAATATGAAATAATATTTTTCCCACATCAGACAAATGCCAAAGAAGTCAAGAGATTAGTAATCCATAAGTTAAGAACCTACTTACGTTCTTATTGAAAAGTAAAATATTATTGCTTCAATAGAGAAATTAATATGTAAGTCAATAACTGTTGTGATTAATTTTATTGTTTGTTTTATTAATTGTTTCTCTTTAGCTTTATACCACAACCTGTGAAGAAATATTTTCTCCAGCTGTCAATTCCAGCTATTTGAGACCAGTAACATGACTGCGATATTAGAGGCTACTCTGCCAACCTATCCATATTGGGGTAGCGTTATAAGCTAGAGAAAGATAGATAAACTCAGTAAGATGTTCACTGTTATGGATTTATTGACAACTTAATAAATAATGATCCAACTACAAAATCTCAAAAGCCCACTGGCCATTAGTTCAGTTTTTTTTTTAAATATAAAGGCTTTAGAAGAATGTTTTTATTGACCCATAGTCACTCCTTATTTATAGTTATTTATTTTTAGTCTCTATTTATAAAAACAAATCTGTAATATCACATTGTTCCTCCAAGTTTTTCTAGCTTGTTTAGTAAACAAAATCTTCTCCTCATTTTGCTGTCTTATTTTAAGATATTATTATAAATACGAATGTTCTTCTGCAGCAATGAACAGATAGAAAATATGGAGCATTGCAGGAAAACTACGCTATACTGGTTTTGAAATTTTAAGAACACACATATACAAGTTTTGAAAAAACATTATTTGGGATGAATTTCAGGAGTAGACAGATACTTCACCAAGCCTGGGTGGACGGGAAAGGTCAAAAACTAATTATCATCGGAGCAAGGGTTTATGCAAGAACATATAAATTTGATAAATCAGTCATTATCTCCCTTGAAAAATATATATACATATTGCCACCTCCAGGTCTTTAATTTTATTTAACTCAAAATCAATCACGCATCTTCTTTGATATTAATGATGTAACAGTTGAAGATAAATCATAGTTAGGGTTCAAAGAATAACTTGGTTCCAAATCCAAGAATTTATTAGAAATCTAAAAACCTTTATAATCTTTATGCTCCAATAACTACGATGAAGTATAATGAGGTCTATTTTCTGTAATAAATATAAATTGTTAACATAAAAAAAATACTTAGTGTACTAAAAAAAATATTCAACATGTAGATTATTTATATTTAGTATTTGTACAATTGGCTAATAGAAGAGCATTATGAAAAGTGAAGAAGGAAAAAAAAAAGAAAACCAATAAGACTGGTAAAATTCATATATTCTGCAATAATATAGATAAATGTAAGCCTTGTTTAATATTAATACTTTACTGATTTGAAATTCTTGAATTGATTTTTATTGAGTTAGGTCTGTATCAGAGTACTCACTTAATAACATGACAACTATACTTATAAAGTTAAATAATATCAAAGTAGTAGGATTCGAAATTAGTACATGAATGATAGATTACATTATTGTTAGCATGTAACTGTATCTGTTTAATTGTAAATAGTTTGGGTCCATTATGTAAACATTATGATGTATAATTGAAAACATCATATGAAGTATACAAAACAATTATACTTCTTTTTAAATATCGTACAGAAAAATGTGCAGCTTATCACTTATAACTGCAGGAGAAGAATGAAATAAAACAAGTTTGTCCTCAATAATGATAAAAAATAAATATTCAATATTTTAGTATTAGTAGTCCATTTCATTTAATTTTATACTTATAGTAAAATGGAAACATATTCATCATAATTACAGAATTACAAAGAAAATGCCTAGCAGTTAAGATTCGTTATATAATGTTAAGGTGTTATTCAGACATTTTGGAATGAGTTAATAGAGGAGAAAGGGTCAGAGGTTAAAAAGTGTTCCATTTCTATAACCTCTGAAAATATGTGACCAATTTAATAGAAGGGTCAGACCGTAACAGCCAGTTCAATGAACTTTATTTAACTTGAAACAGTTGTAATAACAAATAATTAATTATTTAAAAATATACATTTTTTACATCATTATTGTGGCTTATAAATATTTAAAAAACGACGTGTCTCTTGAACAACTGTTAATTATAATCAAAAGAATATTTTAGCAGTGCACTGAAAAATCATACTGTGAATGTATCATTGTATACATATATCATATAGTTACCAAAGTTTTTTTTTTTTTTTTTTTTTACAAAAAATTGCAAAAAAACAAAACAGAAAGAAAGAAAATAGAGCATTTCCTTAAACAATATTTTGAAATATTAATCTACTTCTTATTAATATTAAAAAACAAATAAGATTCTGAACAATCATAATAAAGTTATTTATCATAAATTTTCTCAGCTCATAAGCATACACCCACCCCCTTTCTGTTACTATTTGTATTCTTAATTTCTTTTTCTTTATTTATAAAAAGAGATGAGATAAGGAATGAAGAAGATTCAGTGTCTCATTCCGATCATTGTATTTGATGAGAAACGGCAAACAATATTTATATATAAATACACATATACACCATCACAACAAATCCTTTTACAACATTTATGCGATAAAGAATTAATGGAAGGATCTCCAGAAGCTTAAGCAATCATTTAAAAGTCGATTGTTTCAAAATTTATTTTTTTGTACATACAGATTCAAAATTTTCATTTACTGTAAATGAATGCTTACAGTTAAGGAGTTTATGTGTATTTCTGTATTAATCATTAATTTTAGGTAGTTTTCCTAAATACTGTACATCACTACATACTTCAAGAACGAGACCACTTGTTAAACCTAATAAATTACCAAACCAAAAAATATTAAACTAATAATAGAATAATATGAAATATACCTGCTAAAGCTTTTATTCTGCTTCTCTCAAACAGGCGAGATGAGGAGTTCCCTCCATCGTATTCATAGTCGTCAACGATCTCTTGTTGGAGGGAAGGATCCCACCTGACCACCGAAATGTCGGTTGTCATCTGGAAAAAAAATTATTATAAATCAAACAAGAGAAAAAAATTGTTGATAGCTTAAAAAAATAAAATAAAGTACTACAGTGAAACCTCTCAATAAAGAACTAGGGACATCTATATTTACAGGACAATGTTATCCTGTATAAAAACAATTTTATTATTCTGGGGCTAGTGCCCCTTTTAGAAAAAATTATAAATGGTGTGTACATAATATACAATTAAATATTTACAGAATGATTGGTAATAAAATAAAAGTACAGATAATAAAAAGATATAAAAATGTACATAAATATAAAATAAACAGATGAAGTAAAATATATTAAAAAAATATCAATAAATCGTGTCGAATATCAGAAGAGATAGAATTCCAGAGGGAGAAAGCTTGAATTAGGATTTGTCAAATGCAGCAGTTCAGTGAGGAGGAGGAAAGAGCTTGGACATACTGGATCTGGTGGGACGGGAATGGAAGGAGCAGTTGAATTGTAGGATCTGTAGAATACAGAAGGGTTGCCGAGTTCCAATAGCCTGGTATAGGAAGATAGCAAGGAAATACTGACGACTGTAGGACGGATAAAGCCACTTTAACTCTCTATAAAATTGAGTAATTTGCATATCCCTTGAGATCCCGAAGAAAAAGCGTATTGAGCAATTCATTAGACGTTTAAGTTTAGCTTCCAGTTCTCTCGAGACTCCACCATACATAACAGCCTTAGTCAAAATGGGGGAAAACACAAGAGACGAAACTTGGAGTTGATGGGTTTTGAATGGAAGAAGATAACGTAGATGGTTAAACTGTTTCAGTGTGGAAATAATAAGGCAGGAAATTTGGGAGATGTGTGGTTTTCAGGAGAGGGTTTGATCGAGAGTAACGCTAAAGGTTTTAATGGTAGTATGGAAGGAGATAGGCGAGTTGTTCAAGAGAAGATTGGGAGGTACTAAAATGGATTTGAGGAGTGAGTACTGTACCGTAATGAGTAAATGTGCTGGTAAACACAAATGTGTTTTAAACCTTTATTTCAGGTACATAATAGATAGCGTACACAAACAAAGAAAATAACCTGAAACTGGTTTTAATGATCCATCAATGAAGGACAGAATAAGATTTGTTTTTTCAGTCTATCACAATTTAAACCAAGCCTCTTCTGGCTCTTCCTTATTTTTTTAAGAAAAATGTGTGTGTTAAACTATAAATGTACCAGAAGATTCCTAATGCTTGTTTAAAAATTATTCTATTTACAACATAGCTTAATAATAAAAAAAAGTTAAATAAATATTTTTAAATCAACCGAATCTTAACGGATAAAATTTTCTTTACATGCTAAGGAAAATTGTGTGTGAAGACAGATCACAAATATTTGATTTATAACTTTTTGAAAATAGTAAACCATTGTGTAATTATGTGTAACCTTGTTATTTATCCATTCAACACTAATGCACTTCTTCACAGAGATGCATTTACGCATTACTGGTGGGGGAACTAGTCCAGCAAGTAAACCCTATTGTGGTCCTTTTTGCTGCCCTTGAGGTTACTGCTGTGCATTTACCAGGGTGAGAATGTCAAGATCCATTTTCCGGGGCCACTGAGAACTGAAAATTTATGAACCCAGGGGAGGATCGAACACACAACGTTGGGAACCAGTTACTCTGAGACCCACGAGCCTAAGTGCTTGGCCATCCTGTCCTCATTATATTATGTAATTTTTATAAGTTATATTTTCTTCAGCACACTATTATGGGATTTGTTTTTGTTTTTGTTCATGACTAGGGTTTGACATCAGTATGTAAAAAATAATTTAAAAAGTAAAATCTTCGTTAACCCAAAAATTTAAAAAGTTTGTACTTCAGAAATAAGTAATTTAAAAATGTATACAAAATTATTGAAAAGTCATGTAAATTATATAAGGCCTTTTTTTAATTACTTTATCCTTCTTGAATATAAAAAAAAAAAATTAGAAATTTTTAAGTATAATTTAATGGATGTGAAAGCCATTAATGTTGTGTATCTCTAGCCACAACAGTGGTCCAGTCTAAGATATAACCTGCTTTCCTCTCTCTGTTTTAATTATTCTATTTTATTTTGAAAACTATATGTACACCAGACATACTGTTTATTGTTTTAACATTACTCTCAAAGTTGCTGATAGTTTCCAGAATTTTTAATTTCAAATGTTATAGTTATTACTGTTTTGTTTTCTATTTCAATTGAAGAAATGAAATTAGTTTGTTTACTTAGATGAAAATTTTTCAAATATTATTGCCAGAGGAAGCAGTCGGGTGTATTAAGAACTTAGCAATGAATCTAGAAATGATAAAATGGGAGATATTGTTATACCTTCAGAATTCCTGATATCACTGAAAGAAAGAAAGTAAATTTTATTCTGGGACATTAATCCCCTCAGAATAAGTACATTGAACAGGGAAATGACAATTGTCTGGCAATTGTGAATAATTAAATGACAATTAAAAATAAATTAATTTACAAAGTTGCCTAATCTTAATATTAAAATAAAGAGGCATGTAAAATTTTCATAATATTAAATTTATTTTTTCATTCCATAATTCATTATTATTAAATATCACTGGGAATTTAGAATATCACTGAGCTAATACTACTCAAGATTCTGAGACTATAGCCTGCACAGAAAAATTTTGAGTTAAGCCCGAATGATTGAAATCTTTACCTGAGAGAAAACGGAATAAAAGAAACAGAGTGACAATGTCTAAACAGTTCTTACAGTCCAAAACAAATATACAATTAATTTTTAATGATATGTTTTAATCATGATTATTAAATTTCCAAAGAAATAATTCCAGGACAAATATAACATTTGCATACTTCAAATAATTTACATGTGTAATAAATGTGAAATGCCCTTCCACCCAATGCTTCGTTAGAATACAACGAAAAATATACTATTTTTTAAAATGTATTATTTATATATTCTTGATAAAAAATGTGTAAAAATAAAATTACTATTCATTGAACAGGGACGTGGACCCTGAGTAGTTCAGAAGAGAAAGAACTTTATTAAGTGTAGTTGACTGAAATGGGCAGGCGACGTTGTAAAGATGAGCGAGGAAGAACTCCCCAAGAAACAGCTACTGGAAAAATTGGTTCGGTCGAGAATAAGAGCAAGGCCAAAGCTAAGATGGGAAGACAATGTACCAGGCCCTTTTGGGTGTACAGTATTGGAGTGTGGCTGAACAGGATTGAGCAATCTGGTGAAGGCACATTGAGAAGACCAGGGTCCGCATCGGGCTGTAGTGCCATTGAAATAAAATTTTATTTCTACAGCTTTACTACAATTTTTTTTACTTTTGAACCCTTTTCTACACAAATGTGTGTTTAAGCACCATCCTAAAAATAGGGTTTCCAAAGAGCAAACATTTTCAAATTTAACAAACATTTATTTTTGGTATATTTTTTTTGTTCTGACAATACAGATGTTATAGGCTTTTTGTCACCTTAACCAACCTTCTTCTTCTCTGCCTAATATTTTTATCAACCTTAAGTAATAATAATTGTCTGTTTTTTACTTCCTCAATACTTCTAGTACATTTTACATTCTAAGATTTGTTATTTTGACAAAAAAAAAAAAAAAAAAAAAAAAAAAAAAAAAAAAAGAGTATAAAAATGGAAATATATATATATATATATATATATATATATATATATATATATATATATATATATATATATATATATTTGAAATGTAATTATGAAATAATTTTCAAGACAAATTGAAAATCCATCATTGAATCCCTGTCAGACTATTTTAATGAGGACAAGACCTAACTGATATTAAAAACAATTCAATTGTTCTTAGATAGAATGAGAAGGGAGACAATAATTTAAAATGGAGGAAATGACTAATTTATAGGTAAGGGTAATTAGTCTTTATATCAAAATTAACTCCTTTCAAAATGTTGAAATGCTAATTACCAACCAGTCGATATTTATAATTATCCAAAAATTTGTTTAACTTTGATGTTGCTGTATTTAATTTTTTGTCCATGTTCCATCTAGCCCTTCCCACTATAATCCCTTGATATGATTTTTCATTTTGGAGCTATGCTGTTAGCAGCTCACAAGCTATCTATAATCCTTCTCCCATCAGGAGTGGATCCATGAAGAAAGTATCGAGCTGAAGTTTCGCTCGAAAATGGAAAAGTAATTTTTTTTCATTGGTCCAGATGCATCTTATGAGAACCATTTGTGAGATTAGTTCTCAACTTTAGGCAGAAACGTCATCAAAAATAAATATCATTTATTTATTTTTACTTTGTATTATTGACTGTACGCGCCAAACGACTTCTCTTCAATTTTCAATATAGTCAAGCATCGTTCCACTATCGTAATATGTACTATCCTTAAATTATAGTAACGCATAATAAGCTACTAAATTTAAGGGCTTATTAAGAAAAAAAATTAAATTTAAAAGCAATAGGGTTCCTGTATTTTTTAAAAAGATCTTTAACGACTACTTAAATATATTTGTGTAAATGTATAGTTTCTTTTTTTTTCAGAGCAAAAATCGTTATAAAAAAATAATAATAATGCCTCACAAAAAGCAATCCTGAATCAATTAGTGCCTCCATCACAGATTAATAATAAAACAGTTTCTCAAGACCAGAAGGAGTTAAAAAGAATTAAAATACTCAACTGTAATTTCACCACAAATTGTGAGTAACATACATAGTCCCTGTAACAAATCTTAAAGATCGACTTTTATTTGTACAAACCGACTCATAATTGGTATTCACGCGTTCTGTTTCACTTACACAAGCGCGGCTTGAGTTTATGTTTGAATTGAGGAACAAATTTTTAATTACAATACAACATAATTATTATTATTAAGAAATTTAATATGCGAAAGGTAGTTTATAATTGAGACGCCGCGATTGAAAAGAAGGACCAAATTGATCGCGAGGTATTTTTTCCATTTACAGAATTATCGATTTAAGCCTGATTTACGTAATGAAGGTACGTAACTAATTATCTAAAAGAGTAAATAAGCGTTTCAAAAAATATAAATAAATTAAAATATTGTGCCCATTATTCAATAAAATTACACTTCCTGTGCTATAAACAGTTTTATTCCTAAAATAAAATTTTATCTCAGGCAATAACCTTCTTTACAACTTCAAAGCATAAATTATTAACAGATAAAATATGCGGTCGGTAGTGTATCGAACTAGTACGGGTGGCCTGGGTTGAATATGGATCCATTGCAATGCATAAGCGCGAGGAGCGTTCGCAAAGCACTGTATTGCCTCTTTTAAAGGTCAGTCCAGTTATACTAGTACCGTTCCACTGGAAGAAAATTGCGGCAAGAAGGATGTCATACTTTAACTTTCAAGAAATTTCTAGAACAAAAAGTTTATTTATTAGGAACATTACTTAATATTGACGTTTCTTTTGCCGTTTCATACTCACTAAGTATGTTAATAAGTAAAATTAACATATTTAGTAAGGCATTAAGAAATTATAAATCCGAATTAACTATAGAATATTACATCAGCCAGATGCATTTCGAATTATTTACTTCGATACAGAGATAGTTTATTAGGTTTTAGTTTAAGCGAATTGTGAATTATTATTATGAAGTGTAAGGAATATTTGTTACGGTCAGAAGGATGTTAAATCCGAATTTACACTCGGATTTTCGAATACACATATGCGCTTCGGTTTAATGTTACTGCTGCTTATACGACAATACTTATAAGTAAAATGATATGATAGAAAAAGATCTTTCGGACGAAGAACTTGTGATATAAAGTCTAATAATTAAAATAATATAATGTGAAGACAATTTACAATTCCATTTATCCCATACAATCCAATTTGTCTTCATACAAAGTGACGTGAAAGCAAAAATTATAGACAGTATCGCATATTTCTCTAACAATTAATTATCAAATGTTACTGCCACTTATCTATTCTAAATGCTTTAGTTTTCGGGCGGAAAAATCTTATAAGAAAATAGAGCATTAAATATGGAATTTTTTATTTCTATACTTTTGTATTTAAGAGTTTCAAAGGACACTAAAAACGAAGATAACTTGCTTTTTCATAACAAAAATTTATTTGGCCTACTTCAATGGACCCCTTTCGTTTTTGCAATTTATGATAAATTAAAACTCATTTGATACAATAGTAAAGTTTTTTTTTCTTATTCTGTACAAAACAAGAAATCGATTAATATACAATAATTCAAATATCCGTGCAAAGATAAATAATAAAAGTAAATAAAATAAATTGTATTCAGTGTTTCAACTGGCTCCCGCAGTGCTACATCCTACGCCCTGATGAAGACCTGCAAAATGGGTAGAAACGTCGGCAAAAATTAAATAATTCTACTTATTTAATTTAGTATTAATTTGACCGCAACCTCCCCCTCCCCCCAATCAACTCCTTCTCATATAATATCAACGGTCAACCATCTCTACATCATTAAAATAAATTCTGTTTGATACCATATATATTTTTTTGTTGGCTCCTATGGCGCATTGGAACGACGCTGGGATATGTGTCCAATAGTTTTCGGTTAAGTACCAGAGGAAAAAACTTGGTTGATATCAGTGATCTATGACTGTAGTCTCACCTTGTCAGTCATTTGATTTTTTAAAAATCATACTTAATGACCTATTGCAATGGACCGACGATAATTTTTTTATATCTAAAAATAAAAATGTTAATTCTACCTTGATTTTCGAATTAATAAAAGTTGAAAAATATTTCGTTAATTGGAGAATGTGAACGTTGAACGGAAATGACAAGCTGTTAAGAAACTCTTCAGAATGAAGCAATTAAGGCAGTGAGATAAGATATGAATATAGTCCCTTGACAAGGAACGAGCATAGATCAACCCAAGAAAATTAAAATCAATTGAATAAATATCACGAGGATTCAAGTTTTCAGAACAATGCAATGAATCATTCAACATACGACACTAGCGGATCTAGGATTTAATTTTGTTTTGGGAGGGAGAGAGGAGGAGACTTCAGCCCGAAATATTTGTTTTTCCTACATGTAACGATAATTACTAAGTAAAAAAAAAAAAAGCAGAAAGATACTAACTATCTACATGAAATGGTGTTTAAGTGATTCTTGAAGTCCTTTTAAATATAATTATACGAACACTAATACATTAAGAGATAATTTTTTAATATATTTTACCATTTTTTTGGAGAGAGAAGAGAGGGGAGCTTCAGATAAAGATACAAATAATAATACAGTTAAACTGTTTATTTCATGACCTTTACAACATTAGTCATATTTCGTCACCAAATAGAAGTCCATTTCGCCATCTTCTTCTGTCCTGCCAGTCTCCTTCATACATGCCCCTGATCATCATCCCTTTCTTGACGCTCTCACACCAGTTTCTCCTCGGGCGCCAGTTTCTTCCGTGTTCTTTTCGGTTTCCAATCCCAAATCCGTTTAGAGGATGTTCTTTATTTGTCCTAATTGTTTCCTTATTTTACAATCAGTCAGGAACATATTGAAGTCGAGAGACACCACATGATCGCCTCCAATAGTTCATTTCTTAGGGTAGTAACTTTTTTGTTGACTTTCTTTAATTGCCAAATAATACTGTAAAATGTAGAATATAAAATCCCAAGTGAAGTGGAGTTTGGGAAACCCCACAACGGAACTTAAAAATAATGTCCCCAACGAAGAGTATTTTAACACAAATATAGTTGCACGTCGGTAACGAAAACACCAGTAAGTCAAAACAAACAGCTCTTAGCACACATTTCAGAAAAAAAAGGACATACAGTTTAATTTATCAAAGGTAATCAGGAATTAAGAAATAGTTTCAAATGCAATATCAAATAAATAAACACCGTAGAAAAATACAAAACCGATGAGTAAAACTCCGGTGTTCAAAATCTAATATTACAATTTTTAAACTCATATTAGTAGTCCTTATCTGCTTAGGATAGGCCAATCAAGATTACTTCACCCTTACCTTATCACTAAAGCTGCACCTCCAAGATAGCAACATTGCAATAAAACCTTGTTATTAGCTCATATTAACCAATAGTGTCCGTTTTACAGTCGTAAATAAAAAGGGTATTATGGAATAACGATAGTTTTGGGGAATGGCAGTAAGTAGTAGATCCGAAAAAGTAATAGCATTTATAACTAGCACACATTTAATAAAAAGAATTATAAAAATGCTTTTATTATTAATTATTTTGTATCGTATATTAGTGATTTACTATTCTTTTCATTTTCAGTTGTTTTTTTTTTCTATTTTGAAATATATTTATTAATAAATAGATATTTATACAGAGTGTCCCCTAAATAGAGAGAAATATTTATGGGAGTGATAGCAGACCTCAAGAGGTCAAGCAGACAAAAAAAGGTCATATAAACAATGGGCCAATTTTCAGCAGAAAATGCAAGTTTTGTGTTTTTTAAGTATGTCACGTTTTCCATGAATAAGAAGCGATAACTAAAGACATACTTAATTTACATAATTAGAAATTGCTTCACTGTAAACTAGATAAAATTTACTTCAAATTAAAGCATAGTTTTTCATGGTTAAAACCATTTAAAGAAAACTTTTAATAAATAAGCTAAATTCTGTGCTTAAAATATCATGAATTATTCGCGACTTTATTTTATCTTCATTCAACTGAAGTACAGATACTCAAATTTTAGCAAACCTTCCTCGTTTAATTGTAAAGTGGTTATGAAACAGTGTTTTTCTCCCATATCTCTATCATACGAATTGATCAGCATTTATGAATGACAAACTTAATGTTCCTGCTCCTAATATTAACTTTTTCATAAAAATAATAGTAGCAATCAGCGGGTTACTTTATTTTAAACGTAATACGGATAAAAATTATTAATACGGATCAATTCCTACTATAGAGATCTAGGTGTACAGATTTTTTTCATAACCGTTTCATAACCATTTTACCTGAAAAATATTTAAAATATCTTTATTTTTTAAACAAAAAATTATAAATAAAAAAGCATATTTAGGCTATGATGTTTTATTATAATACATTCCGAATCATGGAAAACACGAATTTTTTTTTTTCCCTACCCCCAGGAATTTCTTGATTATAAAATACAATATATATATATATATATATATATAAATGTATATATACATAAATTTTCAATTTCCTTTTATTGCCCAAGGGCATTTTAAGGTAAGAGGGCTATGCACGCTGTATGCGTTCTTTGCATCAGTGGCCAGAGAAAAACACGAAATAAAAGCTTTGCGACATCAATTGTACCCATTTTGCTAAAAACACGGGTAGGTGACTTGTTAAAAAATCAAATTATTTATGTTACAGAACTTCAAGTTTTTTCCTTAATAAACCTCAACTCAATTCATTTGGACTTCTTCTTCGTACTTCACCCTATATGGCTACGTCAGAGAGTAAAATGGCTAAAAATTAATACGGACTTAAAGCTTATTCAACAAGGACTTTATAATAAAATATGATGGATGATAATAAAATAAAATAGCGAATAATTTATGATTTTTTGAAAAACAGAACTTCGCTCAAAACTCCTCTTTCTTTAAGTGGTCATGGCAATGACAAACTTTTTTTTACTTGAAGTAAACTTTATTTAGTTTTTAGTGAAGCAAATTTTTAATTATATAAATTAAATACTCCTTCAGTTATCTCTTCCTATTCAACAAAAAACTTGACTAACTTAAAAAACACAAAACTTAGATTTCCTACTTTTCTGTTGAAAATAGGCCTATTGTTTTTTGGATTTTTATTGAGTAGCTATTGAGGTCTACTATAACACCTATAATTATTTTTCTTTACTTAAGGGACACACTGTATATTTTAAACATCGTTATAAACGGCCGTTCTTACTAATGATAAAATAAAGAAAGGAAGAACGGATGTCAGTGTAAGATAAAAATAACTGACACTGAATGTTGGGCGCGGAGCTGATCAGAACATAAGGCTTATACAATGATTTAACCATTTAGCTCTACCTTTGCAACAACAAAAAAAGTTATGCTTTTTTTTTTTATATAAGGAACAATATTATGTAAGATATTGTGACAATAGCTCCATTCTTATCAATAGCGATCTCTTCGATCAATAGCGATCAGCCCTGATGAAGGCCTGAACCTCGGGTCGAAACGTCGGCAAATGTTAAAATAAATATTATTATTTATTTTTGCCAGTTTTGTTTTTGACTGATCACCCCAACTATCCTTCACTTCATTATTCACTACAGTCAACCATCAACCCACAATTATATATATATATATATATATATATATATATATATATATATATATATATATACGTCAAATAAGATATTATAATTTATGAATTTTTAATCTTGATCAATTTGATTAATTTCAAATTTGATTCATTCAAATGAAAACGTTTCTCAAAAACTTAACAGATTTTTTTATTTTGATAATAATGTAAATTTCAGAAAATGTCAACGTTAGACTTTCCGTGAGAAAAATTATATTTTCATTTTTTTTTTAATGCTAGTAAAAGAAACAGGATTCAAGAATTCAATATGTAATTCAGTATGAAAATATTGCATCTTATTATAGTTTATTTTTTAAAATGCTTTTTTTTATACATACCGGTTAATTCTCATCCATGAACTGTTCTTTATTTCCCATATTGCTCTTAATTTTTATAATTGATGATATTCCTTTTTTATCTTTTTTAATAAATAACGCATGTAACAAAACTATATTAACGTTTATTGTTAATATAGTCAGAATAGTTATTACCATATTTACCTCCGCGCCACTGGTATTGAGAAACGTCGACAAATATTAATTCCAAAGAGTCCCAAGTCAAGGGCAGCAGCTATCGTTTGTTCATTATTGATATAGATATCTCAATGAAGGTTTTCGAACAATTTTCAAATGATTGCAAAAAAGTCCAAACAATTACAGTGGAGCAAATGCATAAAATTCTCCTAGAACTTCCAAAATTATCTAAAAATAAATATTATTTTGCTCAATCGACGCATATTTCTATTCCCAACAAAATTGAATAACAGTTAAGTGGAAATAAAAAAAGTTGTATAATAATTCAGTGAGAACTGAAATTATTCTCTAGCCAAGTCCAGTCCTTTTTGTACACGTTTCTAATTACTTCAATTAGACTTTCGAGCTTACAACTTATTTTAGTGCTCTGAAAATCTGGCTCTGGATAGTTTAGGACCTATAGCTTTGAATGGCAATTTTTGTCCATGGAATAACGGTAAAAATAGTATTATGTCCACTTTTCAGCATTTGGGACCACTGTGCGGCGGACGGACAATTTTTTTTTTTTTAAATTCAATTTTCG
This sequence comes from Nezara viridula, assembly GCA_928085145.1. Lineage (NCBI taxonomy): Eukaryota > Metazoa > Arthropoda > Insecta > Hemiptera > Pentatomidae > Nezara > Nezara viridula. The sequence goes on along the minus strand of OV725077.1, from coordinate 112,687,485 downwards.
AGTTCTACGTATCTTGAAACGTAAAAACTCAAATTTTAAAGGATGAGTAGGTTTAGTTTTTGAAAATGTTCGTCGATTACAATAGTTCATTATTGGAAATAATGAAAAAAGAAATTGGCAGGTATGGTTAGGTAGAGACAACTACAATACCGAAACTGGGATAGGAGCCTTGATAAGAAAATATATATAGCTTCACCAAAATCATGTAAATTAACTGACAATGGATAGAAGTCCTTAAGATAGAGTGCAATACTAAATATTGCACAGTTAGTTCTAGTTTCAACCCTCGTATGTACATAATTCTAATAATATTTCAGGGTGGTGGGATTTATTGAAGTAGATGCCACTTAGATCTCCTCTACCCGCACCCACACACAAAAAAAGGTTTGCTCGATGAATAAATAAGTAAATAAATTTAATAAATAATTAATTAGGGATTAGGTATAAATCTTGTAATCTGTAGTAAATTATTATTTATAAATATAAAAATATATGACTTGAATAATAATTTAATTCATCCTTCATTGAATATTAATCATATACGTAAAAAATGAACTGAAAGATGTTTGTATAAACATGTTAAAAAATAAATAAATAATAATTGCAAGGTTTTAAACGAAAAGAAAGTAAATTATGAATATACTATCTACCTTGAAAATATCAACTCAATTTTATACCAATGGCATCTCATTCATCTTCAAGAGATTAAATGAACCCTACTTCAGAATAAGAGTAAAGCGATTCGGTGAAAAACTATTTGATATCTCAGCAAAGAATCTCATTATAAATGTAAAGAAAAAACCTGTACCACTACAACCCATAAAGGGTCTGGGGTTCAGTACTATTTAGGGAAAGCACTGTTTCTAGGTCCACGGTTGTGCAAGGAGGTGATTTGACCGAGATCACGCTCAACCGCCAGGTTTTCCCCCCTAATTAATTATTTAATTAAGGGTACCCACTTTATAGAGGCTGGGTGTGCCCCAGGAGGGACTCCTGACCCAAGGTCGTCCCACGGCCAATAAACAGATAAATAAATTTTCTGCCATGAGCCGGGGTTCGAACTCGGGACCTTTGCATTGGAAGCTCAGTGCCCTACCACTGAGCTACCCCGCTCCCTATAAATGTAAAGAATAGAAAAAAAAAATGATTTAATAAATCTCAGTTATGAAATTTTAACTTTACTTCTACGAAAGTTAAATTAATTTGCGAAAAACATACAATTCTCTAATTGTGTCAATTCAGTAAACAAAATACTGTTTTTGGTTTCAAGCTCAAAAATACAGAGCCGTCACATGTTATTTAGAGGTCCGACGTCTCTCTCACAATCTTCCAAATCGGCCAAGCAGAATATTTCCACATGCTTGCGAGTTTACCTGTTACAGCCAGACACTCGTGGATCGAGGGTGTGTCTCATAGGGAGGCTGAAGACCTCTCTCTACCTCCCTTCCTCTCAATAAAGAAAAAAATTGTTTTATTAAATGTAGTAATTTGAGGATCTAAACGTAGGAAAGTTTCAATAAAACATTAAAGACTATACCTATAATTATTATTGTTGACCTAATAAACTTTTTTTTTTTAACAGGCCTTCAATGGCCACTTCAACATCATTTTATACAATTTCTTTCTTTTTCCGTCTAGAGTAATTAGGTACCATTATACAAAAGAGAAGAAAAAAAAAGCCCCTTCTCAAATGAAATCCTGAATTAGCTATTGCATCCAGGTATATCTTCGTATTTCTACAAATGTCCAATAAATTGCGAATATCTAGCCAGTTTGTAGTATTCTTAATTGAAAGTAATAGTAACAGCGAATGGTAGAGGGCGAGGTTGGTGGTGACGAAGACCCAGAACATTCCGCCGAAGGATCCTTCAGACAGGGTTAACTCTATTAGCTTTAGAGTGGAAGATAGAGTCAGCCTAGGTGAGGAGGTCAACTCCCTCGGCGTGAGATTCAGAGCAAACTTCGACGTCTCTTCTCAGATTGAATACCTAGGGAGTAGACCCCTGGCCCTAAATGGCCTGGCACGGATAGAGGGTGCCTTCTGGGGCCTCAGATACGCGACGAGCATCATCTACAAAGGAGCTGTGATGGGTGAACTGAGGTATGTATCCCCAGCACGGAGCCACCGCCTTAATCAGATGCAGAAGAAGAAGATAGCCGCCATCCAGAGGTTCCCTCAACTGAGGACGGCTAGGAACAACAGGAGGCTAAGGTACGGTACCATCAGTAAGGCCTACACCCCTGCGCAGGGCCACGCCATTCCAATTCATATAAAAAAATAAAAATAAAGTGTTTTATTTGAAGCAGTAGGCGTACGTATTCGAAACGTATTAAAACAATGCTGCCGAAATCCCGCATGATAACCATGGCAGGTAGGGGAAAAAAAGATTAATATTTCGGAGCCGCCGAAAAAGAAAAATTAACCAATCCAGGTGGGAATCAAACCCAATATGTACGTCCCTTATCAAATATCATAACAATTGGCACAGTAGTTTCGGAGAAAACTAGTGGACAACTGATAGATAAGAATTGTTTATTGAATTTTCGGTATCTACCAATGCTGAAACGTAAAACATTCAATTTTTGGATAGGTCCAATTTTGTTTTTCTTGGTCGATTACAATCTTTTATTATTGCAAATAATAAACCTGTATTAAGCATTAATTTATGTTTCATAGTATGAGCAATTTAACAATTAAATCGGATGAATTTTGGACGGTTTTTGGCTACGAGATGATTTTATAAGGAAAATGGATCGTGAGCTTGTGTCCCAACAGCTTGACAAGGTTGACCTGATTATTGGGCGACAATAGGAGAGGCACGGGAGATAGGCGCCGCCATGCTTTTGCTCCATTCACCTCACATCTTCACACCACGATAAATAATTCGATACTACAAAATATAAACTAGAATCATAGTTTATTTCTGGTAATTATTCGGACACAATCTGTTTGATCGTTATCATAAACAATAATTGAGATAATTACGGTAAAATAAATCTGAAGATAAGAAGAACAATGGGAACAAAAAATAAGCCCCTTTAAAAATGTTCATTTCAATAAACAATATAATAAATTATATGCGAAAAAATATTAGTAACATTTAAACAAGATTTTTGCTTCCTCACTGTCGAAGCTAGGAAGGATTTGTATTCGTTGGAGAAGTACAAAAATGTTTTCAATAACAAAATTGTGTATCTGGAGTTAAACGAAGTGATGGTCATATCACCAACAACCGTTATTTGGAATTACATGAAATTTTAAAAAATTGTGTAGCGTTTTATGGACCTTATCAATTTGACCAAACTCAATCCACTACTTTTACTTATGCACATTTTAACATGCCTGAATGTTTTTCCTTAGACACGCCTATAATAAGTCTCCTTCGATTTTCCTCAAAATCACAGGAAGTTAGAGATTAGTGAAAAATGACGCTGTATCAATTTTATCTAATTCTATCTACTACAACCTCTACCCACAAACGCGTTTTTTTTTTGTTTTTTTTATACGCCTTTATCTGAAAAGAGACATGTTTAATTTAACCTTAAGGCGGAGGGAAATCAGGGATTGGAAAAACAAATTATCAAGCAGGATTCAATTTTCTTGAATTCCATCCATCAATTTTTTAAAAATATGTTCTCTTGTAAGTGCGAAAATCTATTTTCTTGAATCACCTATATTTTAAATAAATAAACAGCTAGTTTTTATTTCTCCAAAAGTCAGAAAATTTTGGGAAATAGTGTACATATGGTTTAGTTTCTTTTCTGACCAACAAATTTGAGCAAATCTCGATTTTTCACTCAAAAATCCCTTATAAGAAAGTGATCTTCATATCTTCCAAATGAATTTTAGTGCCATCAGTTGAAAAATGAAGAAACCAGAAATATGATATTGGTTTAATTACAGCCAACTTTTGAAAGTAATTGGTTTGAGAAGGTTCTAATTACTACATGGTACTTGATTTGTAGTTATTTTAATGAGAGTTAAACATGTCTTATACCATTTATATTATCAGTAAAGATCTGTTATTTGTATATAACATATTTGAATCGGTTATTTCAGAAACGACACATCTGATATTTTTATATTTTTTTTTAAAAACCGTGAAAAAATATAATATACTAAAATGTAGCAGATAAAAAATCTTAAAAAAATAAAGTGTAAACAAACAATTTTGAATTATTTATGTTGGCTTTAGCAATGCTTAGATGATCAGAATTTTGTTTTTTAATTTTATCCTGGTGTTGTTTCAGTAAAAAAATACTTCAGTCTTTTCCCTTTAATTATAACTACATAAAACAACATCATGTACTAGATATACTACATGATACAGCAATGATTTAAAAGTATATTATTGCTTCTGAAATAAATGACCTGTTTTTCATTTAACTTAAAAAGGATAAAATAATTAAATAAATCAACTTGATAAAAAAAAAAAAAAAAAAAACCGAAATATTTTTATTTAATTCAGTATTTCGATTCTTTGTTACCTTCATGAAACGCAAAAACATCAAATTTTATCTGCACTTAGAATCTTGTCCTCTCAATCCGAAAATACATTCTGGAATATCAAAGTTTTAACTGCTAAAATTTTAAAATTCAAAATTCTATTAATAATAAATATAATTAAGTCATCGACAAATTCAAATTCACAACTCCAAGCTATATTGTATAAAAAAAATTGTATGTCGAAGTAACAAAATATTCACACTGCAGTTAGAACCTTTTCAAACCAAAGCCACGATCTGGCAGTGAAATAAGGCAATTAGTGAACATGTGAAAAGATAGCGTCACATTATACCTTTGTATACAACGGAAATAATCTAAACTTTTTGGACGTTTCTGAAACTTCTCCTATTATTTAACTTATTTAAATTTTCTTGGTAATGACCTTTTTAAAATTTTCTATGTTCAGCGCATACATACGCATACAATTACTTAAAATAATTTAAGAAAAACTATAATGGATATGTAAATTCGCACCATATAATACGATCTAAGGATATTTATACCTCAGCAAAATGTGGCAGAAGTGCGTGTAGCCTAAATAAAAACGTCTCACTAGAAAATCAATAAATAGCAGGCGGGTCAGGCATTATTTAGAAAATATTGCTATTATCAGTTTTGTGAAGTACCTACTACGACGATTTATATCACGTTTTTTAAGGCTTCGAAATACACAAAACGAAAATATTTATGTAATTTATTTTTCTTAAGTAAATCTTATATAAGTATCTCATGATATAAATCATAATAAGTTTTACCCTAGCTCGGGTAAAATATTCTAAAACTATCAAAATAAACAATATTAAGCTTAACATAAAATTTATCTGACCTAATATACAATAATAAAAAGAAAATTGCAAAAAGGCTGGAACGATACGGAAGCAGGGAGTTCGTGACCGTTGGCGTTGGAGTATCGTATCGATTGAGACAGGGCGGCGGCGACTGTGTTACCGATTACGTCCCGGCCCCGAATCTTTCTTCATTCACAATCTCTATTCCAGAGTAAACTGAATCGATTTTTATAGCGGAATTAGTGGTAATAATAAGCAGTATTAAAGGAAACAAAAAAACGTAGGGATATTATTTTTAACAAAATTTATAGTTGAAACGACAAAATATAACTTCTGTTGTAGCAGCACCAACTAATCGATGTTGAATAATACCTCTTTGGCCCTACTATTTAGCCAGATAGCCTACCCCCAGTTCTGTACACATGTTATATATAACAAAGTAAAAAAAAAGTATATGCTGCGAACAAAAAAAAAAGTATTATTATACAAGCAAAATATGGACGCAGTCATAATAAAGTTTCTTATTGGTGCAGACTTGAATACTTTCTTCAGTGCTTGAAATACGCCCTGATGGTGACCCAGATATTTGGGTTGAAACGTCGGCACCAATAAAAAAATTTATAATGACTGCGTCCTGAATATTTATCATCCATGATATGTAGAAGAGTCGATAAAAGTCTTTCAATAAAAAACAAACAAAAAAACAATTTTATTTTAAGATGATTCTTAAGTAAAGCATAAAACATTTTCCAGTTGAAAAGTTGTTATAAGTAGAAATCATATAATATAGTTAGAATAGAAAATATATTAATAAATCTGAACTCTAGTACGGTCTTGGCTTCCAAACCTCCGGCCAATCGCACCAACATTACCAATAACCAATGATATATTTTAGGTTTACGATATCATAAAGATTAAAATAATTTTTAAAAAAACCTTATTGATTATTGGGCCTCTCGTTTTCCTTTAAATGATAACATTTCCAATGAACCCATAGGGCTTCTTGAGAATTTGAGGAGCGCTGAGTTTTCAGAAATAATCTACAGGACGAAGATTAACGCAGTTAGAGAAAGAAATATTATAAAACGATAACTTAAGTCAAAGTCAAACCAAAGCTACTACAGTTTACATATAAAAATAAACTTAATAATTTTTATGATTCTGTTAACTCTTATATTTTTCTACAATATACTCTTATTTAGGTATATTACCCAAAAACTATTAATTTCACGCAATCAATAAATCGTTTAAAAAATGTTTTTTCACAAAAATTCAGCTAAACTAATTAATCATGATGATACTAAGCGTAACAGTTTTCAGTCTCCTAGCACGCAATTAAACTCAAGGAAATTTGGGAAGGAAAGAGTAACCAAGAATAGCACAAACTTGAAGAACCGATATATTCCAAAATTTCTTACTGTGCTATTCATGAACACAAGCCTAACACCAACTAACGTCGATGAAAATAATATTGACTAAATCTGCGAAAACAAGACATAATATTTGCAGTCGAAGATGTTTTGGCCAAAGAAGAAGAAAAAACTCGACGAGCTAAATTGTACGATGATGATTAAAAGAAAGTCACCTTTGATAAGAATAAATCCTACCGACGAATGATTAGCGGAAGAGCCATCAGAAACCTTAAGGAAGAATATAAACAGAAACGAAAAGTCAAGAAGAAGATCCATTGGACAAAAAAATGTCATGGTAGAAAAACAAGGTAAAATATTTATACTACAGAAGCAAGAAGATATAAGAAATTTTGAAGAAAAAAAATTAACGAAAGGAAGAAAGCGTAGAAGACGATCAGGATGATAGTTTAAATAGCATACTGATGGTGACATAGAGTCCCTAAACGAGGAATATGTATTCTACCCCATGCCGTCATGCAGCTAACAAATAACGATTCCAGGATTGATGGACTGTTGACCAAATTCTATATAGAATAGAAGAATCAACTTTATTCTGGGACAATGTCCCTTGAGAATAACAATATTGTACATAAAAAAAACATAACATCTCGCCAAAATGCATATTACAATAAAAAAACCAAAAAAACAACCAACGGTAGATCGTATCGTAGATATATAGACGGTAGATCAGAAACCATAGATTATTAATAAAGGCATGGACAGAGACGGTTATACCAAAACAATGGAAGACTGAGAAATTATTATATAAAAGACATAAAATATATAAATGACAAAAACTTTGTAAATCCAACACCAAAGCCCCTCCTCCCAAAATGGTAAAATATAATCATGTTTTATGGGGAAATTTTTTTTTTTAAAATACCTCTTAAAGTATTATTGTTCGTGTAATTACATTTAAAATGACTTGAGGAATCACTTAATATTCATTTCATATAGGTAGTTAGTTTCTTTCTGTTTCTCCAAAGTAATTATCGTTATATTTATGAAAAAAAAAAAAGATTTCGGGCTGAAGCCCCCCCAAAATTAAATCCTGGATCCTGCCGCTAGTGCCAAAGATGCACCATTGCAAGAAGCTTGCCGTCTATGGAATGTTTGTACTTCTCTAGAAGCAGCAGCAGTGGAGATGGGAATTGAGGTCAACCGAAAACCATCAAACTGGTCCTTCCAACGATTGTAACTAGATAAAACTTCGAAAAAGTTGATAAATACAAATACTTGGAATCAGTAGTGATTGAGAATGATGACAAGGACCAGGAGGTGATACAAAGACTTGATGCCGTAAATAGATGTTTTCATGGTCTCCTAAAGCAAACGAAAAGTCATTAGTTACCACAAAATACAAAGCTGCTTCTCTTCAAAGATTTTATACGACAGTTTCTGAAACTTGGACGATGTTGAAGAACTGCAAGAGAGAACTACTAGTTTTCGAAAGATACATGGTACAATAAAGATGTTAATGAATAGAGAACAATGCATAATATTGTACTGACAAACTTATATAAGAATGTGGTAAAGCGTATCCGGACGCAGACTGAATGAAGAGCCACATTGTGTGAATAAAAGATACCTCAACCCCAAAAATGTTGCTCAGCAAGGGACCATCTAGAAAAAGAAAATTGGGACGATCGAAGCTGATATGGACAGATGGAGAGAGAGAGAGAGTCAAAACCGCAACTTCTTGCAATCAGGAACTGGTAGGCAGACAGCTGTGGCTTTGGAATAGAGAAGAGTGGAAGAAGTCTCATGAGGGAGCAGCTATCAGGATGATGATTACACCTTTAAATAGATATGAAACATCATATTATTAGTATTCTTTTTTTTTTTTTTTTTTTTAGCTTATTTATTGAAAAATATTACTCTGTCTCAAGGACAACTATTAGTATTAGTAGTGATAAGTTAAAAATTAATAGGGCCATATTCCGAATTAAATCTTTCAAGAATCATAACACAAATAGTCATGAAACATACGTTAGTTCGCCCACAAATACAGAAATAAAGTCTAAAAATGAAAGTGAGGTATTAAAAAAAAAAAAAATGACAAATTTTTATAGTTATTCTCATCTAAGGCATATACCTATCTTAAATACGTAATATCAGTTCCGTACGACCTCTCGATTTTGAGCTAGACTGCTGACATACACACACAGACATACAGACACAGACCATTTTGCGAGACTTGGTTATTTGGACTCAAGGTACCTGAAAACGTGTATTTCAGATGAAAACTCAGATACAAAAATTTTCACGATCGTAGTACTTTCTCTTACTATATATTACATAAATAGTTAAGTGAAAGTAAAAAAGTGCTTTTATATCGTTTTCTAAACAGCAATATTAAGAGGTTCTTAAGACAAGATTAGTTACAATTTCTTGATTAAATTTGACTAACAAATATATTTTCAAATCATAGGAAATGAATAATGAAGATGCAAAGAACAAATGAAGAGATAACTAAAATTAAGTACAAGAAAATTTTCTTCGTGATCTAAAAGTGACGATGAAGGTCCTTCTGATTTATAAGACCACTGAACCAATAAAGGCTGAAAGCTGCCTTTTAAGTTTCTATTAAAAGGGTCTTGGGTCAGCTTTGTACTCTCTTGTGAACCTGAATTTTGTCATGAAGATACCTTTCTGAAGTCAAAATGTAGTCATTTTAAGAAGAAATAACATTTTTTTTACGATTATGAAATATCGAAGAGAATAAAAGATTATATTACTGGCTGCATAGTTTAAATATAAATTATATTAACGGATTAATGTAACTAGTAAATGTAATATAACAAGTTATTAGGAAAATGAAAAAAATGCTTAATTTATTTATATAAATAGTGATATAAAAAATGCCGATAGTAAATCAAATTATTTCTTCCAAACAATCTTTAATAATTATATAAGGTATGAACGTACGGATCAGGAAGGCTGCGTCGAGGAAAACGAAAACATGAGTGTTTATCATTTATATATCACATATATATATATATATATATATATATATATATATATATATATATATATATATATATATATATATATATATATATATATATATATATATATATATATCATTTATAACATTTATATAAATATGAATGTTTATTGTTAGATATTTTCAAGTGAATGTAACAAAAGCGTTTGATATTTGCTCCTCAAAACCACATAAATTAAAAACAATCCGACAGATAATTAACTATTTTATATGGGGGAGGGGAGGGGAGGTGTGATTAGACCTAGGGAATGTAATCTACTCAAGGTATCAGGTTACTCAACCAACATCCACCTAACTAAGCTACTACAGGAGTTTTCTAATGAATGACGTCATCTAAATGAGGAACATCCTCTTTATATTCATGACTGCCTGTAAATTTAAAAGGATCTTAATCCACAGACCCGCCCATCTTTTACCGTGCTCAAACTAAACTGATTCTAAATTCTAAATATATGAGGTAGTTGTAATTTAATTTCTTGTCTTAAAGACACATGAATAATCGTTTATTTATTATTTATTTTTTTGCCAGGCTATGGCGACGGTCCAAGGAGGGTAATTAGTTTAGCTTAGCACTTTGTAGATAGGAAATAACGTCTGTTAAAACTGCACAATTCTAACTTTAATTATTGTATTAAATTTATCTATTTTGAAAGAATGTAACGATTTTTTGATCGAACGACTCAACCTATTTTCGTGTTTGATAGCTCATATTATTCTGCGAAATCCTGTGTGTGTTTTGACTTAATTTGAACTTAAAATAATTGAAAACATACTATATACCTATAATCTGTTTTTCTGAAATTGTTTAATTTTCATTTCAAGGGAATGTTTTAACCGATTGCCCAGTGAAATCCCCTTAATCAAACAAATAAAATGATGAAAATAAAATAGGAGCTCCAAAAATACAGAAAAAAAAAATGTATTACATTTTAAACATTTATAATTTTTCGTTGGGTTCATATCATATCACGGGTTCACGAAGAATCACATTAAGTATAAATTGTCAATACTAAATGAGTGAAAAGCCTTTAACATCTGCTGTGCAGTATGCTCATGACACGTTTTCTTACCACGCTTTATTAAAGAAACATTCATTTGTTTCAAAAATACAGATATTTTAGAATATTTAGTAATAAAATTTTTTAAAGGAAGGAGATGGCCCGGGGTTGCGATCATAAATAGGCTAAATAGTGGTAAAACTATTTTATTAAAAGCCGACGTTTCGACCCGAGTTTGCAGGTCTTCTTCAGTGCTAGAACGGACAAGATACTGTGTACTAGAGTAGATGATTACAGTATTCAAATATAGAACTGTGAATAAAGATATAAATTTTCCAACTATAAATATCACTAAAATTAATAATAAAAATTTTTTGCAATTGGAGATAGTTATATTGTCAATTGAAAGGCTTATATGATAATTGGAATTGGCAGGTTCTCAATTAACAACAAATTAACTCCATTAACAAAAATTAAACGAAAAGATATTTTATTAAGCTAATTTTCTTTTCATTATCTAGTAAGAATTTTAGAGATGTATATTTATTTATTTTATCCCTATTTATAGATTGTTTTTTGCTCTCCTATGATTCGTACATCCTTATTTTCGCAAAATATTAATCATGGTGCCTTCCCCGATTTCCGTAATTAAGTAGACTATATATATATATATATATATATATTATTATATATATATATATATATATAAAATATTTGATCCTATATTGTTTACATATATATACACAATATTTGAACCTATATTGTATATGCTAATTCAAAACAAATGGGCTTGCGAAGGACAACTAAGTCTTCAAAAAGGATATTAAATCAAGTCCTTGACACAGGAGCCATTACGTACTCAACTGATAATCACTTTCTCTGCGCCAGTCGCACATCCATTACACCTGCCATTCAGCCCTCCAAGGCCGAAGTAGAAGTGAGGCATGGAAAAATTAATCTTGAATATATTGACCGAAAAATATTTCAATCCAGATCGTATAATTATTTCAGGACCGTAAGAGATAATTCAATTTAGGAAATAGATTTTGAAAAAAAAAAAACAAACAGAAATTAAGTTAAAATAACTTATACTGAAGAAAGATCAGCACATCATTCTGACAAGAAAGATTTTTTTGTTTTTAAATATTTAACACTATCCAAAAATTCACTTACACGTAAACATAAAATAATGTTTTACAAAAATTAGAAATGACTCTATTTGTCTAATCTTTATGATTCTACAATTAAATTTATGTAACTTATGAGAGATTAAAACGTCGAATAAATGATAACCTCTAATGAATTAATGTATACTGGAAATAGGGGTCATCCAATTATCTTGACTAAAATAGTTTTCTATTTAAAACTAAGTAGAAAAAATAAAATAAGAATCAGAAATATGTTCATGGAATGCTATTGATTTGTTTCTATTTTATGTGTATATATATATATACATATTATATACATAAATAAAGAAAGAATAACTACTCTCCAATTTTACTAACTGCAAGTCATCGTTTAATTACTTTGATTTTGGACAAAAAATAATTGTTAAGAGAACAATAATGGATTTTTATAACTTATAATAGAGGATATAAGTTAAAGCAGTATTAAAATGTTCCATATTAACAAATAAAATTTGTTATTTTAATAGATTTACCTAATCATATCATTTCAATTTCAAGGCATAAAGCACAAAAATAATATTATTTAATTAAAATTAAAAATACAAAATACATAAAAGTGTGAATTTCATCCTACCTCACTATAACCAATGTCCAACAGACAGATTGTTATAATACTCATTAAAGAATTTAAAAAAAAAAAAAACTATATATAAATTTTATGTTTTATTTCCAAAAAAGAAACATATGACGAAGTGCTCTTTATACCACTTTCATGGTAACTGAAACTTTTAAAGCTAAATATCATTGTAACGAGTTTTAAGTTTTTTTTGTAATATCGAACTGTTTGAAGTACACCAAGTCAATAAATGGTACCAATAAAGTTAAAAATAAAATAAAAAGCAGTAAACAGAATAAATCCTAAAAAGCACGGCCTTATTAAATGAGCCTTTCAGTTGACAGAATGACTAACTCCAATTTTAATATGTTTTATTACTAATTTTAGTGATATTTCTAGTGACAAACTTTATGCCTTCATTCGCAGTTCTATACTTCAACACTGCAATCACTACTCTGGAATCGAATTACTCATTGTCTGTATAGATATTTAAAAATTTTCCAACTAGAAATATCACTAAAATGACTTTACTCAAAAATACTGAAATTGGAGCAAGTCATTCTGTCAACTGAAAGGCTCATATATAAATACTTCACATTATTTAAGTCTTTTTCATAAAATTGTAGTTATTTATATTTTTAAAAAACAAAAAAAAACACCATGAATCAGTCATGATTATATGCACGTTTTCATGCTTATACCATATAACAGATTTTAATTAACATAAAAAATAAAATAGGAACAAGGTTTGATCCAACATTTAACTGTAAATTTATATAAATTATAAGTAAATATACATACTGTTACTGATAATAGTTTCCAGAAGTTATTTCATATGATTTATAATCTTCTTACCTGTAATAAAAAATTAAAAAATCAAATTTAAATAACTAAACATTTTTAAGACATAATAATCATAAATCTCAGAACACTATTATAAATGTCCTTGAGACAGATTGAAATATTTTCAATAAATAAGTTTTTAAAAAAATTTAAATAAATTATATATATATATATATATATATATATATATATATATAATAACAAGAAAGCGGGTATCAGGAACTTGTTACCTATCTCCAATCCCTAAAACATTTCAGTCAGAATGAGAGAAAAAAAAATTACATCAGACATGTAACCTATAAGGATGAAGAAACAGCGTACCAAAAATGGTCAAAGCCACTGGCTGACCCGTTTTTGACTCTCAGATTCTTATAGTTTCAACGATAGAAATTTAAAATTAAGAAGCTAAAAGAAATTTCAGGCTTTCATCACTATTTGTTCAAGAAATGTTCATTAATTAAGCTGAATCTCAAAAAATTGAAATAGATAAAACAAAATGATAAACTAAAATTATTAAGATGATCCTAACATTTAAATGTTCGAAGATTGAAAGTAAAAGAACAAGCAAAAATAGATTTTTTTTTTTTTTCAATGATAAAAATTCAGCATAAATTGTAAAGTAACAGGTATTAATAAAAGTGAAGGTACTTAAATAAAATAAATATCAAAAATTTTGACTATTTTACTTATTGCATTACAAATAAAATATTATGAAATGAGATAAATAATATATTTTAGTATTTATTTAACATTCTAGATAAACCTCACTCAAAAAATGTATGCGGTGTTTTCGTAGTTGGTTATTTATAATGAACTCTCGTTTTCCGAAAGTGCAGATCGGTTCTGAAAATAATTTATAGAGGAGAGGAAGTTATAGAATCATACATTATGTATTTTTCAACAATAGCAATTTTTCTTTTTTTTTTTAACTTATCTCATTCAAATATAGTTCCTTACACTTCAGCTCAAATCATTTCTCAGAAACAAATTTAATATAAAACCTTACTCGTAAATAAATATGAAATACGGTACTTTTAATGTTAGTGACACTTTTGTAATAATCAAAAAATCTTCTCATAACATTTTGTTTTCAATAATGGCAATTTTGAGTTGATGTTTTTGTTAACCAGTCATTCAAATATAATTCCTTATACTTCAGCTCAAATCATTTCTCAGAGACAAATTTTATTTAAAACCTTACTCGAAAATTAATATAAGATATGGTACTTTTAATGATTGAGGTAATTTTTTTAATATAAAAAAATCTTCTTATAACATTGCGTATATTTTTGATTCCAAGGGAAGCTTTGAATTCAGAAAATTTCAATTTCAGAATAGAAATATTGTACTCGTATTTTACGTTTCAGAGAGTATTGAGGAAAAAAATTATTTTCTTGTAGGTCAGTTATCAAATAACAACCGCCTACCTTTGATAAAGTAAATTGGTTGCTATGCACGGTCTCGTATCAATTTTGTAGAATTCCAACCACGACATGCCCTTATACATCGGAATTTCAGACAGAAAAGTCAGAGAAAATTTAGAGACAAGTCTACAAACGTATAGGGGTATAAATATGATTGTATATATTATATATAAACTGTATTGTATGGATTAGAAAAATATGGATGATAGCGATATGGCTATAACTATTTTTTAAATATTTCTGAAACTAATCATTTTATATTTGTAGTTTCATCAATGCGGTGAAAATACGGATAATTTTTTATCATGCTGAAGGGAATACAGTAAGGAAATGGCGTTAAGATATCTGGTAACTAAAATAGAGCACCCATTGATTTTTAAGAAATAATAGTCGGTGACTGCAGGCATACAATACAATATCGTGACTGAGACACTATTAACCTTCACAGGACCTAATAAGTTAGATTCATGTTTAAATGCCATTATCAGGGTCATCCGTGAGTAGTTAATTTTAACTTTTTAATATTGATTAACTCTCATTATTTAAAAAAAAAAATTCTTACAAGAAATATCGTCGAACATTAAAAAGAAATATTTTTTACCAAAAAAAAAAATCAAAGAAACATAAATGAAGCATTATTACAAATGAGTTTTAAATATTTTTTTTTTTTCATAAAAAGATTACCATCATTTAATAGATAATACTTTTTCCATAATTAAGACTGACTAAAAAGAATATTTAGCATTTGAAAGTAAAAGTACAAAGAACTCCAAATTTTAAAATTAGACAACTGATAATTAGGGTAAGATAATTATTAACTGCAAAAAGGGGCAATGTCCTACAACTATTAGCTATTGAGACTAACTAACAATGGATGGACATCCTGCTTTTTAACAATTGATAAATACTTCATCATCATTTCATTCGTGTAGTCCAACGTAATCTCAAAGTTTTGAATATTTTATTTCTTTTTTCGTCACTAAGTACAGGAATAATGTTTATAATTTGTAGTAGAATAAACCCGTAAATAACGCCGATCCACAAGGGTTATATCTAACTAGGGAATATCTTCGGAGTTGGATACGAGGCGATGTCACAAAACCTGATTTGAAAAAAATAATAAAAATTTAAGCTATTGAAAAATTTCAAGAATAAAATAAATAAACAGAACATTATTCTAAATAAGAAATAAAAAGTTGAGACAATATTTCCTAAAACATCCGTTGATCTTCCCTTTTTAAAAAGCGATTCAAGCAACAATGGGATTAGAAAAAATATAGTTTATATGCAATTATTCTTGATGTGGTCAGTTCCATGTTGTTATTTTCTTGTTCAAAAGTTGTATTAAATTGAAAAACCATAAAACTATTTATTTATTAATAGTTCCCTCGAAAAATGCATCAAAATATGCCTCCTTCAACAAATTTGATAACGTAACTAACTAGTTATTTTTTCTTTTATCTCGTCTTTTCGGCGGTACGGGCTTTTTATCGGGCCAGGGAGAGTGGGGATTAATGCCAGAGTTAAAAGCCCTCGGACTCGAATTAATATTCTTCAGGTTTATCAGGTTGCCGGACAATACGTGCTTTGCACACCTGTTAACTCCCTCCTTCCTTCTTGGAATATCATTTCTCCTCCCTTATATTTTAAGTTCCTTGCGTTCTAGGGTAAATAATTTTAAACTTGCTTACTTTAATATCATAAAAAAAAAAAAACAAGGTTATTGGGGGGTTCAGTAGTAGGTAGGTCAGCATTCATCCGAAACATCCAGATTTTAACTTTAATCCTACGAAGGGTCATGTACACGGATTATAGAGACTGAGTCAGCCCCCTTTAAATGTCTTGCGATCTTAAAATAGATCCACCGTTGATGAGACATAAAATAGATTTCCTGCTCAGAATCGAACTCAAATCCAAGCAGGGGAATCGCTGGTCTAGATTCTTCTCTTTCCATACAATACAATCTAAAAATATTTTCTTCCAAGTTATATAAGCCCGAGATGTATGGAACCATAAAATATAGAATTCATTTTTGATGATTCTAAAGCAAAATATAACCATAATAACGAAGAAAATATTAAATACCACTCTTCTAATAATAAACTTATTTCGTCACGATCATCCAAAGAAAAATTATTTCTATTAATGATTAAATACAATTAATCAGTTTGACATAGATATATATAACATGCTAGAACTAATCGCTGATGATAATTAATATATGTTGTTGATAATAATTTATTTATACAATGACGGAAGCAAACTCGTGACTCGTGGATTATTTTTAAATACTTTCCAAGATCTTTCGCTATATCAACGAAATTTAGATTCTGGGAGGATTTGGCCTGCTTTAAATATGAATGACAGAGACGGTTACGCACTACCATTAGTATTAGCCGAGTGTAGGAAGGCCGGATGAAGCCAACCGACCTAAATGAATATGTAACTAGAGCCGGAAGCTACCCACCGTTGCCCACAGTTTCCAACACACTGGAGTCCTTCGTCCGTAGAATAATGTTTTCCGAGTAAAAGGGTAGTGCACTGTAACTGAAATACTTTTATCAAAACAAATTACATATAAGACGACCTGACACTAGAAACAATCCTTTTTGGAATCGAATAAACAATATCAATATAGTATAAATATATTTTTTGAATAAAACCTAAAATTTTATAGCCCCATAAAAATATTGTATTAACCTAACTCCCACTCCATGCACTAGCGGATCCAGGATTTAGTAGCGGGGGGGGGGGCTTCAGCTCGAAGGATGTTTTTCATATACATAACGATAATTAATTTATCGATAGTTTTTAATAGATATAGTTTTTAATAGTTTTTAATATTTTTTTCTATAAAACATGGTTATATTTTACCAATTTGGGGGAGGACAGCCCAGAAGGCCCCCGTAGATCCGCCTTTGACTCCATGTGATCGATGCCTTCCACATTCCACAGCCATTATATTGTTAACAATTATTTATATTAATTTTAATGATTAAATAGAATAAAATGAAATTGATACTAGGTAGGGTAGTTTCTGTACTATTCTCTAAATTTCTTCCAAGTTTGAGTCAAATCGAATGCGCCGTTTTCAAACCGTGTCAAATAATACATTTCCTGATTTGAAAGCGTGTTTTTTTTTGTTTTTTGTTTTTTTTGGGAGTAGTTGATGGAATTTATACATATTTGATTATCTGTTTAGCAATCCCCTAACTTATAATTTGAGCCAAATTGAACGTAGGGTTTTAATTGTAGGTTGATGGTTAACTGTAGTGAATAATGAAGAGAAGGATTTTAGAAATATAATCTGTAATTTATAATAATATAAATTATAGATTAGTAATAAAAGCGGAATTTTAATATTGAAATGACAGCTCGGTCATGCAAATCCTTCAACAATATAAGAGCCTGACCAATACAAGAGCAAATAGCACCTGAATACTTCTTCGAATCCTTTGAATTTTGTTTACTCGAGTGCAGTTTTTGAAACTGGGTTAACCGTACGAATTTAGAAGGAAAAAAAAATGTCAGCTTTTGAATTATAAGATAAGATAAAGCATGATTTCATAACCTATCATACACTTTTTTATTCGTTTGAAATACAATAATCGAATACTAGCTCATAAGTCAAGATCATATAACTGATGTTAAAATAAATAAAAAATACTTGTGCCTTAGGGAATAGGCAGAATTGATGCGTTAGGGTTAGGTTCCGTTCCTAATGGACACTGAACATCTTGGTTCTATATCAATACTTTATATTTCTTTAAGTATTCTTTTTTGTAAATTTTTAATTTGACAATAAGCCGAATATTAAATTACTTATTTTTTATGATCTCAAAAATTAAAATAAATTTCAAAAGTTAGCAGTTACGAGTTAGCAGTTCGAACAAAGAAAATCAATTTCCATAAATTTGCTAAAGTGACGGATGCCCAGTATCAAACGATTTTTTTTTTTTTATTCCGAGTATCGAGTTCGAAGATAAGCTGATCTGTTAAGCATCTAAGCGAAATAATATAGAAGCATCAAGAAGAGCCAAGAAGGTTAAGCAGTCCCCGTGAGAAAAGTTGTGCGAGGATTGGAGCAGATGCAAGCGGCAGTTAATAGATGTGCCAATTTATAAGTGACAGAAAAGTTCTCACGGGCTCTGAGTGGGCCATCGCTCTAAAATTAAATGCCGACAACACTCCTCTTTGTGGATTATTAGGAACCGTAGGCTAGTCATATTGAGATGTTGGACCCTTCTGCCATTCATGTGGTCGGGGGAGTCAGAAACTCCAGCTCATGCATTGGGCAAAGGTCCAAATAACATGCTCTTAGTCACCAACTAGGACAATAATATAAAGAAGTGAATAACCGAACTCCAAGAGATGAAATATTATCGATGTTTAAAGGAAATTATTCGGCTCTGCGGGGAAGCTTCGACAAATTTCGTAGATATTTTAGCATTTAGGAGATTTTTTAGGATGTTTTAATATGAAAGGAGTATGTAATTGTTAACCCATAATGACATTGGAGAGGAATTTGATAAAGATCAGGTTTTCGAAATGCAGGACGAAAAAGAGAAAATCTATCAAAAAACTCAGAGAAGTTTGGCAGAAAACATTGCTTTTCTTACTAGGAATCGTTCAATGCCAACTATAGTATCCTAGTCTTAAGTTTGTAAATTTTATGGCCTGAAACGAGGGATGGATCTTAACTTTAAAATTTATGAAGATAGTCCGGTCTTCGTCCTATACTCTTTAATAAATATTATCTAAGGGGCTGACGAGTATGTGGTGCCAATAGGATCTCAACACATTTGAGCAGCAGAGCAATTTAATTTTATTTATCCCTGAAAAATTACACAGAAGCCAAGGAGCATGTTTTTTAAAAGGAAAAAAAATGTGACCCATGAATCTCCAAAAAAATCTGGATATAATACAGTAAGTCGTAATAATCATTATATTAGAATATATGTAGTTATGATATATTTATCGAAATCAATGTTCCGTTTCATTACCCTGTTGTAACACTTAACATAAAAATACTTCATCCTTCCAGAATAAAAAAATATGTTTCTAATAATAATTTATTTATTTCCGAACGGTTTCTACAGAATCATAATATAAGTATGATTAACATTATTTATATATTTCTGGTACAACAGTTGCAACACTTCCTAAATGAAAAGTAACTCTTTCTAAGCTACAAGGTGAGTCGAGTACACTACCATAGGTTAAAGGGAGAAAGATTACGTGAGCGGGCATTAGGGTGATGAGCCTTATCAGGTAACGGGCACAGCTGTATTGGCCTGAGGGAACAGTTCCCAGACAGTTTATTGTTCCATGGTACAGTAACCAGTTACATTGAGGTAACGATAGCCATAGAAATAGAAATCATTGTGCGCTCCAGACAACGGATAATGAGAAAGTAAACTTAAGTAAAGCTTAGAACATCTTACAATAATTGAAGCTATGATCCACAGGTCTCTAATGTAATATTACATAATTTACAGTCCTTTTTAAACCAAAGTATATATTTTGAAACGTGGGCCCTAAGGAATAGGTGTTTTTTTTTTAATGTAATTGCTCTTTCACTAAGAATTTACAGTTTGATTTTTTTTTTAATTTTATAAAGTGTCTTCGGGTATATCATACTAACAGCATTTTTCTCTTTTTCAAAACAAGTTTCTCTGTAGTTAACTCAGCATTAGAATCCAGTTTGTACACATATGTAATGCGCTCCATTATTTTAAAGGCAGATAAACTTTGCCAATGATGGAATTCTGCTCTTCATGGCTGATTTTCCAAGTTGCCTGTATAAAGGATCTATAAAATAAAATATGGCAAATATACTCAAGTCAGAGAAGGGATGTCACTGGTACAACTTCTCCTCATGCTTATTTGGTAATAATTCCAGCCAATAATTTTATGATTGTTAGCGATATGCATGACAGGCACTGATTAAAAATGAAAGTTAAAAAAAATAATGTAATTTAACTCAATTAAATTATATTTTAAATATATACCATGGCATATAGTAATACTGGTTTTGAAATCAAGAATAACATCATAATGAGCACCTCCCTTGGCCATTCATGATTGGAATCCACAAGGCTATTGACGTCATCGGTTCCATCTGGTGATGAAGCTATCTTCAGTTTTAGACTTTCTCTTATCGGATAGTAAAACTTACATTTAGCAGCATTCCAACATTCTTGATATTTCGGCTATTTTAAGAGCATTATTGTAATCAGAGTAAAACAAAAATTGCAGTCTCGACACAACCAAACAAAGCTATAAATTTACTTAATTAAAATATATATGGTATTATATTTCTTCTAAACTACATTAAACTAATTAGGAATTAACGAATTTTAATTAAAAAGACCAATTGTCGTTAATGGCCACGGCAGTCGAAGCGACGTCAAAAACAGAAGAAAAAATAAAATATATATATAATACTCTGGTAAAAGCAAAAAAATAAAGAAAGAGAAATGTTAAGAAATAAATATGCCATAATTTAATAAGTAATTTTGTTAGAATGATATCTTATTTTGAATTATAAGGCATTTTTGCAATTGTAAACATAAAAAATAATTAAAAATACTACTACAACCCATGAATGATTTTGGGTTCAGTTCTCTGTAAGGAAATGTTGTTTTAAAGCCATGTAATAAGTTATGTAAAAAAGGATTTTTGCCAGGATCTCACTCAACCGCCAGAATTCTCTCAATTCAGGGTAATCATTGTATGATATGCCCCTGAAACCTTGGTCCACCAACGGGCTTTATATATTTTTTAAATACAAGATCATGACATTTATTCAAAAACGTCATGAAAAAGTAAATAACAGTATGAAACGTTACAAGCCTTGTTATTATTCCTAAAATATCCTCCTAATTATATGATCTAACCATTAGCTAAAGATAAGATTATTATATATATAAAACTACTACATAATAGACCTGACTCAATATGTGATTGGGAAAAAGGAAGGGAGGGGAAGGGAACCAAGAATTAGATAAATTAAACATTAAAATACCACTCAAAGTAAGATAAAAAATTCAGATCGGCAGCGGATGTTCTGTAAATCATCGATTAGTCGGATAAGAATAAAAAAAAACACTACTTTTCATCAAAAATAGACAAATGCTAGAAGTTCATTAAACTTAGAGTAGTAAAGCTGGCTTAGGTCCAACTTGAGTTCGACAGAGATGTAATTCACCAAATATAATATTCAATTTTACATACATTATGAAGAAATATTTTAGATTATATAACGAAACTATTCCAGATCATTTATTTTATACTATTATAGATTCTTATAAGAGAAATATTTTAGATTAGATATATACATCAATAGTATTGTAATGGATTACAGTTCTGAAGATAATAGATTATCAATACAAACTTATGGTTATGAAGACGAAACTCTGTAGAAATAAATCTTTTAATTAATGTTTTTTTCACATCACTTATTTTTCCAAAATAAAATTTTACTAATTATATATATAACAGAGAACAGTGAATGTATTTCAGTAGGACTTCGTTGAGTCATGAAAAACACATTTAAGAATTGGACTTAACTATCAGAATGTTATGTTTAGTAGTCCAATATTAAAGTTCAATTCATTAACATAATTGCATTGAGACGTAGAGAGATATTTTAACTAAATTTTCTACAGTTCTATTTCATTACACTTTTCTAATATTTAACGAACATTCTTTTCATTTACGGTAAGGCTATAATCATTGTATATATTTGTGTAAATGTTTAATAATCATTATGTGCGAGGAGTGTGGCCGCCAATAGTAAGGCCGTATCTTCACCAGAAACGTTACACAATGCTGAACGAAAACTGTCCCAGTTCGAAACCTCAGTAGTATAGCTTCCCTCAATCTAATAAATAGAGCAAACTCCTCCCCTGAAGCCAAAATCATTACTACTATGAATATTCCAAAATATTAAAATTTCTTCAGACATTCGTTACATAACTATAATACGAATCTTACTGAAAACGAAACCCTTCCAATTCTATTAATATTAATACCCAATTGGATATCATATTAGGTATGATAAATCAAGTCTGGATATTAACTAAGGCAAAAATATATACGTTTACCAATGAATCAGTTATTACAGAAACTACATTTTTTACTATTTTTAAATTTGGAGTTGTTCAGGATACATCTTTTGTTCAATAAAAAAAAAATAATAATAATATACTACATCCATAAAGTAAAGATTGCTCATTTATGTCAAATATATTTGTGCATTTTATCTTAAAAAATATTCACTTAAGTTTAAGTCCTGTCTATCTACATGTCTATATCCTTAAATAATATATCCTTTTTTTTTTTTTATTGAATTATAAACTTTCAATGTACATCAGAAAGTAAGGTATGAAGGCGCGGCCAAACGTTAACCTGGTAGGCCGTCTAGTATTAATGTCTGACAGTTTGGTTTGTCCTTGGCCTAATAATACTCTCTGTGACCACTCGATCCTCCTATTTACATCTAACTCATCATTTTAGAGGTTTGGAAATAGGATTTCAACAAAAAGCAAATATCCTTTTTCTGAAAATATTCAATCCCTGAATGTTAACGTAAACGATGATTTCAAGTTATTTTTAAAGGAGTCAGCAACACAATTAGTTACTTTTTTTTAATTCTAGCATTCTTTGGATCGCAAGTTATCACACGACTGTGTTTAGAAAATAATGAACTAAATTTGAGTATTTTGGATTGCTTTGATGTGAGAAGCAAAAAGAAGAATTTAAAAATTAACATACTAAATCTATCTAATTTAAAAACTTTGAAAACAGGTATTTTTTTTTTTTTTTTTTTTTTTTTGCCTTTCCCATAAGAATGGGTTTTACTGACTAATGAAAGTTTTATTATTACGTTTCACATCTACAGTTTCATCAGTCAGTAAAAATCATTCCTATAGGAAAGGCAAAAAATACCTGCTTTTCAATTATATATATATATATATATATATATATATATATATATATATATATATATATATATATATATATATTGCAAACTTTATATAGAGACTGAAGTGATTTCTGATTTAAAACTCCCGACATAGCTTTGAATCAGGTCATTATCCTTGTGCATAATAAAACCAGAAGCGATTAAACGAAGACCAAAAAGAATTGCAAGGTCATACAAAATTGTTAATAATTCTGTTAAGAATTCCGGTAATTTGCAAAAGATCTCCTAGTTGTTCGTTCAAAGTACTTTTCTCTAGTCTTTCAAGCTAAATCTTTTTATAGTATGAAAATTCCCAATGATACCTATTTTTTCTTATTAGCAGGTCTTAAAAGTTGTTTTGCGTACCACCATATAAAATAGGCTTCCTTGTGTCTTCGTTTTATTGTTGCACAGCCCCGATCTTGATCTTTCGGGGGGAGAGGTTTCCTTATGGAAAAGGGAATTCCGTAGAGGACATTTTAATCCCGGAAAACGAGAGTTTTCCCATTTAAGCAGTTGTTAAGTCCGAATTGATATCTATTTCATCTGATTTTCTTTTATTTCCGTCTTGGTACATACTTTTCACGTCATTAACACTAAACACACTTCGGTGTGAATCATTACCATATGAGAACAATGACTAGACCATATTTTGTTTTTGCATGTTCGACGGTCCCAAAAAAAGACTCTTGTTTACGGATGCCTGATAATGGTGGTGAAATGAATGCTGTCCTCATACTGTACTTCTCACCGACATAGAAACGGTTCATGTCCCGATTTCGCTTCCCAAGGAAAATGCAAGTAGAAAATTATTTGCTACTTCTGTGAATAGATGAATTTTTATATCACAGACAATGGAAGCGGGTGAATCTTGTGGTTTACTTTTTATGTATGTGAGAGTTAGTCAGTAGCAGTTATTACTTTTTTATTGACATCTAGTTATTCGTTTCGATTTCCAGTTCTATCATCAAGCTAGACACGAAACAATGGATGAATCTTGGCCCTGTCTTCTTTATAATGTATCTTTGGGGCTCATCAAAGCGTCTTAAACATATTAAGAAAATAAATACAAATAAAAAACAAGTATTAGTGAGGCCATTCATATAATGGTATTAGAAACATAAAAAAATGTTATTTTGGAAGTGGTCTCCCAAACATACTTTAGATTTCAAATATACAAAAGCAATTATTTTTGGGTTCCTCTCTGGGGCTCTCTAACTTACCGATAAACAGTAATAAAAAAATGTATGTAAAATATATCTAAGACCTCCAGGTGAGGTCCCTAAACACACTACTGAGATAAAGAATTACAATTACAATTATTTTTGGAGACTTACATACCCAGGTTCTAAAAATGACGATTCTAAAACGGTAATTTTTGGGAGTTGCTGGGCGATCATCGACTAGTCGACCTGGCCTGTTGCTGCAACAGAAACCTAATTTTTGGCAGCACTATTGACAGTTGGAGTCAGAAGGGCAATCAGTCTTCTGTTTCTATTGGTTTTTAACATTTTAAAAACTTAAACTTATCTTCTTGGGTAGATGTGATTCTAGTTGTACCTGCTCGAGCTGTATCTCCATCTTCCTAGCGAATATAGTTTTATCCACTCCACTTTTTAATACCTTAAGTTAAAGTATTGCCTTAATTTATTTTTATTGCCTTATTAAAGCATTGCCCGCTTTGGCATTTTCAAGTCTAGCGGCAACAGTTTGAACCAGGAGTGCGAGGATTGAAATTTATTCATGGCGAACCAAAGGATTGAATGTCGACCTTCACACTCAGGTTAGAATAGATTAGGTTGTACCTCTAGAAGAGCTCCCTGTATTCAGGAAATGGCGAAGTACGGGATAAACGAAAAAAAAAATAGTTGAAAAAATAACTGTATTGCACATCAGGCACGGTAGTGCTGGAATAAAAAAATAGTTAAAAATTGAATATCATGTACGAATAAAAAAGATAAAATATATTGTATAAAATATCTAACCTCGCGACAATAGGTCTCATTTTTTCTATAAACATTTATTCTTCTTAAAAAAATACGAATCAGAATAAAAAGTTACTTTTTCTATTTTATTCAATTAAACACATACAAAAATTTAAATTATACAAATAACAAATGGTAGGAGGTCCAGCCAGGTTTCGATACGATGACTCTGCATCTAATAATAAGTAATTTCCTTTATATATTTTTTTTTCTTTTTTCAAGATTCGTTTTCGATTTTATTCTTATTCCACCAACATAAAATCATGCTACTAAATCTAAAAAGAAGAAAAATGCGTACATTAATTTAAATTAAAATTTATTCTGCATTAGCTTTGTACGTAGATCTCTTACGAGGCGCATCGTGAATTTTAAGAAGGTGAGAGGTAACAAATACATGAATTAAAGTAACTTTCAGGAACCACGATAAATTTATTTCGTGATGCAAAGTCCCGAACAGGGTCAACCATGCTTCGTTAAAATGGTTAATTAATTAGCTATTTCAATTAAACAACAGCTCTCTGATAGAGATCGAGAACCCCAAATACTGGCGAAGAACTTAATCGAAACTTTCATACCCTTAGTACCGAACGAACATCAACCTTAGTTTGAAACTATTGAACAAGAGTACATTTAAGTAATGGTAATAAGTATCTTTCATGTCTAACAATTTCTAAAGTTTAGTAAGGACGTTACATCATAAACATCCGAAATTAAATTATAATAAACATAAGAATAAAATTTCTTTGTTAAATAATAGAAGAGAATACTGAAACAAAATGTCCACATTAAACTGATTAATCATCGGTGGATGATAGTTGTAATAATTTTACAGTATAAATAGTTATACAAATTAAAATACCACTCTAATAAAATTCATTTAAGATAAATCAGAGCTTCACAACATAAATGGCAATTTAAGAAACTTAAACCAAAAAAAAATAAATAAAAAGACAAGCAAATCCAATCACACTAAAAGGGAGTTGAAGTGGTTTTGAAATTCATCTTAAGTGTGTCAAGAGAAACGTTTCTCACGTTAGTAATCACCATTGCAAGCGTGCGTCATCTCATTAAATCATCGCTATTTAATTCTCATCATATATATGCATATATATGTATGTAGTGTGTGTGTATAAAATTCCAGAGTATGCGAGATTGGATGTCATGGGGTGGTGGTCGGTTTCCTGTTCTCTTCTGTCCTGATAATGCATGAATAGGCGATTTTTTTTCCCTTCTGCATTTTGGAGATATAACCAAGCATAAGGCTGTATGGTTGGAATATTTCCAATTATAACATAATA
Source organism: Nezara viridula (assembly GCA_928085145.1). NCBI lineage: Eukaryota > Metazoa > Arthropoda > Insecta > Hemiptera > Pentatomidae > Nezara > Nezara viridula. Next base: position 112,660,512 of record OV725077.1, on the reverse strand, counting down.
TATTTATATACATTGACGCTATATAAATATATAATGTAGACTGGTATTTACAACGAAAGAGATAGAGAGATAAGTAACTCCATCAATCCACTTCTCATTTTTTTTTTTCTATCGATCAAGAGCGATTTTTATTTCCTCTTTCGCATTAAACATTGATTTCTTCTTCATTTCTCGAAAACAACAGGTTTTCATTATTTGCACAGTTACCCAATAGGAATCGTAGGCCCAGACTTATGTGGAGTCTATAATATAAAGTATAGAAACATTAAAGGATTACATTTTAATATAAACAAATTTTCACTAAGATTAGTGCAAGAGTTTAGCTCAACAAGTTTTTAACTATGGGTAAAAAAAAATTATTACAACTCGTAGAAGATGGAAGAATCGGAAATTTCAATTTAATTTTCTACGGATATGAAATTTATCATGAATTTGTCAGGCAGGCTTTGTAGCTAGTAGTTTAAGTTGTGTGCAATAGGCCAGTTATTGCACAAAATATTTTATGTATATAATTCTTTATTCTAGTTCTAAACGTTAGTTTCAAGTTAAGACAGAACTGTCCCTCTGATAGGTTTTCTTAATAATTAATTCAATACTTAGATTTTTCGTAGAAGTGAGTGAGATAATGACTTTGAAACTGTTGATATCACTTATCAGATATCGCATACCGAAATTCATCGATTAGTGAGAGGATGTGTAGGACGTTCTTAACTCGACAACTTGTGACTCAACACCAAACGATATCAGGAGGCATATATCTCTTCCGGCGAATGTTTGCTATCGCTTATATGGCCAACCTTCATTATAAAATTTATAATTAAATATAATCACGAAAGAGTTTTGAGTTCAAAAATCTTGTTGGTTTTAAAAACATTTAAATATTGGGTTGGTAAATAAGTCTTTTCGGTTTTTCAGAGTGAAATAAACTCAATGTATTATAGCCATAACATTTATTTTAATCTACAATTATTTAACATGATTTTTTCCAATCTTTTCACTAACCGCATAATGCCATGTTCATAGAATGTCTGAATTCATTGTTAAAAAACTCATCCAAGTGGTTTTTGATGTTTGCTTACTTATGGAATTTCTTTTTATTCATGGAGTTCTGCGGAGAAGGGAATAAGCGGTAGTCACTTGAAGCTAGTTCTGGTGAATAGGGAGGATGGGACAAAAGGTCCCATCCTAGGCTCAATAATTTATTGCGACTGATCAATGAGGTGTGGGGTCTAACATTGTCTTGGTGGAACACAACACCCTTGCGATCATTTATAGCTCTTCAGGATGTCCTCCAAATTCGATGTTATTACACCAGTTGGAGAGCTGAATTATTGCTTTTCTGGTTTGAATTTTTTTTTTTTATTTAATGCCTACATAAGCAACAAATAAACAAGAACTCCTTACAGGTTTTTATTTTTTATCTCCATTTTAGTTGGTTTACGAACGTCCTCTTGATATCATTTTGTGCAGTTTATGTGGCCCTAAATCCCTGCTAAATTTCTTGTTAAGTCGTATTGAAGTTATAACATTTTTTGTGATTCTCGAAAAAAATCATGTGAGGGACCCAAATATTAAGTCTAAAAACATAGCCTAGCTTGTGCAAACGGTTTTCTACCGTTCTATTTTTAGGTGCGATATATATTTTGGGGCATAGCAATCTCTCGCACTGATTGGGTGGGATTTTGATCAACAATGACCTTAACATTGCTCGTTTCAATTTCATGTGGGTGACCAGACCGTTGAGCATCATTGATGTCAAAATTTCCTGAATGAAATTTGGCAAACCAATTTTGACAAGTGCGTTCGGTTAAGGCATCATCCCCATAAACACTGCAAATTTTTCTATGAGCTTCTACAGTATGCTTACCTTTTTTAAAATAATACAACAAAATATGCCGATAATGAATGATTATTTTCTTTCATATTCACAGTGCAATAGCAAACACAATACTAAGCTAGTTTTATTAAGAATTAACAGCTTATCAACTTAGGGATCAATTCATCAGATGAGAAGTTTATCATAGTGACATAAAAATTAACAGAAAAACCAAAAGGACTTATTTGCCAACAAAACAGTTTCGACCTTTATTTGTTTTGTTAACACAATACCACCCAAGACAATTTAGTATTTGCCAAAATTACATTCTCAGACTACGAATTAAAGAAAAAATCCCATTCTAATCGTGAAGAAAGAAATTCTCATTCTTTCCAAGGTATTGACATTTAAGCAGATCATATAAAAACAGAAGAGCTACCAGATTTCAAAATTCAAAACATGTTTGAGTAACAAATTGGTTTCATTTATCAGAGGATGCAAGAGTATCGTAATCAAAGGAAGTGCATTGTAGTGGAGGTTGGTGGGATACAGTTTTGCATTTCAGATTGTCGTGTTTATAAGGCTTCTCCCCAGCCAAACCGGTTTTGCCCCACTAGGTTGAGTCACTACCGGCGAGCTCGAAAGTTGCAAGACCAAGCTTTTACAGCGGATGCACGAATCGAAGGGTCATGAACAAAAAACAAGTGAAATAATTATTTTGATTGAATATACCCAATAGTATCCAACTGATACTAACTCAAATTATCTTGTTTATAAATAATCATTCTAGATACAAAAATTAATAAAGTAAAATTAAATAAATATATTTTATTTTTTCATGTATTTCATATTCATGTAAAAAGGCATGGTTCAATAACTCTATGAATTATATATATATATATATATATATATATATATATATATATATATATATATATATATATATATATATTTAGAGTTGATACTTCTTAATACCAAATTGGAAATTTGTTATACAATCTTTGTAATATGGAACGGGTGTGAGTTTTATTACTGACTATTAATTTTAATAACGGACCTGATAATTTTTAATGGAGAAGAAAATGTAAAGTTAATCGAATAGCAATGAAGTACAAGTAGTTGTGTCATCGCTATTTAATAGTTAAAAAATTAACTATTTACTTAATTTTCTTATTTGTTTATTTTAAAACACTTAAGAACATCACAAATTCTTTTATTACAGCAATAACATAAATAAATCGTGTCTACTTTTCATTAGAAGTATTATTTCCAAAACGCAGATATTAAACTGCTGGGTAATAAATCAGAGATAATGAAGTAGAAGTTGCTAGGAAATAAATTTCAATTTTATAACGTGAATAACTTAAAAACTCTAAATAAAAATATCCCTTGTATGGACAGATTTCACTTGAATTATGAACTAAAAATTGTTTAATGAAACTGCCAATCAATTATCCACTACATATATCACCTGTATATTTGCATGCTTACTGTTGATATTATAATTTTTTTTGTTTGTTTTTACAGATGAACATCAGATAACAGCCGTATAATATTTAAAAAATATATGCCTCAACTGCCAGTTGATAATTTCATTCCAAAACAGATAACTGAATAGTTTTCAATTCAATAGTTAAAAGTTAACTGCTAATCGCAATTAACTAATATGTGGGAGATACTCATTGAATTTATAATTGAAAATATAAAATAAAATACGTGAGAAAACAGATTTATCGAATGTAATTAAAATGTCAAGTTTTAAGTGCATTAATCACACAATAATCCATTTTCATGCATTACTGCTAATTCCTTCAAATGCTCAGTCCATATTCAGACCTAGAATCTAAAACTATTTAAGTAAGAAATTAACGTGGCGGAAAAAAAAGGGAGGAAGAATTAAGATAAATAATCTTAAAATCTCAAATGTGTTATGATAATGATTAGCTAACACAATTACAGATCAAAATAAAACAGATATTTATATTTAGCAGTAAATAGCCGCAATAAAATTCGGATGTGAATTTGTAGAAGAGAGCACAAGAGAAAAACAAAATAAACTGAGGATGGTTTTATATTAGTTATTTAGTATAATGCAAATGAACACAATAGTAAGTTATAATAATTTAATTTAACAGTTAGTGTGAATGAACTCACTGACTGCATCGCTATTATTGATGACTCTAGTTGTGTCAAAACTTATTCAATATATTATTCAATAAAGAAATGTTTAGTGAAAAAATAATCAATAATAGAGTTAATAATAAAAAATTAAATACGCATGCTAGAAAGAATCTTTTGTAAGTTTTCGAGGCTTAAAAGCAAGTGCGTTTAAACGTAAAGCGGCAGGTACATGTGGGATTTACCAGTCGAGTGAACCTAGACAGGTGCGGTGAGCACATGTCAGGTTGGATAGTACGTCAATATGGCATAGATATAGACGTTGTGCGACAATCAAATTTTGTTTGACTGTTTCTTTTAAAATTCATTTTAATTTAAAAAATTCTCAGGCGTACTCGATTAGCTAGGAAAAAAAAAATTAATGCAATTTGAAAAACAGGGGCCAAAACCCTTTTCGCGGCAAGAAAACTAAAATCGAACACTTTTGTGGTTTCAATACATGGACTAATTGGGACCTTTTTTATTTTTCACCTCTTCCTCGCCTTTAAAGCTATACGGTTTTTTTCCTGGCTAGGAGAGAGGCGGGGTATTAATGACAGTTAAATTAAAAGCCCCTGGCACTGAGATTCGAACTTGTAACATTGGGTAAATAGAGTTGCCGGGCCACTCCGCCCCTTAATAGCCCAAGGACCAGGGGTTGATATATACACTTCCGTAACTTACATTCAAATCTATGGATGAGGCCCAATACTTTTTGGGCCTTGGCTCCAGGGCTATAATAACTGAGACCTAGAGTTTAAAAAAATTCCTCAAAATACTTTAATAATGCTTTTGCATTATTTTAAATTCGAATGATTTTAATTTAAATTCTATTATTTTACTATATATATATATATATATATATTTTTTTTTAATTTATCCCACATGTAAAAATGAAAAGAAAGACTTTAAACAGGTAACTAGAAGAACTATTCTCAACAGCTCCCGGGTACGTTAACAACAAAACTTTGCAAAATCGATTTACGACAGCGAACTATCGACCACATAGGCACTTTTTTCCTGATTTCATATTAAACTAAACGGACAGAATGGAATTATAAACGACATAGCCACAACTGGCATGCCCATTAGGAGGCTACTGAAAAGGAGTTGTGTGAGATGATCTTTTCTAAATTAAGGAAGCAAATAAAGACCTAAAAGAAGTACCTTGTTTTCTTACACAAACCTAAAATGATATTTTCAAAATTCACTACAAAACACATCTGTTTCTTGTTAAATTTATGACAGGTGTGAATTATAATTTAAAGAGAAAAAAAAAACATTTTTTTGTTATATCTCTTCCTCAAATTGATATTACTGACCTTATATTATAGAATCCACGTTACGCAGTTTGAAAACATTGAGCACTACAGATCATCTTAACAGGCAACAATTTACTTAGATTTATTTTCGAATTGCTTGCGGTTTCTCTGTTGACGAGGAACTAATATAAATTGTGAAAAGCTATATCAGAAAATTGTATTTAAAAATAGCAAAAAATAAGGAGAGCATATTTTTTCTGTTTGTGACTATTTTTTATTTACTTAAATAAGAACCATTTTTAAAGTTTTCAACAATCATTTTTTTTTTTTATAATTCGGATTGGGTCCTTAATAAAATAAAACTATCAAAAGGGTTTAAATAAGATTTAATTAATTAATAAATCTGAACTCCCACAAAACTGAACACTATAAAGTTCATTTGTTTCAGCCAGTGATAGCGAAGTACCGTTCCTGGCGACAGTGGTTTCCTCCGACCGTACCGTTATCGTTGGATTGCTTCAAACATAATATCCGCACGGACTGTCTAGCCTAGGCTTAGACCATTATATCGAAGAACAAGGAGTCGCTATACAAAACTATTAAAAATTTATAATTGATAAACTAGATTCAATTAAGGTTTATTTATTTAAAGCATTTATTTCATAAACCAAATTGGATTGCCCGGTAAAAATAACGTAAACATTCTTAAATATCTATTTATTAATAAGTTTTCACACAAAATATATTCATGTTTATACAGAGTATCCTGTGAGTAGAGGAGTGCAGTTTATATGTATAGTTTATACAGAAAAAATTTACTTTATGATGATGGGTGCGGTCAAATAAATACTAAATATTTAAAAAATAGTATTTTTAATTTAATTTAAATGAAAGTAGAGTTTGCCTTTGTTTAAACTATTTAAGGAGAAATATTGAGCAGCTGAACAAAGGTAAGTTGTGTATTTTAAAAAATCTTAAAATTATAAGCGATTTTTTTTATCGTCATCCAATCAAACTACAAATATCCTACTTTTAGGAAAACAACCTCGTTAATTAAGCTTTAAGTCTAGTTAATTAAATTAAATCTATATTAAGTTAAGGTTTATTAGGAAAAAAACTTAAGATTTATTTCAAGTTGTGTAAAGAAATGATGTAATTTTTTATCCTGTCACTTAAAAATACCAGTGTTTTCATAAAACATTACTACAATTAACTGTTGCAAAGCTTTTATTTATTTATATATTTTTTCATGATCTAGAATGAACTATAATAAGAATAAAATATTTTTTCATTTCGAGTATAAAGAAAATACGATGGAAGTGGTTTCCATGAACTATAAGTTGCGGCTTGGAGGAATAATGCCATTTCAGAGCTGATTCGCAGACAAAAAAAATAAAATAAAAGATGTAACAAAACAAACGGAAATGAAAAAATATTGACATTGGACAACTTTCCTTCAAGCAATATGTGGTTTCATATTGAAAAACAATCAAACCCACTTTACTATAAATGTAAGAAGTACATTATTATACTAAAATAAAATATTTAATACAGCATAATTATTACCAGCATATAATTATTCTATGGGTTAAAATAACAGAATTCATGAAGAAATGAATTCCTGGAAGACAATCATGACAGCGATATGATGACATAACAAGCGATTTTTTTAAGCATAATTTTGAATGTAAATGGGTTGAATAAATAAACGGATTCGTTTACATTGACAACTGCTAGTAGCGCAATTCTACAGATATCTTAACTTATTCATGGTTTCTACCAATGTTGTTTATTAAACTTTTCGAATTTTTCAAGATTTTTTGGCAAGCAAAAATTTTCAACGATACGCAATAATGAATTAAAAATAAATTAATCAAAGCTATTCCTATAGTTTAGCTCAAAAGATTGTATGATTATATATATATATATATATATATATATATATATATTGATATATAAATATCAATACATAGAATCTCAATAAATACTTCAAATATGAAATAATACATTACATAAAATTTAGTAATACATAATATAAAATAAAAAATATATGAAATTTTTATGACATAAAAATTTTCTAAAGTAATTCATGAAGTAATACTGATGAATAAATCAATGATTTTCTTATGTCTATAATCAAACTCCAATCACATCAGGTTCTTTTTTAAATCTGTATTAAATGCCGTGCGTGCAGCCAAAAGCCATCCCGTTTAGCGCTCACGTAATTAGGACTCCGTTCAGAAGATATAAATTAACATTCACATTAAATTAGTCAGTGTAACAAAGGTAGTTTATTTTATCGATATACTTAACGGTGTGTTTTAATTATTAATTAATTATCACTTCGTTATTTTATTTAATAATCAAAACGTAAAATATAAATAAAAAACAGAAAAGGAAAGGTTTTCATATTAGTAAAAAATAATTGCTAAAATGATCATATTTTATATCGCGAACTGTAAACAAACGTTATACAAATAAAAATTAATTGATTTATGGAAATTATTAGATTGCATATTACTGGGCCTTTGAAGATTAGATTGCATGTTTATTCTGTTTCATTGGCCGTGGGGCGACCCTGGGTAGGTAGACCCTCCAGGGGCACACCCAGCCTCTATGAAGTGGGTACCCATAATTAAAATAATTAATCAAGGGGAAAAAACCAGGTGGTTGAGCGTGATCTCGGTCAAATCACCTTCTTGCACAATCGTAGACCAAAAAGCAGTGCTTTCCCTAAATAGTACTGAACCCAAGACCCTTCATGGGTTGTGATACAGATTTTTTTTTTTTATACTACTGGGACTGGTTGATACCAATAAGGAGAATAAGCCCTATACGTCAGCCACGTAGCCCTTTTTGCTAATTTACAAAAAGACAATACGAGTATAAATAGCTGTTAACGAATTATATTTATTTGTATTTTTTTTAATAGGGATTCAAGTTACTCTTATATATTGAAATACTCAGGTAATCAATGGCTGTAGTCATACGACCGAGAGGAAAGTATTTTTCGAATTTTCTTGAGGAGATGATGAAAATATTTAAATCAAATCTTTCAACAGTGCCTGCGTCAAGCGGGAATGTTCTCAACCTAAATTACTGGGAGAAAACTTTGCATACAATTTAAAGACAGGGAGTTTTTGTCAAGAGGTTTAAATTCAGCCAAACAGAAATTATTAACAGCTAGACAAAATGTTTCTATCAAAATAAGTTCAATCCGTGAACGAAAAGAAAAATATAATTGAATACTGAAGAACATAATTATTCATTTAGAATATACAAATGGATTAAGCGGTTGACTTGATATAAGTTTTTCAACCGACTTGGATTAGAACCATGAACATTCTTGAAAATGCATGGTGCGGTTACGAATGGGATAACGTTTCAAACGTGAAATCTCATCTGAGATAAGAGGAATAGAGATAATATCACAATGGAATAAGTGAGAGAAATAAAAGAAGGGAGTTAAGAGAACTATAATGGCACAGCTACGTTGCCAAAAATGATGAAGGATATTAGTTTAACTGGTATTTCAGGAAGGAAGAGATGGACGCCCGTACCAAAAGCGGTTTTAAGAGATTAAAGGGAGCTAAGGAAATATGGATATGGACCTTTACAAGCATCAGCGTCAACCTAACCTGCAATATTGCTGCGGCATTAAGAATGCGTCAGTTCATCGAGATTGTAACAGCTGAGAAATAATTCTGATTCTGCTGATGGCAGTTTAGAATCAACACAAACACTTAACAAGCATTTTTTCCTTTATTGTTATTTCGTCAACGACTCAAAGTGAGGCCACTGGGTTTGAAACACTTATTACATACCCAAAGCTACAATAACTGAACTATCTCTGAAAAATTGGTACAGGTAGTGATAAAAAAACAACTTAAGTGTGTGCTTTAGACCACACAACAGAAGTGAAAAAATCAACAAGGCGAGATTAATAATAGAGATACGAATTATAATTATCATTTATACTATTTCTCTTCTTGTTCTCACTGCATAACTTCTAAATACTCTACTTAAAATTTAAGATTTTTAAATTGGGTATGCGGTTCTATTATAAGCCCAGTATTTTTTAATTATTTTTATTACATATTTCAACTTGATATTGGTAAATAAATTTTGTACATCAAAAAAGACTAAACAATAATTACCTATTGCCTATTTTATTTATTCTTTCAAGCATTTGCTTCACCTCCATGGAGTTTTTTACATCACAGTTACTATCTGATTTTAGGTTATTGAGTGTGGGATTGAGATATTTAGCCATTTTTTTTTTCAATTTACCCATTGATATTACTGATGATATCACATGATATGGAGCACCACTTTTATGTAACATTACTCATCCATGCATTCGAGGTGTATTGTAGTTAGGGTAAATTGGTTTAATTCGTTTAATAAGAAATTTATAAAGTTAATAATAAATTTCTATTACATAGAATATAGAGACCAAAGCAAGTTCAACCTAAAAACGTCCTTAATGATTAATAACTTGCTTATTTAAATTAGTGATACTAGCTATTTATATGTTGTATCCAACGACTATATAATATTTATGTGGAAGTCTCCAGTTGGAAGGTTATGCAATGTCATATTATTATATATTTTCCATTCTGCCTAAGAATTTTTGCTATTATTATCATTTATATTATTTCTCTTCTCATTTTTTATATATTGTTAACAATGTTGTAAAAAAAAATTTTAAGGTGTAATAATATTAGCATTTTTACTATACATTAGCATAAACTCGTTATCATTTGGTTTTTGATACTATATTTTTCTCTCTACTACTCTCCAACGTTGGGTTAAGATACAATTTTAGCTTTTTACAAAGAAGATAAAATGCTGAACAATTTCCTCGCTTACGTATGAAGGCCCGATTTTTAGATTCTAAGGTATTTTAATCCATATGTAAAAGCATTCAATTAGGTGACTCTAGCCGACTTTACCCGAGCGTTAACACTTCGGAAATCTGACGGATCAATCTAATTCACTCTCCACAAAAAAGTGCAAAGCGCGCCAAAAGAGATTTTCACTTGAAAAAAAATTCATTAAAGCGTTTGGCACATCCTTAATTTCCACTTCTCCAGTACGGGATCATTTAAGAAATTTAGAAGACAGGAAACGCCTGTAATCCTCTATTTGTCATGATGGACAGCACTCTTCTCAAGTGTTCATCTCCTAGTTGAATGGCCTCTATGTCCAAGTGTGGGCGTGTTACATTTTTTTTTCTATTTATTAAACCCAACAAATGTATCATTTTTTTAAAAAAATTATTTAGATTTGTGACTAAGACAAATATAAAAAAAAATGTTTTAAGCCTTATGAAGAACATTTACTATAAATACCCACCTACTACATTTACTATAAATAACCACTATTATAACACTTAACGCAGTATCGAGGCAATCTTCGTTTTTGGAAACCTCGAAAGATTATCAAAAATAGATTAAGATGACAGGTAACAAATTATTATTTTTATGAGGCTACTGAGTTTGCAATTAAAGGAATATCAAAGTTTTAATGGATAATTGGTTGGATAAGGATTCTTCCAAAAATTTTGGATTATGTGGATAGGAATTTCATGGTTTCCCGAAGCATTTAATTCAACCAAGTAAGAACAAATGGACAAATTAAAGTAATACATACTTTATTTCTTTTTTTTATTCAAGTAATATATTTATAGCTATAAGTTGCGAACTGAAGGTTTTGAGAGTTTGTCCTATAAATGATGGCGTGATCGGAATCTACGAGAACTTTCTTGTCATTTCAATCGTAAATGAGAATTACATGTAACGCATATGTCATAATATAGTCCTCGATGCAGATCAGTTCAACTGCGATAAGTGAAGTATCCTGTAGGACACAAAGAATGACCTGGGTTTACAAGGATGGGTAAGAATGATGTAATAGTACATGTTGGAATTTATGTTAATGCTGCAGTTACTCAATGAATACAATGAAACCCTAGGATTTGGCAAGCAATGAGTTTTCTGAAAATTCAATAAGAAATGTGAATAATTAACATAAGATTGTTAAAAATCAAATAAAATAAAGAAAATAAATAAAAATATAGCCTAATCCTTGAATATATAACAACATGCAATTTGGAATATGAATCAAAGTGCCGCTAACGGAATACTGGCTAACGATATGATGACACTGAATAAGCCACGAGCCAAGAGGGCTATATATAGTTGGGTCTGGACGGACCAACCGAGTCTATTTCGACCATCTTCCAGGAGTCTGAGGCACCATCCACGAGCAAAGATCTTATCCATACAGGTTCGTCATTGTTCCCAATTGAAGATAAAAGCATGAACCTGACATGAATCCAATCCAACCATTATCAGCAATAATAAAATACATCTAGTATTTTTTTTAAACGAGCTGTAATAAAATTTAAAAAAAAAAATACATGGGTACAGAGGATTGGAATCGTTATATATTTTTAGAACAATTAAGAACATTTCAAGCATGTATAATTTATTTTTTTCCTGTTGCCATTAGAGACCATGTACATCTTTTGCCGCATTGACAAGCCTGCTCCATCTATGCCTGTCTTGGACTATTTCTTTCCAGTTATCTGCACGCAGCTCTATTACATCTTTGTTGATTTTATCTATCCATCTGCTGTTTGGCCTTCCATGTGGTCTTTTGCCTTCTGTTGAGCCATTCATTGTTACGGCTTCCAGATGGATTGCTACGACCTTCATGCCCTGCCCATCTTAATCTCCGTTCCTCCATACCATGGAATATTTATTGACCAGTTTCTGTAATCAGTTCTTTATTGGTCTTTGTTCTCCACTTCTCCAGTGTTAGTACTATGTTTCCAGGTTGCTCCGGTTATCGTGCGGAGGGCTTTTCTCTCAAATTTTTCAACTTTTTTTTCTAGTATCCAGGTGTCATAGCCATATATTAGAACTGGCTTTATCATAGCATTGTACATCCTTAATTTGAGAATATTGAATCAATATAAATTTTTTAAAAAACATGATTTCATTTATTAAGAAATAAATTAAGATCTATTACATAGCTTCCCCGATATAATAATTTCAACTTATAAGGTCAAATTAGCAAACAAATTAATGTAAATGATAACGAAGTTGATACAATTTCACTAAGAACCATGGCCAATGGTTATTTGATTAAATCAAGTATAAATTTAAATAATCGAATGCATGACAAAGACGAAAATACATCGATAAATTAAATTTTCAACCCTCATAAAGTAATGCAACGCTATCTTAGAGGATGAAGGAGAAAATATTAACAGAAGAGATTCCATAATAACAATAATAATGAACTTTATATCACTAAACTGACAATTAACAATTTATATATTAGTGAATCCGAATAACAGACGATAAAACAATTTTTGAACCACGATATATAAGTTTAAAATTTTTATCAATTTTGGGTGGTGACAGACGAAAATATGAACAAAAACTTGGACAAAATTATCACTCAATAAAATAAAACACCACCGTATTTTGGATAAAGTTACTAAGAAAATACCCCATACGATCTGTGAATATACATGCAGGCCCGGTAATTTATTCCATACTGCAGCAAACTATCACTTATTTAACGATAAAAGCATTCCAAAGACGTTGTCTCTTAATATTAATGTAACATACTTAAGCCTAAAACTTCTTTTTCAGGATACGTGATCCTCGCCGCAGGATTACAACTAGAGAGTAAGGGACAAAGAAAGCACAACCCTGGGCAGCAAAATTTAGAATTTTATATGGTTAAAAAAAAAAAAAAATTCCCGTTTGGTTGTTTTGGCCTTAATTCAGTTAATAAAATGAGACAACATTTATTTCGAAATATATTATTTATAATATAGTTATAAAATTATAATTCTTATAGTACGAAAATGCAGCTTGTTAACCTGTTAAAATCTTGGTTCTAGTTTGATTTAAATGCTTCGAAAATAGCTTTATTCATTAAATTCGAAAGACATCATCGTCTTCTTCTTCATTATAACGACAGTAAAGAATTACATATACAATACAATAAAAACAAATAGATATAAGTTGCTCTAATCTTTTTAAATGGTTCAGTATTTTTTGAGTCTGGACCTACATAGTAAATCTTTACTATATAGATCTGCTATTTAATTGCTACTTTTACTTTTGTGTTAAACATCCTGCCTAAGAGCACCGTAATTTTAATAGCGATAGAATTTCCTATACTCTAATCAAAGGTTAAGTATAAACCTTCGACATACTCAGCATTATTGTTAAATTTACTGACTTTTTTTTTTAATATTGCACCTGTGCAGATGTAAAGATAAGAGATAATTACAATTAATTCGATGTAAAATGATTTAATTATTAACGGATGTCAAAGTTATGTTATCAGAGTTAAAATAATAGTGGGTTAAAGTAAACAAAATGTGATGAAAAACAACTTTTAACGACTTATCAAATTTTCTTAAAAAATGAAGTAGGTGGTTGAAAGAAAATTGAATACATTTTTTAAATATAAAAACATGAGAGATATACACATAAATAAGGTATATTAGTAAGAGGACAAACTGAAAAAAATCTGCCACTAAGAACTGAAAAAAAGCCAAAGTTTATGAGATGGCGATCGAAACACATCTTTCTTAGAATAATTTAATAATAGAGGAGTGAATCACCATCTTAAAAGAATTAATCTCTAAGCTCCTCGTAATAATAAACTAATCCTAACGTTTAACTAACATAAATGTAATAAACATGTACAAATTAAAAATAAATGAATAAGTATTGTACATATGTATCATATCCCAAATCCTGGGATAAAAATAAAATAGTCAGAGCCTAACCATGTATGTAAATCATTTTTAATAAAAGCCTGAAGATTGAACGTTTATCCTGAAGAAGTGATGTGAAGATAGACCGCACGAAAGGTGATGCTGTTAATCACAACACCAGTGACACTTTGCCGTGTTAAAACAATAACTAATGACAGAGAAATACTGGAGCTCGTAGTTATTTCTATGAAGGTCACTTATTATTAGAACAAGGCCAAGAAGTTTTAAACGAGAACTTGAGTGAAAAAAGAAAAACTACTTGTAATATCCACCTTCGATCCTTCAAAATAGCACAAGGGGGAGAGGGAGTACGTGCAAGACTTATCTGCACAATAGAAAAAGTTCATTTAGAATGAGTTCATAATTATTTGTTTAAACTAAATAATAAACGGAACCAATATTGGATCACGTTTAACTCCAACAAAAACTATCTAATAATAAAATCTTGATTAATTAAACTATATTAAAAAAATTATATTATTATTTTATTAATTACGTCTTTCCGGTATGGCCATTTTCAAACAAATAGTAGATATGCATAAACCCTGCTGTAAAACTATTATTATTTATAATACTCAACTGCAATACTCGTTCAATTTCGTACAGAAATTTTTAACAATTATAGATATGTTTTTTTACAATTTGTTAATAATCTTGGAATATTATAAGTATTTCAATATATACATAATCGTTTTAACCTTATCATTGAACAAAACGTCACGTATTAATGGTATGGTTTCTTAATATGAAACATGACCGATTGATGAAAAAAAACCTTAAACAGAGAATGGTTACTAAAAATACAAATATATAAAATAAAAATTTAAACCCTTTAGGGTGGGTACATGCTAACCACAAGATAAACTTTGCCATTAATTATCACAAAAATAATTACAATTTATTTTCCTTAAAGGCCAATAAATTCTGCTAAATAAATATCTAAATTTAAATCCTATTTCAGGTTTTATATAAATTAAACAAAGAAAAAAGAGGTTTAAATCTTTATCATTAACTTTATACTTATCTGTTATTATACCTAAATGATATTTTGAATTTATATCGAATTCAACACGACTTAAGTTGAGGAAGTAGAAAGAATGTTCGAGGATTATAGATTTAATAAATAGGGAATTAAGATTATCAAAACCTTTACTATCTTAGGCAGACTTGATTTCTATGAAGAAAATAAGATCACTGACGATAAAGAATGTGACAACAATTTAATCATTTAAATATCGTATATTGTCAATGGTGATACAGTTGTCGTCGTAGTCCAGACGGGTCAAATATTGACGTATAAAGTCCATCTTTGAATAACAAGAAACAGGAAATGAATCCTACACCAAACATCGTGGCGGAGCTTGTTTAAAACCATTGAGTAAAGAATGGTGTTATTTTGTATTCCTTGCCAGAGAAGCGGTTCGACTTAGGAATTCAGTCTATATAGGGTTCGATTTCAATTTTGTGTTGTCTACTACATAATAAAACTTGACCTTACTCCAGCTTAAGTAGATTGGTAATCCTTAGGACAATACACATCTCTTCTCCTACTTGGTGAACATATATTTAACGTCAATATAATTTTAACTTTTTTTAATAAATAAAGAACTTAAAAGAAAGAAAAAAAATTGGTATAACAGCGAAATAGTTTTAGGTAAATGACCTATATTTTCACATCGCTATCGGAGCTAATCATCGTTTAATAAGACATTATTATCGTTCTAGTAGTGAATCCAAGACTATAGGTCGTAGTGGTACTGCCTTATAATAATAACAAAAATGAAATAGATAAAACAAATATTCAATTTTACACCACTAGGGCGGCCTGCTAGCAGCTTTAAAAAATGGCTGAAAAAAATATAAAACAAAAATAAAGACCATAATATTTCTTAAACCTGATGGTGAAACGCAGACCAAACAGATCTTCCGACAAATTATATATAAAAACTCTGTTCTCCAAAACTGCTCGAAAAAGAACGTATAGTAAAATGTAATGTATACTGCTGAGGCTCAAAAAGCTGGAAATACTGATCTACTGGTAGCTTGACGTATGAGTAGCTTCATATCAAAAACGGGCATCTGTCATTTTCAAAAAGCTGAGAAAAAGCCAATTTTTGTTTTATAGATTCCACCAAAATGTTGATTTTATTCTAGAATGTTGAATATATATATGTTGTATAAGTTGAATCACAGACGGATCTACGAGGGAGGAGGGCTTTCGGACTCCTCCCAAAATGGTAAAATATAACACCTTTTATGGGAACAAAATTATATCTTAAAGTATTATTGTTTGCTTGATTTAATAGAACATTTAATAGAACTTCAGGAATCACTTAAACATTTTATATAGGTAGTTAGTTTCTTTAATTTTTTTTCCATAGTAATTATCGTTATATATATATATATGATAAAAAAAAGCTTTCGGGGTGAAGCCTCCCAACAAAAAAAATAAATCCTGGACTAGTGAGTTGAATCATTGAAAAGAAAACATTAGAATTTAAATTGAAGCTATCTTACAGAAAATAGGCTTTTTGTAAAAATTTAAAAAATAACAGATGTCCCGCTTTGATATTAAGCAACTCAAATGATTATTTTAAAGGATGTTTTGGGTTAAAACCTAAGTCAAATAAAAATATATAATTAATTATTTTAGTAAAACATAACAGGGTATTACTTAACATGGACGAATCAGTTATACTGCACGAGGTGAAATGTCACACACATTACATAAATAATTTCTATTACGAGATTAGATTTTTTTATGGAACTTGAGAAAATTAGGATCTATTTTTCTCCCCTAAAAATAATTCAAGAGGAGACATTCATATTACTTTCCATTCATGTTAAAATATTTTGAATGAGCAGCTAATGGCTAATGAACATGTGCGTTGAAAACTAATTAATGACGTCAAGAGTATTCATAAGAACCCATCCCACTACCAGGCAAGGCAAGATCCGTTCTCAGTTTAGATCTTTAACATAATTTATTTTATTTCTATTTTGGAGGTAAAACAAAATAGGGCATCCATTCATACGTCTTATTACATAAAAATGAAGAAGATAGTATAATATATATATATATATATATATATATATATATATATATATATATATATATATATATATATATATATATATATATATATATATATATAAAATAACAGATGTCCCGCTTTGATATTAAGCAACTCAAATGATTATTTTAAAGGATGTTTTGGGTTAAAGCCTATATATATATATACTTCAATTTAAAAATGCAGACTACATAAACATGATCAATTGAGTCAAATACGTAATGCTAGTAAGAACATTTCGTACTAATGTTTATAAACTTTAAGCTTTCTTTTTCTTATATTTATTTCATTATTGTTTCAGATGTTTTTTAAATAATGTTATTTGTTTTAATATACTGCTTTACATAACAGTACATCAAATTTATTTCATTATTAGTCAATAAGTCTGAAGGTCGTTTGCTATTTGAACTATTTGAAGAATTTCGAAAAAAAGTAATATTTTTATCTTCCACAAGAGAACTATGCCGTCCCTCCCTCTGAAAATGTTTTTACTAATATATAACTATCTGCTAAACAAGGTATAATTGTTTGATGGTACTAGGTCCACCTCATTAAGAGAGCATTCTTGAAAGAATGGAAAGAATTTGACAAATCGTAAAAAAAATCTTCATTAATCACTTAAAATTTGATGGTTACCAATCTATCCCATACTTTACTTTTTTCAATTTTTAAATTAAAATGCAGCTAAACTTGCCAAAAATTTGTAACCACTACTCAAGGATAAATTTAAATATTGAGAATGTAATAGTTTTATAGATCATAATTAATTCTTAATGTTTACGTAATCGGTGTATCAAATGCAGGAACTAATAGTTTAAATAATGTTATCTTATCAAACTATTTGAAAATGGTCTCTTCTGTGATTGCTGCTGTTTATTTTAGCTGTATAAGAACCTTATCGCACATGTACAAGTTTTCTTAATTTTCCTTGGAACATTGCTAGGACAAATATTACGAGACATGCTCACGTCAATGTACATTAAGATAAGGAAATGAACAGGGGCAGTAGACATAAAAATCAATAGCAAATAAAATAAGATCATCAAATATTATAACAAAACCATAAAAAAGTCAAATTAAATTCGTTATTCGGTCAATTTAAAATTTATGTTAATTTTCTTAATACTACCATATGATAAAATTTACCTACAATAGAGTTCTTAACTTGCGAGTGAATTTTGATTTTTTCTTCTTTACTCGACAAAGGTTTAGGTATTAGTTTGAATAATCTGTTTTATTGGTTACAGGAAACGCTCGAACAAAAAATCTGGTGCGCACATCACACGACTTCCACTTACCACTCTCTTAACAGAAATAAGTATTTTCAGACAAAGAAAATTGAAAGTAAAAATTATTGATGCTATATTTATTTACAATCCATTGTGGATATTTTTATTTGTTTAAATATCCTTTATATATATACACACAATTAAATATTAAATAGTACCAACGATAGCATTTATAAAACCGCATATGTATATGAACATAATATTGTCGGAGTCCATATTATATGAAGTTCATGTTATATATGAAAGCCTGTTGTAATCTTCCGGACAAGGGCGTATTCCTTTGATTCCTTTGTTACAAATTTTATCCGTTACGATATCTTATTTCTCTTTTAGTTAATTATAAAATTCTTCCGTATGGTATATTTAACTATTTTTTATATCAAAGATTAATGTGAAATGGCTAATTATTTCAAATAAAACAAAAATAAAGGTACTTTAGAGGAAGCCCAATATTGAATATTAGCCATTTAAGCGCTGATAGAGAACAACAATGAGAATGAAACCTAGATTTTATTTAAAACTGTTTAATAATACACTGATATACTGAGTTTAATCAAAATCGTTAAGTGACGTTTTTGTGAAAATCGTAAAAATGTGTTAAATCGATTACATAAAGTACCGATTCCGGTTTGCCGATTTGGACGAAAATGTTGCTGTAACATCGAAAGCTTATGAAAATCCTTGAATATGCAATTTCACTACCATAATTATCTTTTTTGAGCGAGACTGAAACATAAACACACACACAGACCATTTTGCGGTACTTGGTTATTTAAACTGAGGAGACCTCAAAACATGTATTTTTGTTCAAAACTCGGACTCAAAAATTTTCATGATCGTAATACTTGATATATTATATTAATATTGCATATATAGGTAAGTGAAAATAAAAAAAAGCTTAGGAACAGACTGCTACACAATGCTGGGACGGAATTGATGAGAGACAAATGTTCACTTGAGACTAAATAATATGGAAAGACGTATCGCGACTTGACTTACAAATGGATTAGGTGAAATTTCTTGGAGACGATATGCCAATATCAGAAAGAGAAGATGAGACAAAGCACGCCTTTCTTGCGAAATTTTATTCCAGTTGGACACTTATTAAAAATAATAAGAAACAGGAATACACCAACAATAAGAAATCTTTTTTAAAAGATATATAATTTTAAAAGATTTAACCTAATGCATTAAATTCAACATCACATGCACTCTGGAAGAGGGAATGAATGTAAGTAAACGTTATTCTGGGACGCTCGGTCTCCTTAAGGTAATATAAATGTACAATTTAATAGGCAAAATAATACAGTAGTAAGGATCTTTTCCAGATTTCTTCGATCTTGTTTTATTTTTTCATCTATAACTTCTAAACGATGCATCGAAACGAAAAATACATTCTTTAAGAAATTAAATCGTGCGTTGAAAAAGTACTTAAACGTAATCATATGGTTAAGTGATATGGTAGATAACCATGGTCAACCAACGGTGATTTTTTACAAAACTTACTTAAACAAATTACTATAAATGGCCCTGTAGCTTGGAAATAAGTTCTTTAAGTGGAAAAACCCATAGAATCAAAGTTTTGTTTATTTAGGTTAATCATATAGCTCGAACCGAGATTCGTTATTTCTTCATAAAATTCGGTTTGTTTCGACACATCGTTTTTCAAAATCCTTCGCTGCTGAGAAGTGGAAAAGAGGCTTACTTATACTGTATGCAACAGACCGTAAGCAAGAATACCTCAGTAGAATAGACACTCACTATTGAAATATTAAAAATCGAAAATACCTTCATTACCAATTCAGTTTTAGAGATTGCCGATTTTGATCGGAGAAAGTGACGTACATTAAAACTGTTGGTACTATTCTTGATAACTTTGATTCTATGGGTTTTCCACTAAGGGGACTCATTTTCAAGCTACAGGGTCATTTATAGTAATTTGGCTCCAGTTGCATTAATCGTCTTTAAAAATGTTGATTTTGAAAAAATACTGAAGATACATCCATTTCATCAAGCAATAACGAATATCAGTCAAAGTCAGAAGCAGTTTCTCTAAAGAAACGTATGCGTTCTCATCGAAAGACGTAAGATTTTGTGTACCCGATGGTTATTTTTCGTATCTTTGGTCATGTAGTTATGTTTATTTATGCACATTTATGTTTCTTAAAGAACTAAACGCCATAATGCTTCTTCAAGGTCAGGTGATCTAACTATTTCATTAGCAATGCAACAAAATGAACGGACACTCAGTAAAGTTAACGAGAGGGTTCCAAGGTGAAACCTCACTTAAAAAAATAACTTTTTAACGGATCTTAATGTATAAATAAAAGATTAATTATAACAACAAATCAATATTTTATTGGATGAAACTTTTAAAAAGTAAATAACAGTGCTGATACTTAAGTAGTCTCAAAATTCTGTTAATCTTTAATTCGAGAAGTAGAAGATATGTGTGTTATAAACTTATGAATAGGTAATCATCCTTTCTGGAATATAAACAACAATGTTTTTTGAGAGAACATTTTATTCTATGATTGAACAACTTTTTGCTCAGTTAACTTAATCTATTTCTTTTAACAAACAGAGCTTTTGACACTCGTTGGAGATACGAATGAGGTCATGGCAACAACTATAAAATAAAGGTGATGCAATGAATCGACCTTCAAATGAAAACATTAAAATATATATATTTAAACTACAATGCCCATCCTTTTCGGTTTAACAATACTCCGTGAAACTTTCAAGAAACAATTGGAATAATTAAACATAGATGTAATAAAAATTGATAGTTTCAAGAAGTAATTAATTTATCAGTGTACAGTCAAATACTGACCTTTTAATTATCTTGCTAATTGTCTAGAGTTAATAGTACAATAAGTATACAAAATGTTATCATCCACCAATATACACCAGGAATCACTTAGTAAATATACAATTTTTCAAAGCATTCTCATAACGTTCTTTGATTGAGAAAATCTTCATATATATATATATATATATATATATATATATTATTTTGATAATTTTCTTCGAAATTCCAAGCTTTAAGAAGTTCTTTGCATGCAAACCATGAACATTCTTAATTATCTTCCAATCGATTTCATTAAATTATTAATTAATCACGAAACAAATCATTCAATGATAAACGTAATCATTTAGTATTTCATTAAAATAATATTCTGTTTTTTATTCTACACATTTCTCTAAATCCCAAAAGTACACCATTAATACCATATTTAAGTGTGGCATTAGTAATTATTTAGTTACAAATTGATATATGTTCAGATATATGTGTAACAGCAATTCTTTAATTGAAGACTTCTATAACTATTTGAATGATGAAAAAACTGAGTCTAACGCTAACTTATCTAGAAAATTTTTATCTATTAGGTCAAAAACGAAGAAGCGCGAAAATCAATGATATATCAATGTAGATTGAAAGTCACTGTATATAATTTCAAATCACGTAGAGAATAATTATGAGGCACTACATAAATTTAAAAAAAATAATAACTCATTAAGTATCTGGGAAATTAAAAGAAGTGATAAATCGCCAATTAAAAAAAAAAAATCAGAAGGCGATATAACCATGAACTGCCATTTGACTTACTACGACACGAGGAGGTTGTACCGGCTTCACTCCAGAACGGTCAGCTGTTCGTCCACAACTAACCCAAATCTAGGAGATCTATAACAGCTGCGGCGCTCCGCAATGCAGCCCCGTCCCTATATTCTCAACAATATAATTAAAAATACAATACATACAACTTTATTTGCAATTTACATATTCACAGAACCATCGCATTAAATTATATACAATAATTCTATAAACAGATATCACAAAGTAACTATAAACTTTACGTCACCGCACGCAATGACTCCCAATAATCCCTTCTTACTTGCCGCCTTAAGGCATATTTATATATGTGATAAATATAAATCTTATATATTATTTCTAAAAGTTATTTTTTTGTCGGTACGCCATAACTTCTTCAATTCTTCATCAAATCCAATGATTGACCACTCATTTTAAAGATATTCTTCTCCTTCACACGCGAAAAATAGTCACATCCTCCCGAAATTTAAGTTAAGAAAAGTTATTTAGGAAAAGACCCATTATTTAGCGAATACCTCAAAAAGTATTCATTTTTTTCTTTATTGTACCCATGATAATTAGAAAGATTGCTAAATTACTTACAAAACAAAAAAAAATAAATAATCGCAAAAATCGGACAATTTTTAACAAGTATACAGTCCATTAGTTTTCGTATACTTTATAATTTCTTCCTCTTTAAAGATACTGCATTAATTATTGTACTATCCTTTTTCCCTAATATATGCTTTATTATTTTTTAAGGGCATTTTTTGTTGATGCAATTTATATTTTTTAATAACTTAGAAAATCCCATGGTTAAGGCTTTATTTTGAATATTACTTTTCCAGTCAGAGTTTGAATGTTCAATGCTTAGTCAAATTCGAATCGAATTTCGTGGAACTAGACCGATTCGAAATGATATTCTAATTTCCCTTCTAAATGTCCTCTCTGTGAACGAATGTCGTAAAATTGTGAACGATTTTGCTCGACACGCGTGGATACACGTTTTAATTTGCTTCATCCAGCATAGACAATGATTAGTCTAATTTGCGGCCAGTTTTATTCAAAATATTTATTATTTTAAACTGTATTTGTTGTTTTATTATTTATCAGTTAATCATGTATTTGAAATTCTTATCAAGTCTTTATTTCTACTGCACCTGTAAAACATATAAAATTTCCAGCAGACGAATAATCATGCCGTATAAATGTTCTGTGTACGTCGAAATTTATGTATATTTAATGAAGTATTTCTCATTCATTCAGTCGGCGTTTGAAATATAATACTAAATTTTTTACAAGCGGCAGCTCATTTAGACAGGAGGGAGTCACCCAACCTATGTTGCTGCAGACAATGGTTTCCATGGTGAAAAGGAAAGCTATCCACAACTCTAGAGCCATTCTCTTTGGAACCAAGCAGTGTCCTTCACATCGACTCACTTGGGTTGAAGAACAGCGACAAATCGACCAAGATCTAAATATTAGGGTTGTTTAAATTCAGCTGGCGCTTAAGGATCTGTATCTATACCCTAAAACAGACCATCCATGGTTCCAAATCTCTGGGCGACAACTGACAACCTGAAAAACCAAATAGCGATTCCCGATTTATGTACATGAGGAAGGGACATCATTCCTACGCCCGGTTGGTGGGAGGAATAATATTTTCTATATTATAAAAAAGAAAAATTATATAATTTTCACACAAAGAATTCCTAACGCACTAAAACGGTTTTAAATTACAAACAGGACTCTTGTTATGAATATTTAAACATAATTTACCATCTCAACAACTGGTAGCAGCACTAATGCTATCTCCAGAGGTACTCAACCGTGTTTCCGCTATTTTTTCGGTTTAGATCGAAGTAACACCAAGTTACGGTACTGATTTTATATTGTTAGGGAAAATTACAACAGTAATATCTAGATAATTATAAACATACATAGATACCTGGTAATATATAGATGATAAACTAATATACATAACAAAAATAATTTTCTTTTATTCCGAAAACGCTAAATTAAGCACTATGTTTCCGAAAAGTCTCTTCAGTTTATCAGTTTTTAATTAAGAATAAACCAATATTGGTTCTTCCGGTATGCTCGTTCTACCTAGTATGAAAAATAACCAACTTTTTTAACCTTACCCTACAGAACCACTTTACAATACTTCTCTATTACAGTGCACTCTATTAAACAGAGCGTAATCAACCTCAGTGTAATAAATAAGTTTTTAAAAAATTCATTTGGTTTAAGTGTTTTCCAGTATATTCGTTTTTATATTCCGCTTCTACCCCAGGCACTGCCCCACAATACGTTTCATCAGTTGCATTGGGTGTTATTAATACCGATAAGTTCCATAAAAAACGTTTCCATACAAAATTTCCTAAGAATACGGATATGGTAATAAAAATAATAAAATCATTGGGATTAAATACACTGAGACAAAATTTTTATTTAAAATTAAACTAGTTGTTCTCAGCTTCTATTTTCTTTATCTATTGGTATTTAGGGGACTGCAGAGTGAATATAAACCATATATGATGCTTTGTGTACTCTTGAGGATTATTTTAATCTTGTTATATAAATATATATATAAATTGAATAATATTTTCTTGATTTCGACAGCCTTCAACTGAAACTGTTTACACCTCAAAACATTGTTCTCATAACTTCTTTCTTTTAACTTGTTCTCACCAACTTAGCATTTACGTATTTTTTTCTCTCAGTGGCCGGAGTAAATCACTTAATTTTAAATTGAATGTGTTTGGGCTGAGACATTGAAAGGGGAAGGATATAGCCACCATGAAGTCACTAGGAGACTAGGAGTTCACCATACAACCATCGGTGATCTTCAAAACGTTTTAGAGGGACCCGTAACACTAAAAGTATAGGACAGGGTCGCCTTTGGTATACAGAAGCGATAGGTTATATATTATAATGCTCTGAAAAACAGCAGTATCATCCGAAATGAACTCTTATTAGGCAAGTCCGTAATTCGTCCATTTCCAATTGAAATATTGGAAAAAGGCTTAATAAATGAAACCTTAGTGCTCGACATCCTCCCTGTGTACTGCTTACTTACCATAGCTCACAAAATGGTCAGACTACAATTCGCACAGGACTTGGGTTCTTGGAAGAGAGTTCTCTTCACAGATGAAGGGAGAGTTGGCCACTACTCTTCAGATGGCCATATTTGCACATAGAGACGACTAGAAGAAAGATACGACACATGCTTTGTCTCCCTAGGTGGTATTCCTTTCGATAAGCGTACGGAGTTGGTTGTGGTGCGAAGATTATCGACGAGATAAAAGTACGACATAATCGAAGAGCATATGACGGATTCGTGTTTATGGACGACAATGCCATAACACACATATCATAAATGGTGGATAAATGCCTGGTGAGGGCACCACAAGAGTCTAGCCCTAAACAATATCAAACAATAGAACATGTTCGGAATCCATGTCCTAATACCCCAGAGGAGATAGAAAAGCTGTTCTCGAAGATAGAATAACATTCGAAAATCTTTTCAAATTAATGGAAAGACGTTTAAGGGATTTTATTTCGCGCCAGAGGTGAAAATACTCGGCAATGACGTTACAAAAATGTTAAGTTTTCCTTTTAATTTTTATTTTCTTTGAGTTTTATTAAATGGAGAATACTTTTAATAACTGTGTATTTTATTTTAATAAGGTAAAATAAAATTATGCTTTCAAATGACTAATTTTATCATATTTAAATTTTGTTGGGCCCTGAAATTCGAAGTAAATATGAAATCCTACCAGAAAAAGTTTTAAGGATTCTTTGGGAAGACTAATGATCTGAATTGAAAAAATAAAAATTGTAAAAAAAATAAAATAAAATAAAAGAAGGATAAATTGTAAAACGAAGGGAATGCATTGGAAAATTACAAGTCAGGTGAGCACTGTTATATTTACCAGCATTTCTCAGTAGCCGTCTTTTTCAGTCTATTATTAATACATTTCTAGATTTATTAGTTCCTGTACAAAGCTTTCCTTACATTCACATTTCTGGGAAAATAAATAATATAAGAATAATGGCATATCACAAAACGATTAAATCACTTAAAATTAGAAAAGTCCTCTAATTCTATTTAGGAATTATCTGATGATGACTATAATACTCATATTTTGATTAAAAGCTTCAGAATTATCTACCAAGAAAATTATGACATCAATCATATTAAATTTGATTGCAATTATTAACCACCAATTCCCTGATAGTTAATTTGTGTTGATATGATAGCAGTTAAATGATCTTTAGCTAAACGATATGAAATAAATCCGCAACCTAAGCAATACCTTCGGTAGGACACTTTCGAGTTGACAATTAAATGAGAAATATGGCACTCACTGATTGTTTAAAAAAATTACATGTTTTATTAGTTAAACACAATTATAATTAGTTTTAATATGTTATATTTTTTCTCAAAGATGCTTAAATGTATTATTAATACTCATGTAATAAAGAATCAATTTACTATGCTGAAAATCTTGTTACACAGCCGTGTTTTATTAATTACTTCATATTAATGAATTCTTTCAAAAGAGTTAACCATGATAACTGTAATTTATTTTTACTCATTTTAAATAAATGTAATAACAAATCTATATCTTAAATATAAAAAAAGGGGTAAAAATGAATGACGAGCATTGACAAAATAATGAACATTCTGCAATTATATTCGATAATATTCAGATATATACCAGTTCCAAAACAATGGCAAAAATACTGGCCCATGACATTAGGCAATATTAGTCAGTGTCAAAATCTTTGTTTAAAAGATTTTTTTCTATTACTCGTTTTCATAAATTGCAACATGACAGATAATTATTTTGGTCAGTCTCCTTTAATGGGACATGAATAAAAACTATTATAAGAAAATACACCGAAAAGAGACTACACTTTGTGCCTGGGTGGCCGACCGTGATGAAAGCCATTTCACCCGCAGCGAGGTTAATCGTCACCCTTTAGATAACAAGGAACAGTCCTCAAGACTGGAAATTAAAAAACACATTTTCCTATTATTTTTTTTAAATATATTTCATTTCATATTTAAATTTGATAGATTTCTACCACATACCCATGGCTTGATTACATAAAAAGAAACAGAAAACTTAAATTTTGTGATTTTTAAGCCAACCACGTTTTATTTTGATGAATAAAAAGCAATAACTAAAAACTTGTTTAACTTAGGTTACAACAAATTACTCCATAGTAAACTAGATTAAATATACATTAAATGCGAGTTGATCTTGTCTTCTTTTAAACAATTTAAAGGGGACTTTTAAGCAGTTAAACAACGGTAAGTTGAGGTTTTCAAAAAATCAAGGATTTCTAATAATTTATTTTGTAATCCTCTAACTAGACTGAAGATACCACGCTTTCAGAAAAAAATCCTTGTTTGGTAAGCTTTAAGTCTATATAAATTAAATTGTGGTTTGTTATAGAGTAAGTCGAGATTCATCCCTAATTGAGTAAAAAGATGTAAAAATATTTGGGTCGATTTCTAATTTTACCATACTAATAATATTTTTACTCAATTGGAGAAGATGTAAACTCAACTCAACTTAATTAAGTACTGTAGTATTGTTCTGAACAATCTTTAAGAAAAACCTCATAGTTTTTGAGATGGTATAAAAAAATATCAGTTATCTGCTCTTTCTTCTCCCTCCCCTCCCCCCCATCAAAACCCGACGCGTTTGGACTTTTTATCAGTTATTATGGAGAAGGTAATGAATAATTTCTGACAAGTTTCATCTTTATTTTTTTAATGTTGGGGTCAATCAATAATTTTACTGGACTATAGTGCCTTGAGGAATTGCTTCGTCATTGCTGCTTAGGGAAAACAAGGAATCAATTCTAATTTTATTTGTAGATAGATTTAATAAAATCATCTTTTTATTATTATAGATAAACACTTGGTTATATAAAAATTAAATTAAATTTTGCCGACCGGTGTATTTGGAAATTTAAATAATGTTATTAACTATTTAATAAGTTCAAAATTATTGTTTTGTTTATCTGTTTCGATCTCAGTTGGAGGCTTAGTTTAAACCTAACGTGAATAAAATAAACATTTTTTTATTATTGAATAAATAGGCAGACAAATTTAAAAACATTTTTATTACTCTGAATTTTTAAGACTACGTACGAGTGTACTCATACAAAAGAATAGAACGAAGAAAGACAAATAAGGGGCATAAAGACATTTAAATGGTCCTTAAGTAAATAATGTGTTAGATTTCATAATATTTATATTTATCATATTATATTTACATAATATTTAACAAACCAGTTTAGTTAAGTCAAGTCTTAATAAAGTGGTTTCTCAAATATGAGTCATGTACGATTTCCAGTGGTTAAGATAGGAGGAGACACTAAAGTAATTTTAATCATAAACAATTAAAATATAATCAGTATTTATACTTTGGTTGGAATACTGGCTTATAATAAAAATTATGATCAATTACAATAAAATTGAATGATAAAATCTAATGGTTTGATTTCGGCGAGATAAGACATGTAAAATGAGACAATAAACGTGGTAAGAACATTTTAAAAATGAAACTTTGTCATAGACTATCATGCAACCTAATACATATATGGGTTTACGAGTTTATTATATACATATATGCATGTGTATAAATAAAATCACGTTTATAATACCAATTGTTCAGATAATTAATAGGATCGACTTAAGGGGCAACATTAAAAGTAAAATCCAACAAGAGTTAGTGAAACCAATAAGTTTTCTCAGATTATTCCAAATATCAATCACAGTCAATAAAAATTTACTGTTTATTTTTTCATAAAATACAGTAATTATTTTGAACAAAATCTTTCTAAGAGTGAATTATAAAATAATGATGCGTTAGAAAATATAATCAATTCAATATAATTTAAAGAAATTAATTCACACATTTGAATTCTGAACGGTCGGCCTTCACAATTCGTTACTACAATTAGAAGGACCTAGTTAAAAGCCGGCAATTTTTCCGTCTGACACGCCCATACTCCTCGTTTAGATGGATAAAAAAGGATGACTAACAAAAACTATTTTTTAAAATAAAAATTCTAAAATTGAAAATATTGAGTAAAAACTAATACATAGGTTTTCTTGGTCTGTGAAATTAAAATAAAGAAAGTAATGCAGGTTATGAGTATTTCTTCATGAAAACAGTACTTTGATCCAATTGACGAATTGAGTTTTATATTTTGAGTGAATATTAAATTTATTTAATGGCTTTTTTCTCTATAATAAAAAAAAAAAAACTTCTCATAATTACAATTAAGTAAATCTACCACCAATTTAAACAGGCATTGGATGATTATCAACAGGTTGTACTAATATTTATGTTCTCTAACTTGAATTTAAACTCATTTAATTAATTTAAACTCATTACATACGTATGTAATAAAATATATGGTATAAAAATTTATTGTTTCATAGAAATTACATTATTAGTATCTCATGTGAATGAGCTGTCTGAACACTATTATAAATATCCTTGATTGTGATATTTCTGAATAAATAAGTTTAATATTAGTATCTTAGAAAACAAAACAAATAATTAATTCATAAATACATAACTACAATAAATAATAATAATTTCATTTTTTAAACAAAATTGTCAGTTGATTTTATGCTTTGTAAGGAATAATTTAAATTTAAAGAGTAAACTTTTTGAAATGCAAGTCCATAAAAGATAATAAATGTAACTTCAAATTAATCATTGGTTCTCAAGCAAACATTAATCAGATCAGAGAATCAAAACTCCAAGGAAAACATAATGTGAAAGTGTTGCGCAGAAAAACAAAAATTCATCCAAAAGCGAGAAGAGACTGAAGACAAAACAGTTTCGCAGATATGTAAATTTAAGTAAATATTAGGTCATGACCTAACGACATTTATATTTAATATTCTGAAAACATGTACAAGAAAATTTTATACATAATAAAATTGAAGAGTACTCTTTCAAATTCAATACTTGCATTTTCGAAAAATTTATACAGACATATAATGAACATAAATAAATTTTTTTCTAATAAT
Organism: Nezara viridula; assembly: GCA_928085145.1. Classification (NCBI taxonomy): domain Eukaryota; kingdom Metazoa; phylum Arthropoda; class Insecta; order Hemiptera; family Pentatomidae; genus Nezara; species Nezara viridula. The sequence goes on along the minus strand of OV725077.1, from coordinate 112,630,433 downwards.
GTTGATTTTGTAACTTCTAGCTGACAAGTGTTAAATATAAGTGTTGAAACAAAATGAGTAATTTCTAAAATGTAAAATATAATTTTGTCAAAAATACCTTATTTATATCACTTTATGAAAAAACACCTCTTAATTGTCTGGTTTTGTATTGAGATAAAAAATACTCTACATAAAAAAATTGATTTGATAAGAATCTGATCACCTCAATACTATAACCAATATTATAAACATATAAATGCCAAATTCATAGTCATTCCCATCACTACACTAAACACAATTCTAACAGAAGAATATAATACCTTCCAGAAATTCGGAATATTAAATTACTAATATATGATTAAGTATTTATCAATAAATGAATATTTGGATAGATAGTTCTTCCAGCATAATTAAAAATGCAAAATTGGGGTACATACAATCTTGGTACTAGTTTACAATATGATTTAAGATTGAAGGATGACATTTTCATGCTATCTTTAAAATGACAAGTAGTAGTGTCACCTATGCCTCACCCGCTTTCAAAACAGTAAAACAACGAATAATACACATTTTGAAACTTAAACTTTAACTTGTGAATAACTGTTTTCGATTGAAAATGCTTAGAAAAGCATTGAGTTCAAACTAGGGCAAGGCCTACCAAAACTCGGAGCATTCAGGCTAGAGAAATTAAATAAATTTTCTCTAATTATGGACAACAAAAGGTTGAAAAACTTACCTTAAGAGCTACTCCAACTAACAGCTAATAAATGCACTATTAAAAACCTACGAAATGCAGAATTGAAATGTAAATAAACCACAACTCATTCGAACAACAACACCGTCAACGAGCAGCAAGTAGACGACTGGCAAGAATTGAGCCGAGTTCCCAATGCACGTTCGTTATAAAAAGTAGTCCTGCCACTACCCATTCAAAACAAAGTTAATATACTAGTTAGAAATTCCAAAACTTCTATTCTATGATTTAAATGCATATTTTCAGCGAAGAAAATAAAGGAATGGTTAAATATAACTACAATCATTATAGGCGGAGGAATACAACGTAGATGATGTCATCGCCCTTTTAGGCTGGTGTACCAAGTATTTGTGGGCGTTGCCAATCAGCCGCTCACATTATGTGTTACCTTAACAATTGTGATACCACAAAGTAATGAGTGGATTTATAAGGAAATATAAATGCTTCTAATATATAGCTTTTACTTTAGTAACAGTACTAAAAGAATCTTCGTTTGTCTATCATAAGTACAAAACTTAATATGCATATCTTAACAATCAAATATTTAAACTTTTATAAGACAATTTAAATATAATAAAAAATTAGTAAGTCATTCTTCATTAATGAACGTACATATCTTGATAAATAAAAAAGGATATCCATTTCAGGATAGCAAACAATAAACAAAAAAAAAATTGGTGACAAGCTACTAAGTTATCAAACACTGACTGATAGCAAGTAAAAAATCTATAAAAAAGATTCTTTCGAATATATTTTTAAAATTCAAACAAATAAACTTCAATACTACTCTTAATCAATTTTCTCAAATACATCCCCTGAAATTATTTCTAATACTTAAAATAATATTTATAAACATAACTATGAAAATAAACAATAATTTTAATGCAGCAACAGTTTTCATAAAGGACCATATTATATCCTAACTTCTCAACTTATTGAGGTCGAAATTTTTATATTCAATTTTTAATGCAGTCCTTAGTTTTTAGAGTACCATCTTAGGTTTCTTAGATAAAATTAAAATTTTCTTGCAACAATTTAGTTTTAATTTACGGAATATTTTGATTCCATATCTGTGAATTGATTTGAGTAATAAGTATTCAACAGGATTTAAATATGACTTTTGAGAATTTCAAGTACCTTTCTGCAATTATAAAGCAGCCATTCCCATGTGGAAAGCTTGGTAGTTAGTATCAGGATGCTGATAAAATTTAAATGCTTGTTCTTTATCCTGTTGCTACAAAACTAACACAATGAATATATAACAACTTTCCTAAACCCTCCAAAACATCATTTTCACTATTTGGCTAAGAAAACTATTCCAGCTTCCTGGAGAAAATCATATGCACAGTTCATAAAAAGGGCGATCAACTGAAGTGCACAAACTGCTGCGGAATAGCTTTACCTACCAGTGTATGAAAAATATCCTGTTTATAATAACATTAAACAATTTATAATAACATTCTGTTTCACACACTCCTTTCTGTTTTTGAATGTGAGATTGGCACCCACCAATGTGGATTTATTTGAGAGTAGTCAGTAATGAACCAGATCTTTGATCTGTATAAAATCATGGAAAGAGAAAGGAAACATAGAATCCAAACATATCACATCTTTATCAAAATTTAGATGAGCATACAACAGCATCAATAGAAAACACAAAAACCAAAGTTATAAAAAACTCATGTATAAATAATATATATTGGCATATCAGTTCAGCAGGAGTTTGGAGGCAAAGAAGCATCCAGGAAATATTTATTATTTATCTCTATTTATCCTAATGGTTCTACAACCCTCAGTGGGTCTTGTCTTTCTCAATGAGCTCCCGGTTAATTTCTCTATTCTGTGTGGCCACTTTCCAGGTTCTGACTCCCAACAGATCTCTAGCGTCACCTACCACACCATCTGCCCAACTCAATTTCGGTCTGCCAGCTCTCATCGTATAGTGTAATGGCTCCTCGAGCACTCTTATCAGGATTTCAAACGTCTCCATCTGAGCTATGTGTCCTGCCCAACTCAGCCTTCCTAACTTTATTATTCTGGCCACATTAGGTTCATTGAACGATACGTAGACCTCTCTATTTTTCCGAATTCTCCAATCCAGTCCCTCCTGTATAGGACCAAATATTCTCTAAGGATTTTCCTTTCAAACACCAGAAGATCTTTCTCCTCATTTTTGACTAAGGTCCATGTTTGGCTACCGTAGGTAAGAACTGGCCAGATGAGCGTTTCTTGTTGAGCTGCAGCTTTGTTTGTCTACTAAGTAGTGCGCTTCTCACATGCTTAAGTAGGCCAAAATAGCATCGGTTGGCAGCTGTTATTCTCCACTTCATTTCAAGTGACGTCTCATTTTTTGCTTTAATTTTGAGATCCCTGATAAGAGAACTGTTGGGACATTCTCAAAGGTGTAAGTGCTTAGAGATATTCTTTGGTTTTGGGGTTCTCTCCTTCTCCTGTATACATATATTTTGTTTTATTCTCATTAATGCGGAACCCCTTCTTAGCTGCAGCTTTTTGCAATTCAAGGAAGGCACCTTCAAGAGCTGCAAAGGACCGTGCGACAAAAACAATGCCGTTAGCATAACCTAACAGTTGCACGATATTTGTAAATACCGTGCCCCAAGTCTGAATGCCTGAGTCCCTCACCACCTTCTCCAGAGCCAAATTAAACAATAAAAATTCCAAAGCATCACATTGTCTCAGTTCTTTATTGGTGGGAAACTCCAAGAAGCATTCCGAATGAATGCATACTCTGCACTGCATATCGTGTATTGTAATTTTTACCAGACGAATTACTTTAGAGGGGATGTTTAGTTTTATCATTTCTTCATACAACTTGTGCTTCCTTATGGTATTGTAGGCGCTCTTGAAGTCAATAAACAGATGATGAGTGGGAATTTCATACTCATGACTTCTAGAATCATTGTAAGTGTGAATATTTGATCTATAGTTGACCTCCCCTATCGAAAACCAGTTTGCTATTTTCCAATTTGATAATCAGCGAATGGGGCTAGTTTGTTATAGAGGATGTTAGAGATTGGAGATATCTTATATGCGCACTGCAGTAACGAAATTCTTCGGTAGTTGGTGCATTCCAATTGTTTTCCTTTTTTGTGTACAGGACATATGACCGCATATTTTCATTGAAGAGGCATTCTTTCCTGTGTCCAGATGGAGAATATCAGATCATAAATGAGTTTATGTAAGTCTCCGTCACCATATTTAAATAACTCAGGTGGTAGTCCGTCACTTCCTGGTGCCTTATGATTTTTCATCTTGGATATCGCGTCCTGCATCTTTTCAAGCTTAGAGGTTTCTATTTCTCTATTATCAAGTATGATGTTATTATGGCTCTTGAAATCATGCCCTGATTAAGCCGCTCCCTCAATCAGCAGGTCATTAAAATGTCTAGCCCATCTTTCAAGCACTTTCTTATTAGTGAGAAGTGAACCATCCTCTTTTTTGCATAATTGAAATCTCGTCTTAAAAGGGAGGGGATCCTTCCCTTATTAACTTTTTGGAAAAACATTCTATTTCTATTAGTATATCTATAGACTTCTTCAAGCTGTTTGTTCTCCCTTTTTCTTTCTATGGTTGTCTTTCCATTCTATATTTTTTGGTTGCCTGCCTTGTATACCGCTTCTGTACCATCAGTCTGCAGGATACGTTTTATGCTTCAGTTACTCTCCTACATTCTTCATCGAACCATGGGGATGTCCTTTTGGGATCTTTAAATTCAAGAGTAGCCTCTGCTGTCTTGGTTATGACTGTTTCCAGACCATTCCATATATCCTGAATATTATTCAAATTGACCGTGTGTAGTTCATCAGTCATTCTTGAAAGGAAGTGAGCATATCAGCTTATTTCAGTTTCATAATATTCCATTTTTTTTTTTTTTTTGCAGCTGATTTGCACATCTTTGCACTAGAGATTCTCACACTAATCGGAACAATAATAAAACAGTGGTCAGAAGCTATGTTTGCACCTCTATATACTCTATTGCTTAATAGATTAGATCTGTGTCAAGCACTAATTAGCAGATGGTCTATCTGATTGAATGTGGTTCCATGAGGTGATTTCCATGTGGCCTTATGAATTTGTCGTCCTGAAAATACTGTGCTTTCTATAATAATCATGTTTCAAGATGCAGCAAAATTTACAACTCTTTTCCCATAGTCATTACACTCTTCATGGATACTGTGGAGGCCAATGGTTGGTATGTATATTTCTTACTTCCCGATTTCAGCGTTGAAATCCCCCAACAGTATCTTTATGTCACTCCTAAGGCATATGTCATAAGCTCTTTCTAATGCGAGGTGGAAGTTCTTCTCCTCTTCACTCGATACTTCAGTAGGTGCATGACAGCTGATAAGGCTGTAATTATAAAACACTCCTTTGATACAAAGTGTACAAAGTCATTCATTAATGGGAGATATTCAATATAAAAAATATAAACTATTATGAGACCTCAAAGAAATAAAGCCAGACTGATCAATAGTAATAGACATGGAAAACATCAAATGGACCTTAGACTAGGATATTGGAATATCCTATTATTATACAGACAAGGAGGACTTTAGGTCTTTCTAACAGAATCGGACAACTATAGAGTGGACATAGTCGCTATCCAGGAGGTCCGCTGGGTGGGCAGCAGTTTTATTGAGAAGAACCACACTATTATAGCTGCTACATGAAGAATCATATGTCCGGAACTGGATTCGTAATGAGGGCGAATAAGACACCAACTTATTAATTGAAATCATGAAACTGGAAAAGTTGAAATGGGCTAGTCATGTGGCGAGAATGAGTGAAGACAGGATTCCGAAAATACTGATAATGGTAGACAATAAGATTTTTATCGATTGAATGATGGACATCTTTGAATATAATTAAAATGATATTTAAGGGCTAGTACAGAAGAAATAGGTATAGAGCAAGTACTTAAATTTTACCACAACAATGATGTTAAAGACAAATCTATCTTCATACGAAAATAGTTGTCATATAATTGTCCAAAGGTACTTGAAACTCCTCCTTGAGTACAGATTTAAATACCGTTAAGCATTTATGGGCTCATGTCTATTCACAGCAGCAAAACCAAAATATAAATTTAGTAAAAGATCTTAAAACTAAATTGATGTAAGAATGGGAGAAAATACCCTGCTAAACTTTGAAGTTGACCTAATCAATGCCCAAGCAACTTGAAATCATACTCAAAAACAATGAAATGCATTCTAAACATACTCATCAATGGATAAGCAATTTTTTTAAAATTGAAAATTGATGAGAGTAGTATTAAAGTTTACTATTAAATTTAAATTTAAAAAATGTGTTTGAAAGTTAAATTGGAAAAATGTGTTGTTTTTCATTTCTAATCCGTCAGTGCAATAAAACTTTTGTTGGTTATTCTACATACATCTATCTTAGTTATAAAATATTTTATAATTCATTTAGTGGTAGTTGGCCAAGTGCATGGTTTTGTAAGAATGCTGTTTTTTTTAGGTAATGCAGTATAAATAAAAAACTCTAGTGCAACAAAGTCTTTATTGGAATATAAATTGTATACAGCCCAATGGGGAAGATAACAAATAAACACAAAGTCTATATAATATACCAAAAATATTTCATATAGAGTAAATTTTTTTTCCAATTTTATTTTTTGATTCGCACCTGTTAATTACATTTATTAACAATCAGCAGAACTAATTATTGTTATTATTATTACAGAACTTATTATTTGCTGACTAAATAATGAGAAGAGAAAAATAAATAAATAGAGAAAATAAAAATCAGAGAAAATACATAGAGTAAATTAAAATAAATAATATAAATCTTTCTATATTTATAATAGTAAAAATAAATATTTACATGGATATTTACAAGAGTCTTATTGTTATATACAATATTAAATATTTTCAAAGCCAAAGACAACATAGGTAGTAAGGAGTAAACTTTCTCTCAGCAAAAACCTGAAAAAGTAAAGAAAAAATTATGTATACAATAATTAGTTTTAACAAGAAACAAAAGTGAAGAATTGGAAAACAGCTGACGGAGTAATCTGGTTAAATTTCATTCAGGAGGCACATTGGGATTAGGTATCACAGAATAATAATGATAACAAATAATTTTATTTCACTTCAATGTACAGAAAAGACTATTTATCATTTCAATCAAAAATTCAAGAATATGAACAATATGAACACTGATGATGCCAAAATATATGATTGGTAAATCAAGTAAAAAGAAGCCAAGAAGCTCTCAATGGTTAGAAAATTTCAATAACAGATCAGATGAACCAAGAAATATATCAAGATGACTTGTGAGTACAAAATCTGTAGCAAAGGTAAAATAGGAAAAGCATATATATGGCAAAATCGAAAATATCAAATACAAATAAATTACATCACAGTCAGACAAAAATAATTTATAAGTTTTCTCAATCCATCCCCATTTTTTTCTGATAATTCATAGGATGAATCAGTGTATTTTTATAACACTAGAAATAAAATTGGTGGATAACATTAAGAAAAGTACAAGGGTGGACAAAAAAAAATTTGCACACCCAGGTTTTCAACTAGTTGACATAATAAAAATTGACAAAATCTCTGTATATGGGTCATTTCAAAATTTATGTCACTGAAGAATAATGGTATCAAATTATCACAAGTGAAAGCTGTTATTAGGGGGCAGCCCAAAACATACAAAAAAAAAAAAAAAAATGGGAATTTCATCATAACTTCTTTATTTATCTATACTTTTATATCAAATTTTTATCATGTTCTAAGTAAGTTCCATTGACTGTAATGCACTTGTTCAGTCTTTTCTAGCATTGTTCAAAACTATTTTTAAATTCACTTATTGGGATGTTCTTTAGTTCATCCACTGATTTTGGTTTTGCCTCCTCCAGTCTCAAAATGTTTCTTTTTCATATCCGTTTTAAATCTAGAGAATAGAAAGAAATCACAGGTGAGCAGGTCTGGCGAATACAGGAAGTTATTGTAATCAATGTCACGCCATATTGGTTAAAAACTGCTTTACAAACAGCTCAATGCGGGCAAGTGTGTAGTTGAGGTGAAATAACCTAGTGCGTAAAAGATTTGCCCCTTTTCTTCCAGATATTCTTTCTCAATTTCTTCTAAACCCCTAAGCAGTTTTGCTGGTCCAAGTTCCTCTATTTATAATGTACCTAACAGAGGAAAAAATTAACCATATTGAATCTGCAATCTTCCGGTATGAATTTTGTTAACTCCGCAACAAAATAATTTTTTCAAGAGTTCCCAACACAAATCACTTGTCTTCACCATGATAGACAGACAGTTCAGTGGCTGGTTTTAAACATTATAAAAGTCTCTGAAAGAGTCCATAATACCAATGAGAGCATTAAGGATTACATCATATTGTTAGTAAATGAATTGTGTAAATAATTTATTCAAAGGAATTTATCGTTTTTAATTTTTTTTTTTCGTTTGTCATTACAAACCCAGTAGATCTTTTGCTACCTTAATCAGGTTTCTTGGGGTATTTCTTCCAAGTTATCTGCTTGCAGCTCAATTGCATCTTTGTTGATTCTATCTAAACATCTAGTTTCTGGCCTTCCACATGGTCTTTTGCCTTCTATAGAGGCATTCATTGTTGTGTAGAGATTTCCAGATCGAATGCTCCGAGCGCCATGCCATGCCCATGCTATCTTTATGCTATTTTTCATTTTTTTTTTATCATTCAGGTTTTATATTATCATACTTACAGAATGTTTTCATTTTGCATCAACTTCATACTTTTATGTAGTTGAATGGAGTTTTTATTTCACTAATTTTGTAAAAACAGTTTTTGCAAACACTTTTTGCCACCAGTGTAAAAAATAAACAGCTAAAATGTAAGTCTAATATTTTATGTTGGTTGTTGTCCAACGGGAGGGACAAAATGTGTTAAAAGTTCAGGGAAATGAGGAAGAATTATATCAATGCAGTTTATTTATAATAAAATGAAACAGTTTATAAATATAATTCATTATTTAATGAAGAGAAGAATAGTTAGGGTGGTCAGTCAAAAAAGAAGGCAAAAATAAATGATAATATTTATTTTTACATATGCCGACGTTTATTTTTGCCTTCTTTTATGACTGACCACCCCAACTATTCTTCTCTTCATTATCTACGACAGTCAACCATTTACCAATTATGAATTCATTATTTAATTTTAGAAAAATAAAACAAGTAATTTAGAAATTATATTTACCTTTCAGAGGAAGGCTCATACCTTGTCTTGACAAGAATAATGTACAATATTACCATTTGGATAATAGGCAAATGCACTAAAAAAAAAAGATATATATATATTATGTATACAAACATACACATTGTAAGAAACAACTTATTAATGTTTATTATTGTAAATAAAGTTAATATTAAGATCCAATACTTCTAATTCATGATACATAAATTAGAAATATTACAATTAAATTTTCACCATTTCAACTAGTAACATGTCGTTTATGATAGTACATCAATAATAAAAAGATAAGAACTATTTAAAAATAAAATAAAATTTTGTAAAAAGAACTATAATTGGAAAAATTAATTAACAGGAAACGAGAATGAACTAAAAACGCATAAACCAGCTGCATAATAATAATGCTGCAGAAGGTATATAATAATAATTAATAACAACCATATCAGTTCTCATATGAGACATTGATAAGGAAATATATGATGTGAAAATCATTAATTATAAAAAACAACTAGCTGTGCTCTCGATCCTTGACTAGTTCTTGATCACCAAGGATAACATGCTCGGCATTTCGCTCCTCGATTTAGTAGAGAACAAGTTTAACTGAGGAATGAAGACCATTAAGGATTCCAACCAAAGCTTTTCCCTTCAGTTTAGAAAAAATGAAAGCTTTGAAAAATGAAATGAAAACATTGATGGGGAGTCTGACTGCAGCAACTCAAGTAGCAACTATATTCTTTTGACTGTGATAATTCAATTACTATAGGCAATTAAAGTGCAGAGTTTTCTTCTCTCTATCAAAATTATTGAAATCCTGAAAAATTTTAAATTAAGAGAATTCAACCAGCAAAAAGAGTAGAAAAATTTGAGAGATAAGTCCTCAAAATGATATAAAGGGCAGGTGGTTAAGATATTCAGAATATAGAGCTCAGAACAATATCAGGAAGCCTCTACACAACAAAGAATGCCACAGATGGATATGCAGAATCAACAACAGATCTGCATGTAACAAACTGGAACTTTTCCTCAGTAACCAACTTTCCACATGCAACTTTAGTTCGTTTGGCATAATACCAAACATACTCATCTGTTTCTCTATGTAACATATCTATCAGCAAATGAGGAGTTTGGTTCATTTTGTTAGTTTTGGCCATTATTGTATGCAAAAGAAGATATTCATCAGAAAAAAAGAAGTGTAGATGGACGAATGTCATCTCGTCACATGAGAACATTGAAGCAGTAAGGGTGTCATTTTGTAATATCTTTTATGGGGGTATTGGAAGTCCTGTATCTATCTCGACTACTCAAAGAACCTGAAAAGAAATTTTCGAGAGAAATTGCGGAACTTGTGAGCGACATGGGCACATTGGACAGCTATCTGCCAATGTTTATAACCTGAACACTGATAATTCTGATAAGGCACTGATAATCCCTATCTGCCAATGTTTATAACCTGGGCACAAATGTTGTTTATAGGCACAAACCTCTCTTAAAAATTTGTTCCACATTATGATACATTTTTTTGATAGTTTCAGTTGCTCTTTGTCCCACTTTATTGTTGTCAAATTATGAGACCACCCATAAATAAATTTTAAAGCGGTTGAAATGGTAATCTTCGACCCCTCTAACCACGTCCCTTTCCTTATTGATTTTTTTTCTTACAAATCTTACAAAAGTATCTCCATTTTGTCTTTCCTGCGAACTTTATTTCATGACCTTCATCACAATATTTCACCTTCGCAATTATCCCTGTATCTTGAAAATATTTGATAGCCTCTTCTTCTGAAGACGGCAATTCTCACAATGTAATTAAATCCATTTTACTAACGCACAATGAATAAACACACATGCAACAGCTCACACTATATAAAAAGGCAGGTTACATGAGGTAACATAACATAAGATAAGAAGGTGAAGTAAGATAAGATAAAAAGGGAGGTTTAGCAGAGCCCGCGTCGCTCACAAGTACCGAAATGGCCAACATACCCATCAATATGTTGGAGGGAGTGATGGGGGAAGAGTTCAACCAGTGCATCAACAATCAGACGTGTAACTTTTGAGCAAAAAAATTAATTTTAAATGATACTTTTAACACTTTTTGTTTTATAAAAATATGAAATATGGAAGTTAGCCTGCCACACCTAGTACATTTCAGCTTTATAGATGTGGCTATCACATGTTTAAAATCAATGAATAAATTATATTATTACTTATATTTTATTTATTTTAACATTCCCTGCAATTGGCACCTGCACGGCAGCGCATCTTTCAGTGTATTTGCTTGATTTTGTTAATATCAAGCAGGTCTCTTGGCATTTTCTTTTAAATAGAAAGAACCAGAGGATTGGAGTGATTTTGAGTTGAAGAATGAAATGAAGTGTATTTGTCGTGGATGTAAGATTTTTCTGATGGGGTAATTAAGTAGTTATATATAGTGTTACTTGAAATATACTAAGGTGCGTTAACAATTTTTCTTAGAATATTTTATTGTGCTTTTCCTATTTTGTTTACGTGTGTTTGTTCCTTATGTCCAAATTGGTCTCAGTAGAGTTTTATAGATCAGTCGTTTGTTTCGTAAGTTAAGTGAGGAACTGTTGTCGAGAAGATTTGAGTTGGCTTTATCGTCTTGTAAGTTCTTGTCTTTTTAATTTCGTATGTATGTTCCAAGTAAATCTTTTATCTAAGTAGAGTCCGAGGTACCATTCATAGTTCTTTGAAGGCACTGGTTTATAATCAATCGTTATGGGCAGGAGGCTTTCCAAGAGACAAACTAACATGGGTAATACTATTTATTTTAATTTTCCATTTTTCAAACCACTTTTCAAGATCATGGAGGTGGTTTTGAAGGAAAATTGATTCAATAATAGGATTTTTATGTGAAGAAAGAATTGCAGTGTCTTCAGCGAAGCAATAGATGGTGATACTAGGGTGCTCAGGGATATCAGAAATGTATAGAGAATAGAGGATTGGGCTTACTATTCTAGCTTGTTATAGGCCAATGTGTTGGGGAAATAAGGAAGAAACAGAAGAATCAACAGAAGAATCTACAGAAAAATCTGTAAAGAAAGAAGGATTGAAGAATTTGAAAATAATTCGGTAATAATGCGGTTTTAGTTTGCATAATACGTCATTGTGCCAAATACTATCAAATGCTTATTCTATGTCGAGAAAGAGTGCTGAGCAATGTTCCTTTTTCTCAAAAGCAACAGAGATAGCATCTACTATCCGATGGCACTGTATTTTTTCACTAATGAAAACATTATCCAGCAAATAAAACAAAATTAACAACATAGGATGTATAATATACAGTAGAATCCTACTGAATCCTACAACCTATCCAAACTAATTCTATACCTGGTTAACCAAGATGGGATTTAAAAAAATAATTGAAATTTAATAAACAAAAATTTCATTTAGCAATTCATAATTAAAAAAAACAACTAAGGTGTGTGCTTTAGACCACAGAATAGAAGTGGAAACATCAACAAGGAGAGATTAATAATATGAAATATAAATTATAAATAATAGCTCATTATAAAGAGGATGGAATGTTGAACATTCCTTCACTTACAGTATGCAGATTCAATTTTTAGTTTCTGAGAAATATAAATCCATATGTTCCATAAAACTCGTTATTATTTGGCACTATTTTTTTCCTTTTCACCTCTCTAACACGGTGTCACATTAAGATACATTTTTTAATAATAGCTCATTACAAAGTGGATGAAATGATGAACATTTCCCTTGTTATGAATATGCAGGTCCGATTTTTTTTTTTTTGAGATATTTTAATCCATATGAAAAAATACTTCAATTAGTCTACTCCAGCCGGCTAGTACTTTCTTTAGTCCATTTTCTTATTTTTATTTAGTTCAAATATTAATTATTTTTCTTTATGCCTAAGAATTTCGGCTGTTGTTATTGTTGTAATAAAAGAACCCAAGACCTTCAATGCTCAAGGTCCTAAGTTTGAATCCGACTGATGGCAATTATTTATTCTGTTACATCAGTCATGAATGATCTATAAATTAAATAACTAATTAGGGGGAAAACCTGGTGGTTGAGTGTGATCTTGGCCCGATCACCTCCCTGCACAACTCTTGGCCTTGAAATAGTACTTCCTTACAAAATAATGAACCCAAGACCCTACACGGGCTATAATGGTATTTTTTTTTATTTAAAAAATATTATTTAAACAGAAGGTATGACTTCATCTGAATTTAGAGAAGCCTGTTATAAGGTAATGTGAAATACGAGACTGCTTTCTCTGTCAGGTGTAAGTATAAATTATGTTGTAATAAAAATAAAATTATGCCAAAGGAAAAATCGATAGAGAAGATAGAGAGGGACAAGAGAAGCAAACATCAAGACATAAAATTAGGTATTTTAATAACATATATTTAAAAATTAATTTTTTTGTGATGATAAAAGATATATTTAAGATTAACTTATATAACGACACATGATTATTACTCTCAGACAATCTAAAAAACTATATTAATTTACTACCGCTCCTTATATTTTATCTATTTCTTCTTAACTGGCACTACACTCCACAAGAGCCCAAGGCCACCCAGTACAAAGACCATTAGTTATCTTTTTGGTGTGCTGTTCCACTCTGTTTCATATGCCAAAGATGGACCAAGAGTCATCTACCACACCATCAGTCCAGCATAGCCTCGTCTGCCGACCTGTCACTGTCCTCAAAGCCATTAGTCCAATATCTTTCTCGGGATTTGATTCTCGGTCCTTTTCACCACCATAGTTGACTTATCTTAATGGAGGTAGTGATGTTGGCGCCTTTGTAAAGGGTCATCAGCTGTAAAATGGTGCTTCACCTCTAACCACCATCTCTATAGAGCAGTCTTGGATATTCAATAAAACTAAATCAATCCACTGTCATTCCTTTTATTTTATCACATATAAAAAAATTAAAATCAAAACTAAACAAGAAAACAACTTTATAATATATTACCTTTGATTTCCAAATCTTTTTTTGCAAACTGGACAAACCATATTTTCATCAATTATAATCTTTTTAGCTTCAAATTCCATTTTCTCTTTTCTAACCTGAAAAGAAAATTTTATGGTTATCAATTTAAAAATGGATGGTGTTGATTTAATTTACATACTTCTATAAGTATGGTAATTACATATCCTGTTTCGAATAGAACAGTGCCATTATTTAAGGTTTAGCAAGGTGTTCTTCCGGTTTCCAAAAATATTGTGTTTTTCATAATAAATAAAAAATATCAATTCTGGATTTCATACTTGTTATAAATAAGTTTCGACAGCTCCATAAATTTATCAAAGCCAAATTTTAGAGTATAGCACTACAAAAAAAACCTTCTTTTTTTTTTGTGCACTTTCATATATTAATCCGCATCTGTCAATTACAACTATCCACTCAAAAAGGAAAAGACGTATGACTCTTGTAATGAGAATTTAGTGTAGGCATACATCACCAGCGGATCCAGGATTTAATTATGGGGGGGCTTCGGCCCGAAACTTTTTTTTCATGTATGTAACGATAATTACTTTGAAAAAAAAAAAACGAAAGATACTAATTACCTATAGGAAATGGTGTTAAGTGATTCTTGTAGTCCTATAACATGTAATTACACAAACAATAATACCTTAAGAGATCATTTTTTAATATTTTTTTTCCATAAAACATGGTTAGATTTTACTATTTTAGAGGGAGCTTCAGAATGAATGTCCCCTTATTCTCCTTAAATATTAGCTTTTTCCTTCATTAGATTATCATAAATTAACAAAAGCTTCTAAACATTGCTTTAAACACCTGATAACGGCAAAAGACAAAAGGATCAAATTCTCAGGTAGGAAAAGTTAGTTCAATCAGGATGTATGTTACTTTATCATTAAAAAAAAAAAAAATGTATTTTTAAAAAGATAAACTTGAAAAATAAAGTTCTAAAAGTAAAAGCTAATCTAATTGAAGCACATTGACAAATATTCCAAAAAGTATTTAAAAGAAGACACATTTATATAAATATAAATAAAAATAAAATTAATAATTTAATTAATTAAAAAGAATAAAACGTTTTTAAATTTAAAAAATAATTACTGATTGATAGATTATATACTGTCCCCCAGAAAAAAAGGTCCGATTCCCAAAATCTTAAATTCCCATCTGCAACACAATATTTGCAGTACAACAAATACTAAATGTTCAGAGCGCTATAACTTTGTACTTGTAGGGAATTTAGTAAACTTTAAAGTATTCATGAATGTATGAATGTGAGACACACTCAGCCTCTATAAAGATTAAAGAGTCTCAAACAGCAGTAAATATAAAGCTTTAAGTTCGTCTGATTGCAGGAAACAAAGTGGGGTATAAGAAAAATCTAAATGCCCTATAGGCACACTGTTATAATGGTTATTTCAATCCCTCTTGCATCTATCAGAACATTTTCCAAAGCTCCCAAATCATCAAATGCCGGTGATGGTTTCTGTTCGGTGGGTTACATTTGGCTTGATAGACTAAAACTTATTAAATTCATTCACCTCATATCTGACATTTCATATGTTCCAACCCAATACTTAAAAAACTATTTCAATAATAATCCAAAACCATAAAAATACACATGAATAATGATTGATGTAAATACAAGCGAGAAAAAAAATAAATAAATGATAGTAAATGAAACATGATGCTAAATTCATAATCCTCCTACCTGAAGTCTCTGTGTGTTTAAAAGGCCTTTAAGAAGTTGTGCAGATCTTCTTTCCCCTGTTAATTTTAATAAAGCTGCTTTTAAATAATGTTTCAAATGTCCAATTTGTATGTTATCAGGCAATTGTTCAAGCGTTTCAAGAGGAGGAAGCCTGTAATATGAAATTCCTTAGAGTTCAGAATATGTACAGTACATATCATCGGTTTATTGCAAAAAGTAATTAAGCGATATTTCTTAACCTTAAATAATTGAAAACTTTAAAGAATTTTTCCTTTCCTATATAAAAAAGTTGTATGCCTGTTGTAACTATATTTGATCTACAAAACGGTTAGTGATCTTTTCGTGAACTTAAAATATTTTATTATTGATAAATAGTCTAAATTCAGAAAAACATATTTGAAAGTTAACCGATATAAAAAAATGCACTTAGTGACTTTTTGAAATAAACCGACAATATGCAACACATTGAGTTAACCTTCATTATAAATCCTGAAATCTATAGAAAAAGATTTAGAGATGAATTTTGAAAATTGATTTAATGTACAAACAAAAAACACGTTGTTGATGCTCCAGATTTTATGTAATTATCCTTCTTCTTTTTTTGTTCTTGAGGCAACATAAAAATACTCAAAATGTATGAGTTGTCTGTAATGTGCTTAAAAAATCTGATGTTTCAGTGATTTAGTTTTTTTTAAATATTCTCTAGCTCTTTCAACAATTTATGATAATTAGTGAGGGCAAACAGTCTTTGATTCCCAAAAATCCTACTCAATGTAACAGGTTGTCTCTTGAAAAATTGGGCCACTTATAGGAAGAAAGTACGATTTTGAAACTTGAACCAATATTTCTTCATGTTCTGTGGATCTTGTCTCTTGGTTCTATCATGCATAGAAACAGCCTGTTTTTTTTTTTAATATACAAAAAAATTTGAAGCACTGGTGTTTTAAATATTTAAATTATCAAAACATCTTATCCAAAAAACAATGAAAAATTCCAAGGCATTATGTTAGTGAAATCAATCAATTAAAAATTATAAATAGATTAGAAGTAAAATAATAAATAATGAGATCATTAATAGAATGAAACCCTCAGTTTTCAGCACCCACTGCAGTTATTGAAGAATATTAAGCATTGGAAATGGTCTAGAGCAGGTGAAAGGTCTCATTTGAAGCGGGAATCTCTCTTGCACTCATGTATTCTAGCATTGCCCATATTTATTTAGTTTGATAGGTAAAAAAATTGCTGAAAATTAGAAACGTTTTTGGCAAGAAATACACATTCCTGCACAATACCATTATAGTTCTTTCATTCTGAAGACTGCCAGGTTGAATCCTTTAGGTTTTTGAAAATTGGGTAAAGAGTGTCGAAATAGGGCTCTGTCACAAGAGTACCATTAGGCGTGTAACAGAATTGTACACTGGTCACTGTCAACTAAAGAAGCATCTTTTTAAATTGGGTGTAAGTGATACCTCCACCTGCAGGATGAAACGGCCTATCACATTATTTGTAGATTTGATAATTTGACTAGACTGCGACACTTTCACTTTGGATGTGATCGTAACACTGATCCTAAGCACTGCGAACTGATTGATCCTATTAGTATTAACAGATTTGCAAAGGCATCTGGCCTGTTTTGATTGAGTCTAGGACGACGCACAATAGGCCTCCTTGAGGCTGCGGAGCACTCTTACGTCGTGGAAAAAAAAATGGGGGTGTCGAAAACTAGAAAAATGGTGGCAAAAACTGACGCATATGGATATTTTTACATTTTCTAGTTTTACTATAGAAAAAATAAATGAAATACACTGTTTTGCATATATATTTTGAAATTAGAGATCTTTACTGACTTAACAGAACCAAAATTGTTGAACCAAGTATCCACTGAATTGAAAACAATACAAACACATTTTAAATCTTCTTTAAGGTAGCTGAAAATTGGAGATTTCACTCGATATTCTGAGTTTTTTAAAACTATTTGTATAATAGCTAATGAGAAATTAAATAGTTCATATTGGTTTCTATTGTTCACTCAAATATTCAACAAATTACTTTAGTGGTTCTCAACAAGAAAAAAACTTCTTGGCCGTTTCTTATTAAACAGTATGATAAAACCGATTTTATTCATAAAAAAATATTGACAGTATTAATTAATTGATTCTGAAAATATAAAAAAAAAATGCAAATAAACTACCGATCAGGATGACTCTCCAAAAGTGCCAATGCTGTTTCAAGATCTGGTGTAGTATGAGTTAAGTGTGAGGTATCAACACCAGGTAAATCATCCATAGGGCAAGTTAAGAGCTTCACAACTTCTATATAAACCTTAAAACAAAACATAATATACCGTTACAACAAAAATTAATGGTTTTTAACATATTGTTTATTATTGTAAAAATTCTGATAATTGTTTTATCCTAGAAAATATCATATTGAAAAGCTCAAAAATAAAAGTTCTAAATTAATCAGTTATGCTTACAAAGGGAAGGCTACTGTTTAAAAAAGAAAAATATAAATACCACGATTAGAGTAAGCTTCGATATGAGATCAATTGAGGTAGTACTGGAAGAGCACTGCTTGAGGTGATTCGAACATGCTTCTTGTATGTCAGTGAATTATACAGCCAAAGCTACCAATTAAGATATTGAAAAAGGAAAAAGACCCTAAGAAAGATCTGAGAAGATTGGGGTAGAATAGGGAAGACACAGAAGATATAAAATAAAATAGTAAACAATATATTAAGCTTAATTGTTAGCATCCTTCCATGAGGTACCTATTTTGTTATTAGTGTTTTTTTACTCCTTACCAAATTAAATTTATAGAGTCCTAAATTTTAATTTTTTTAATCTGTTTAAAGTAACAGGATATCAGGAGCTAGTTCAGCGGAAATCTACTGTAAATAGTTTATGTAATGATTTAGGTTTTTGGTTCAGGTAGGCATTATGAAAAGTATTTCTCAATCATAATTAAGGTCTAATTTTGAACAGTCTATATCATCAGTTCATCGAAATATCAAGCTGTTTGTAGACTGTATTTAGTATCCAGAATGTTTAATTGAAGAGAAGATTGGTTGGGGTGTTCAGTAAAAAAGAAAACAATGTAAATCATATTTATTTTTATATATTTTTTTACTGAACACCCTAACCAATCTGCTCTTCAATTATTCACTACAGTCAACAATCAATCCACAATAATAAAATATTTAATATTAAAATATATTGACAAATGAAAAAATACATACATTTTCATTTCCAATCTTCTTTGACAAAAACACTTTATCACAGTATTCTAAAGCACGTCTATAATCACCAAGTACTAATATATATATACCAAGAGCATGTTCATGTCTTCCAAGTTTGCCATTAATGATGGCTCTTTCTTCAAACATACCTTTTAAAAATGAATATAAATAAGTTACATTAAATCCACTATCCAATGCCTATTAAAAAATTGTATATTGATAATAATAATAATGAATTTAAGCTAATTTAAAATATTTTTATATGTTCTGTTGGCAAGAGGGAGATCAACATCCATAATAATAATAAAAAAATTAAATTAAAAGGACTAAAACGCATTTTAAAGTCCGAGCAGTTCAACGCAATTTTGCATACTCACATGTTACAACTCTACATAAGAAATGCATCCAAATTCTTATTGAGCTCGGTTGCAATCGCTCATAAATGAAAAGTTGAAAAGCCATTAGAGCGCACGGACTTTGAAGAGCATTTCTGTCTTTAATTTGTTTATACATTATAGTTGTGTAATAACTATACTTAAATTAGCTGAATCAAAAACATTGAAAACATAAAAAGCTCTTAAGTTGATTGCAGCAGATACCATGAGAGAAATACGCCTTCAATTCGGTGCACTTTAACAGCTGCTAACCTTCTCACATATTAATATGTCTACGTATGGTACATAGGAAATTTAATGCTCTTTCAAATTGATTATAATGAATTTCTTCAAGAGATGATTAGATTATAAGGTTTGGGAGAGATGCAGTCAAAAATATATATTTTTTTGTGAAAAAAAGCAAACAGCCAACTTCCGTTTGCTGTTGCAAAAACTACTTATCCCTTTGTTCAAAAACGTTTGTACCAAAAAAATTGATGGTAAATTTTATCTTCTTCAGCTTTGTATATAATACTAATTTGATAAAATTCTCAGTTTCGGAATCATATCCAAAAAACTAAAAAAAGTGTGGAAATTTTGGTGGTTTTTGTATATATCTCGGAACACAATGGAAAATTTTGTTTGGAAACATTTAACTTAGATTCAGCATCCTAAAAAACATAACAAACCTTAGGAAAACCGAATATTTCAATTTTTTCCACATCCAATGACCATTCGACTGGACTAATTTGATGTCTTTGACGCCGGCAGTTTTCAAAACCCATCCGAGTACATCATCAGTTAATGTGAATTTGTTTGTACATTATAGTTCTGTAATAATTATACTTAAATTAGCTGAATCAAAAACATTGAAAACATAAAAAGCTCTTAAGTTGATTGCAGCAGATACCATGAGAGAAATACGCCTTCAATTCGGTGCACTTTAACAGCTGCTAACCTTCTCACATATTAATATGTCTACATATGGTACATAGGAAATTTAATGCTCTTTCAAATTGATTATAATGAATTTCTTGAAGAAATTCATTATAATCAGAAATTTCAGCTGCCTGTTCTTTCATTAAATGAAACGTCAAGTTTCGCCACTTGAATTTAAATTTTCGTATTGAAAGCAACAGCTTTCAACCGATTGACCGAAGTTGTGTGGACAGATGAGGTTTATCAACAACTTAAAATGGTTATTAGCCTTAAGTCCTTCAATTAAACCAAATGGTCAGTAGCTCCTAGTCTAGCACGCTTATTTGTATATTTAAAGCATCAAAATACCCCTAATCTTACAACTAATACTTTTTTTTTTCTTTTTTTTTATTCATATTTACAACTGTATTAAAAAATTAAATACATTAAGTAAATTTGATAACAGAAAATAATAACATGAAATGACTTGTTGAGAAACTACTCACTGGTAGCATTCTAAAAACAAAATGTATTTACAATAAGAGATCTCGAGGGCATCTTCTTTTCAGACGCCTCGGAGGGTTATCAGGAATAGAAGAGGAAGCAAGGTTAGAGACGAGAGGATTCGGATGGTTCTGAAGTTTATTATGGAAGGATTGGTATCTGGATTGGACCAAATCGGAAACATAAGGAACATTAAGGTCATTATGGATTATTTTATTGGTGACAAAGTAAGGAGCATTGAGAATTTTCCGAAGGATTTTGGATTGTAAGGATTGGATACGAGAGGAATTCGATGGCTTATTGGAGCCTGTTCTTGCTGTAAAGCTCAACTCCGTAAGTCCAAATAGGTCTTATTGTAGTCATGTATATAAGTCTTTTGTAATTAACTGGAAGCTTAGAGTGTTTGTCTAGTAAGTGTTGGAGTAGTCGGAAACGTCGAGCAGTTTCTTGTCGTTTCAGTCTCGTATGAGGATTCCAAGTTAGACGTTTGTCCAAGGTATCGGATTTGTTCAACAGGGATAAGTGGAGTATTATTAAAGGATACTGTGGGACATGAGGTCATAGGTTTACATCGAAGGGTAAAGGTGATTTGATGGGATTTATTAGAATTTATTTTAATCCTCCAGTTTTGACACCATTCTTCAAGGCTTGTGATGTGTGATTGAAGAGTTTGGGATGCAATGGTTGGGACAACTAACACTAAATTCAATTAACACATAAGTTCGAACAATAATGATTCTTATTTGGTTTGTTATTTTATTCAGTAAAATAACATAATAGCACAAAAATAACAAAACATAGGCAATATAATAATATAACTTACAATTCCTTGGGAAATGAATAAGAACTGCTTCTGGGTTATAATAATCTGATTTTTCAAGAAAAGCTAAAAGCTTAGTCCTGATAGTATTAGCTCTAGGATCTTCAAGTCCTAAAGATTGAATTCTTTCTCGATACTGATGTACTAAGGCATTGTGAAAAATGCTATTGGTCTCTTTCCATATATGTATAACATGTTCCTGAAAGAAAAATTAAGTGATTTATAGAAAGATTGGATAATTTAAATTTTGGGACACTAAATTTCATTAAAAACTTAGATCAAATTTAAGAAAAACATGTAAAACAATTACCAACCAGATATAAAATCACCAAATTAGGCTTGTTAGCTTTTAGCAGGAAGTCTAAAACTTTTGGCCGAGGGAGGTAATCTCCTTCCCTTACCTCTTCAGTAAATATTTTAAGACCTTCTTCAGGAGAGATTTCTAACACCCAAGCAGCATACTTGAAAATGTAATCAGAATGTTCTTTACCTGTAAAACAAATCTCAATTTATCATTATTTTTTTTAATAAAATAATTGAATTTTATGTATCCCAATCTGACAGTCTTATAACCTTATAGGACTTTTATAATAACCTAACCTATTCATTCTATCATTTCCATGAACTTATTACAATCAATTCTGGGGAATTAGGATATCATACATTTTTATGAAAATTTAATGTTCTTATAAAATCTTATGACTTTATTTTCATATCATGGGACAATTACCCAAGCATTATTATGAAGTATAATGTGTGTGTGTATAGTAAGGATGCAGTCATTTTGGTTTTTTTTGTTGCTGACATTTCAAGCTAGGCATGTGGGCCATCATCAGGGCGGAAAATTATTTAATACTTAGTTACTTTGGTAGAAGGTTTTCAAGGGCACTTAATGTACTTACAAATGATGCCTCCAAGGATATAATCAGATGTGTGGTTGCGGGTTATGGGATGTTCGGTTAGTAATCTGATCGGCTAGTTTTGAGGCGAACGGGTTACTAACCAAATAAACCTCAACCACACATTTGATTTTGATAACCCATTCATACTTGCCACAGTTCCCAACCACCAAAAACGACTACCATCAGAAGCTTATTTATTAATTTGGAAAAAATAATCGGGTAAACCTCAAAGTAAATAAAGAAAAGATATGCAATACGTATTCCAATATTTTCTGCCTCCTCAAACAATAGCTTTAGAAATTGTTTTTTCATTTTTCCCATTTCTTTGTTAACTTACAGATGTAACTATTCATATGTTTATATCATATATATATATATATGGTCTCTGGATGATCATGACTGAGCTGGGTGTGTTTGTTCCCGGAAAGCTAGTCGAAGACGTATATAAACGATCCTAAATGCAGGATACTAATACAAGGAGAAGGATCTAAAGCCTTTAAAGTTCGAATGGGTTTGAGGTGCACGACAGAATGAAACACAAAATCCTAGCGTATGCGGATGATATAGCTGTCCTCGGAAGCAATCAAGAGGATATTGAGAGACCTGCTCGGACTCTGTTAAGAGAAGCAGAGCAAATAGGACAAGACAAGGTAGATAAAACAAAATATATGCTAATATAACAACAAACAAAATGGTAGTTAATCGAACAATCCACCCTAATAACATGATCTGAGTGGACTCAAAGCCATTCCCAAAAGTAGACAGCTTCAAATTCAAATACCTCAGCTCCATAATAACGTCAATAAATGATCACCTAACAGAGATAAACCAGCGAATAATAAGTGTGAATAGAGCTTTCTTTCAGGGTAGTGAAATCCCGAAAAATCTCCAGAAATCTAAAACTAAGGGTGTACAACGCCGTGATAAAGCCAGTTCTGTTGTATGGCTGTCAAACCTGGGACCTAACCGGCAAACTAGAAGCCAGAATTGAGATTCGAAAGATAAGTACTCCGATTTGTATTCTACAAACAAAAATGTTATCCTCCCCTGACTTTGTTTACCTATCTTTTCTATCTTAAAAACACATCTGGAATATCCTCCACCGACCCTCTTATTTACTTACCTAAGTCCCAGTACTTGAACACCTTCAGTGCTTGAAACACGGGTTAGTAAGAGCAAATATTACATTTCATATAAATTGATTATATACATTATTTTTTAGTTCGTATAACTTATTACATAGTTTATTTGTCTAGTTCATGTATCATCCATCACTATTTTTCATTATTAATCATTATCTATCTTGTAATAATATATCTCTGATTGTATTAAACAATTTTCAACCCTGACGATGACCCACATGCTTGTGTTGAAACATCGGCACCAATAAAAACTTTTAAGATGACTGTATCCTGCCTATTTATCACATATAATCCTTATTTTATGAATTAGATTTTCTGTTCAATTTTTACTGCAAGTACAAAAGTGTAATATTTTAAATAACGTTTTTAGTTTGTATTTTTGAATATGTGCAAGGCATAGATTGACCAAAAAGTCTGATAATCGCACTTCCTAATACAATTATATTTACAGACTTTTGAAGTGAGCCTGTTTATATCATTTGTTTTACCATTCTAAAATAAAGTTGAATAAACCACCAAGTATTTAACCGTGTCTCTAATGAAATTTTAATTAAATTCACTTACTATGACCAATCTTCCACACATGAATAGTTTAGTATTGAGTAAAAAATAAACCTTAAAACTTATACAGAAAATAACACTTGTAAATTTGTATCTATCTGTTAGACTTTGACTGCTTTTCATGAAGAAATAACTGATTTGATTTCAAGAAACCTATTTATATTGTTTGTTTTTTAATTTTCAGGAAGAAAAATAATACTTTCAAACTTCGTTATCATTTATTCATAATTTTGAAATATTTTTTTGAGTATTCATTGACTGTATGTGTGTACGTATGTGAACAGTCTAGCTCAAAAAAGAAGTTGTATGAAAGTGAAATTGCATATTTAAGGTTTATATATACCTGAGATGTTACAGCAACGTTTTCTTCAAAATTGGCTAAGCGGAAGTGGCACTTTATATAATCGATTTTACACAATTTTTCAATTTTCTCGAAAACGGCTCTAACAATTTTGATCAAACTTATCACATCAGTGTAAAATTAAACAGTTTTTAATACGATGTAAGTTTTATTCTTATTGATGTTCTCTAAAAGGGCTTAAATGGCTAATTTTTAATATTTCTTCCATTAAAGTACCTTCAATTTTTTTATTTGACATAATTAACCATTTCATAATTAAATCTGATATTAAAATATGAAAGAATTTTATTATAAACTAAAGGAGAAATATGAGATCATAACAAAGAATAATTACAATAGAGGGACCAAAGGAATACCAGCACGGTTGAGCTCATCCGAAAGATTAGAATAGCCTTCTATACGTAACAAGAGCTTAATATAATACGGACTCCGACAATGTTATGAACATAAACATATGTGGTTTTCATAAATGCTTTCATTTGTATTATTTAATATTTAATTGTATAGATTATAGTGATATAAAAATAAAAATTTGTATATATACGGGTTGTTAAACAAATAAAAATACCCACAATGAAATATAAACAAATACAGCAGCCTTCTTTATCAGTGGCACTCTTGTTGGGATAAAAATATTTTGTGGCACTTAATTATTTAATTTAATAAAAAAGACGTCTTCCCGTATATTCCTTTATTTGTCACTTTTGCAAAACTTGTTTCGGTCTTTTATCAGACCTTCATCAGGCTAGGTAAAATAATAAAATTAACAACAATAATAAAAACTTTTGCAAATCATAATAAAACCTAATTTAAAATTTAACAATTTAAAATCCAATCGTTATAAATTAATTAATAAAAATGGTAATCACCTAACTGATGGTGGTCCTTCTCTTCGGCTTATCAAATGAGGACTAAAAAATAGAAATATAACTATTGACCAGATGGGCTATCCCTACTCCCACGTATTGTTTTCATTTGCTGCCACTAATTTTATGAGTGCAGAATCCTCAAATTGAGTACTTTGTACATTCAGGCATACTACGTCATTTTTTATAATTCTTTTCATAATTTTTAACTTTTCAAAAAAACACATAAATTATTGAAAAAATATTTAGGAAAATTGAAAGACAAAAATTTGAATATACAACTTATAACAATATTTCTTCAATATAATAATATTAATGATTTCAGGACAATTACAGATATAGGTCCTGATACTTATAAAATTAATAGTAGTTTTAAAAGAGACAAAAAAATTGTGGCCCTTAAACCTTTTACAAGTTTAAAAAATCTGGTGCGTGCAAAAACACAACTATTACTTACCGATCTACTTTGAATAGAAAGTATTTTCTGGCAATGTTGGGCTATTAAAAATTTTTTTGAAGTGCATTTTAAACAGAGCTTAAGCTTAAAGCTTACAGATAACAAGCCATTATAATTACAAAATGTCTATTTAATATATCGACGACAGGCAATAAAAATCTAGTCACGCCATCTACTTTTATAAACCACACAACTTTCTTTGCTTTTATAAACCACAGAATGACTAACTCCAATTTCAACATTTTTGATTGATGCCATTTTAGTGATATTTTTAGTTGAAAAAGTTATCTATGCAGACAATGAGTAAGTTGATTCCGGAGGTGGTGATTGCAGTGTTGAAATATAGAACTGAGAATAAAGGTATAAATTTAGGTACTTATTTCTTATGAAAGATGTTCTTAGGAAACATACTTTATTAAATATCTGAAGAAAAAAGGTTTTTTTAATATCAATAATTAAAAAAGTATATTTTAAATTTATCCAAATTTTCGCCTCTTCACGGAAAAAAGAGGCCATATCTTTCCTCCTAATTATCCGATTTTAACGATTTTTTTTTTTTTTTTTTTTAGGAAATTCCATAAACTTTTAAAAAAACATATACAATATCAACAAAAAAGCGTATACTTTTTGAGTTATTCGGAATTTAATTTTACCATCCCTCGTAACTTTTTTTCCAGCTTCTTTTCGTTGATGTATGTTATTAGATAAATTTAAAGGGTGTCAAGAAAATGACTTTAGCGAAGTTTCATTGAAATCGATACATTCGTTTAGGTGCTACAGTTTATAGCAACACAGGTTTTTCTGCATTTTAATTTTTTTTCTCCTTATCAACTTATCAAATTCTTTCAAAAGTTATATGTAGTATTTTTTTATAACTCTGAATAATGCGAAATGATTAACTTTTAAAAATAATCCATATTAAAGGTACTTTAGAGGAAGACATAAATGAACATTGGGCATTTAAGCCCTGTAAAGTGACATCAATGGGGATAAGACTTAAATGATATTAAAGACCACTTAATTATACAATGATACACCGAGTTTAATCAAAATCGTTAGAGCCGTTTTTGAGAAAATTGTAAAAATGTGTTTCAGCTTTCATATAAAGTGGCACTTCCGGTTAGCCAATTTTAACAAAAAAGTTGCTGTCACATCCGGCCCATATACAAACCTTAAATACTTAATATCAGTTTCGAACTACTTTTCGTTTATGAGCTAGACTGTTAACACACACACACACACACACACACACACACACACAGGCCATTTTGCGACACTTGGTTATTTGGACTCACGGGACCTCAAAACATGTATTTCCGTTGAAAACTGAGATTTG
The DNA here is from genome assembly GCA_928085145.1 of Nezara viridula. Classification (NCBI taxonomy): domain Eukaryota; kingdom Metazoa; phylum Arthropoda; class Insecta; order Hemiptera; family Pentatomidae; genus Nezara; species Nezara viridula. The sequence continues at coordinate 112,603,300 of OV725077.1, read as the reverse complement.
AAAATTTTCACGATTGCAATACTTACCCTTACTATATATTACATATATACGTAAGTGAAAGTAAAAATATGGTCTCCAGGAATAAAGATCGAGTTGATCCTTTTAATAAGAGTGGAGTCTTCTTGATAGAATGTTATGTTCTGCCGTTTTTATCGGGCAGACGGGAAGAAAACTAAAAAGCAGAATTAAAGAACACCTCCCTGGTTTAGGATATGCATCACCTTTTAAAGATCATTTTTTAAATTGTTAACACCCACAAAAAAGTAATAAGGTGGACTTTTTTGAAAAATTAGAAATTAAAAAAAAATTATAAAAAATGACTTAATGACTTAAAATATGCCTGAATGTACAAAGTACTCAATTTGAGGATTCTACACTCATAACATTAGTGGCAGCAAATGAAAACAATATGTGGAGGTAGGGAGAGCCCATCTGGTCAATAGTTTTATTTTTTAGTCCTCATTTGATAAGGAGGAGAGGAGGACCACCATCAATTAGGTTACCATTTTACCATTACCATTTTTATTAATTAATTTATTTAGATTGGATTTTAAATTAGATTTTATTATTTGCAAAAATTTTTATTATTGTTGTTAATTTTATTATTTTACTTAGCCTGATGAAGGTCTGCAAAAAACCGAAACCGGTTGTGCAAAAGTGACAAATAAAGAAATATACAGGAAGACGTCTTTTTTATTAAATTAAATTTCAATCCTGTAACATTAAGCCACAATTAAAGAAAACTTAATTATTTATTATAATCAAATAAATAATTGAAATATACTGTTGCAAAAGGAAATAGCTAGTATTAAACAAAATACATATAACATATTAGAAGGCTATAAAAAATATATAGCAATTAATTGTTTTAAATAATGTTTCATACCGTTTATAATTTTTACTTTTATTTCCCTACATCTGACAATAGTTATTTTTGCTAAGAGGGTGGTAAATGAAAATTGTGTGATGCATGCAGCACACCAGATTTTTTAGTTTCAAATCAAAGACTATCCCTCCTTCTTTCATAATGACTTAGTGATGGTGTTTTTCATTCATTCATTACTGGCACAACAGACGCATGTAGCGGTCCTTGGCCTGCTCAATTTCTTTTGCCCAGTCATCCCTATTGGCTGAGCACCTGATGGATATGCCGTTTTTTCTCAAGTCTTCTTTCACGTTGTCTATCCATCTTGCCTTCGGTCTTCCCCTAGACCTAACTCCCTCTGGTTTCTCATGATAAAGCCTTCTCGCTGTCCTTGCTTCATCCATTCTCAGGACATGTCCTAACCATTTCATTCGTTGCACTTGAGCGAATTGGGAGATAGACAGATCACCGTACATTGAGTATACCTCTTTATTTGTTCTCAAGCGGAGAACTCCAGTTTAGGTCCAATTATCCGTCTTAGTATTTTCCTTTCAAACCGATCTATTCGTTCAGCAGATGCCTTTGTTAGAGTCCATGTTTCACACGGATAATTCATTTCACGTATGATTCACACACGACTGTTTTTCATACCAATCCATAAATATATCTTATTTAATTTCCATCAATAAATGTCCACTTAAATAACATTCTCTAAAAATGGTATAACATCCCATCATATATTATTTTTTGAATTCTACTTTGCCTATGTTTAGACAAAAATATAACAAGTATGACTGCTAAATGTGTAATACAAAAGGTTATTCAGATCTATGAATAAATGATAATGAAAATTAAAGGAGTTATTTATCTTCCTGAAAACATAACAACAACTAACAATAACATCCCTTAAAAAACAAATTCATTCCTGTAACATATTGTGAAAACTTATATACACTTTAATATAGATCCATTAAGAGTTCTAATCTGCGATCCACAACCTTAAAACAAAATGGTGAATGAGAAAAAAAAAAAATGTTTTGTCAGGTTTTCATGGAAAAAATCAGTTAAACTAATTTAGGAAACTTCATATTGTAGTTCTATAAATAAATTTGTTATCTATACTTTCAGTAGTACATTTGTATACTCAAATTAAGTAAAAAGATTACAAACTAAGACTCTTAAAAGACAGTGACTTATTGCTCAAATATTAAACTTGAAGAATGCTTTCCACTTGGACAAGCTAATCACAAATTAAGTTAATTGTTACTTTAATAGTAGTGGTAAGATTTGAAACTTTACCAATTGTATGTGTTGTATAAACTATCTTGGTAATATTATATTTTATACACAAATAAACATGTTTTGCTGATGTTGCTTATACATCGATTGCATTAGGGAAAAGGGAAGCTATCTAATATAAGAGTTATTACTATGGTATACTATTTTATGCTAATTTTGATTTAGTACTGACTTTTATTTCTATCACTCTAAATAATTAATAAGTCTTAATTGCCATAATCAGATAAGGATAAATTGATAAAATAAAGGATTCCGCGAACCATTCTGTCCAGAAGATCCATTCCCTCCTGGGTCTAAACAGTCTAAACTAACCACTTTATCACAAGCTTCTATTTATCTGAAGGGGACTATAGATGTGTTACCTAAATTTTGGAGATAATGAACAATAGGAGCTGTTCCCCATAATGGTGAATCTTCAACATTGCTTTGTTTTTTCAAAAGTTCAAGAGCTTTGTCATGAAGACCTTTGGTTTGATAAAGTATGACTAATTCAGAATCTTTTCTCCACTTTTTGAGAGTTTTCTCAGCCTCTTCAAGATTGCAGTAATTTCTTCGCAATAGTGGAGCAACCAGTGCATCATTGGTCTAGAAAGATTTATAATTATTAATGTAATTTTACCAAATAATCAATGTAACAAAATTGTTACCAAGGGTTAATAATAAATAAATAGCAGACAAATTTAATGCATAGGAGATTGTGGAAAACTCCAGGAGCAGCACAAGTACTTCGCAAGTTACAGAATTGTTAGTATTATTTTAACTCTTGCTGCAACTGATGTTTTGACCACAACCAGAAATGTTAGAAGAAAGAATAGAGACTAATCTACTATGTTACAAAATCTTTTTACAACTATGAGACAAGAGAAGGATCTCAATAATTTGGATAATTGGTTATCTAGAAAACTGATCAGACACTTTATATTCCCTTCTTTTTCTCTTAGTTCCACTAGTTCACTTTCATAAGTGGTTGGTGAGTTTGTATCACAATTATCTCTTAGCTTGGTGGACAATTCAACATTCTCTCCCCTGAATATCAAATCAAGCGCCTTGTGTATAATAGTCGAAAAAGCTATTTTTGTAAACACAGTTGTACAAAAATGGCTCAAATGATTTTAATGCCATTTGCCTAAAATCTTCTCCTTAAAGACCTTTACACGGTGGCTAACAGACTGAGTAAAATTCTCTGGCTTTCCTGTATTTAATGAAAGTTTTTCCTGACCAATATGCCAGGGGTAGAAATGTTAAAAATGTATAGTTTGTAACTAAATATATTTATTGTACATGGTTGAAAGTTGAAAAATTAGAATAAAAACAAGTCTGTTCAGTCTTTTAAATAACAAATATAATGTTCTAGGTGAAGCATTTTTTAAATTAGATTAGGATTTTGGTTTATTATTTTCAATAATGAAACATTGTGATCGACCAAAAAATTCAAAAACATAATCCCCTCTCAAAATTTGAGGTTTCAAGTTTCAAGACGCGTAGAATTCGAAAAACGAATAAACATTTTTTTTGTCCGTCCGCCATCCGCACATTTTCTCCGAAACTACTGGACCGATTTTTTTTCAAATTTTGATATAAAATCAGAGGTCACCCGAGGATGATCCTCCTTCATCAACATTACTCTCCGCCTTTAACTTTCAAAATGGTGGCCGAAAAACCTGTGTTGCTATATACTGTAGCTCCTAAACGAATGTACAGATTTCAATAAAACTTCGGTAAAGTCATTTTCTCGACGCCCTTTAAATTTATCTATATAACATACTTCATCAAAAAGAAGCTGGAAAACAAGTTACGAGGGATGGTAAAATTAAATTCCGAATAACTCGAAAAGTTTTTACTTATCGAAATTTTTTAGTTTACTAAATTTCCTAAAAAAACAAAACAAAAATCGTTAAAATCGGACAATTAGGAGCAAAGATATGGTCTCCGGTTTTTTTTAATGTTCTACTCCAAATGTTATATCCTTGGTTTCGTTTTTAAATTTTAAATGTGTTACTGAACTAATGCTATTTTTTTTAACATATTACTAATGATTAAAGAAAAACAGTTTAGTCCAATAATTGGAATCACCTTTTGTTTTTTTTTCTTTGTAACTCGGAAGATAATGTTACTTTAGATGTATAATTGTTTTTGTTTGGAAATAATAAACCATTGTGAAATAATTTGCAGCGTTTTTTATTTTAGAAACTAAACTTTAAGTAATTTATTTTTATTGCCTTTATTTTATTTTCTTAAATTGAGAGGAGGTCTGATATAATTGAGAGTTGATACTTGACACTGTTCCCTATTATAAAATAAAGTGAGCTACAGGCGATTCTTATTTTAATCTAGTTCCACATAAATAATTTAGTTCCTTTATTACCACATTCAGGATAATAATTATCCATACGATACCAAATGGGAGGCGGAGTGACCAAGGGGGCTAACTATCGGTAAAATCGAGTTTTTAAACAATACTACTTGTTGACTATTGAATATCTCTAAACTAAATGTATGGTTATTACAGATTTCACAACTGAATTAAAAAAAAAAAACAATACTGAAACTAACATAAACGACGCCCAATGGCACCATAGGCTGCATTTGACTTGTGATTCATTTCCAGAAATGGTCGCCGTGTCGGCAGAATGCAGGGTTCTTTAATTGTAATTTTTAGTATAGATAATTAATGTGTGAAATAAAGATAGTAATTAATAATGATTCATAGTTTCAAATTATTTATCTGCCGATAAATGAAAGGGAGAATATAATTGAGTAAAATACGATGGGCGCGGGCAGTTGGAATAGAGATGTGGTTTTATAGTTTATAACAATAATGAAAGACTCAGGGGTTAATAATGATCAATGCTACAGCTTACATTAAAATTTTCCATCTTCGAATTATGTATATTTATTTCCAATTTGAAAAAAATATTTACGAACTAAAAAAACTCCATGACTTGAAAAAAATTTTCCTGACTTTTCAGACTTCTTTCTTTCTGTATTGAAAATTCCCTGACTTTTCCCATTTTTCCAAGTCTGTCGCCACCCTGTTTAACTAATCATATACAGAGTATTTCATGAGTAAGGGGAAAAACTAATTACGCTGTACAGGATAAGCAAGTCAACTTACTGTTCAACAGTCCTCTGTCAGGGAGGACACACAATACTGCTGAACAGGATTGGAAGTGAAGGAGTGCTACCTATGCACTCTGACACTCTAATCCGAGAATATCAGGACCGAATATATAAGGTTGAGATAGATAGCAGCAGAAGTCATAAACCAAATAGTGGAATAAATTGCTATACAGATGGCTCTCTAACAGCCTTCGGCTCTGGAGCAGGCATCTATCGCAAAGATATAAAAGAAAAAATTTCTATACCACTTGGCAGGTATGCTTCAGTGTTTCAATCCGAGATACTGGCAATCTGTCACTGTGTACAAAACCTACTGCAAACCAATGTGACTGAGAAAAAGATCACCATCTTTACTGACAGTCAGGCAGCAATAGGTGCTCTTGACAATTATTATGCTTATTCAAAGGTCGTTAAGGAATGCAATAGAGCACTTAACGAGCTAACTGAGCACAACAGAGTTGCAGTGGAGTGGGTGCCAGGCCACTCTGGCATACCAGGCAACGAGATGGCTGATGAGCAAGCCAGGTTGGGCTCAGATACTATTCCTATAACTCCCGAGCCTGTCTGTGGAATCAGCCTTAGCACTGCCAAGGGCAAGATCAGGGAGATCTATGGGAACAAATTTAGGAATTACTGGACCGACAAGAAACAGAGACATTCGAAGCTGTTCCTTGAAGGCCCATGTAAAAAAAGAAGTAAACAGCTACTGAACATGGACAGAGCAGCTCTTAAAAAACTTACAGCGATCTACACAGGTCACTGTAAGTTAAATAATCATATGTTCAATCTCCGAGTAATGACGAATCCGCTATGCAGATTCTGTCAGGAGGAGAATGAAACAGCTTTTCACATCATATGCAGATGTGACAAGTTTATAAGGCTGAGACTGGTGGTATTTGGAGGAACAGATGGATCTCCCCAGAAGATTTGAGTCGGTCAACCCAACCAGCCTACTTAGATACGCGGAAGCGACAGGACTAACGTTTTAAACAAAACGACCTAGTGAATATTGGCCCACAATGGACCCAAAGGGGTCGACGTGCTTAAAGCCAACATAAAAAAAAAAAAAGAAAAGGGGAAAAACTTAAAAGGGTAATAGCAGACCTAGGAAGCTACAAAAAAGTTTATATAAACAATGGTCCTATTTTCTTAAGAAAATTATGAAATTTAAAATTTGTGTTTTTTATAAGTAAGCCTCGTTTTTTGTTAAATGGAAAGCCATATAAACAAATAATTAATTAAAGTAATTAGTCATTGTTTCTCTGTAACAAAATATACTTCAAAGAAAAGTAGAATTTGTCATTATTAAAAACATTTAAAGATGACTTTTGAGTGGATAGACTAACCAAGCTAAGTTAGGTTTAAAAATTATTCACGAATATCATAGATTAAGACATCAGATCATGAATTATACTATAGATACCCCAGTTTTAGAAAAACTTTTATGTTTAGTAAGCTTGAAGTCCATATTAATTAAGTAGAAGTTGAAAAAAATGAGGTGATTTGATATTCTTTTACCTGAAAGTAACTCTTTTTTTCTATGTCCTGGAGTGTATTATAATAAGAAAAAAAAACTGCACAAGCAGACATTTTGTTTAAAAAAAAAAAAAATTAAAAATAACAATTTTTCAAATATTTATCATCTAAATTGAACATGAAACTTTTTAATTAGGGTCTCTACCATAGAAATTGATCTGATCAACTAAATGTTTCCAATCCTAATATTTACATTTAAAAAGAAATGTGTTGATAATTAGAATTATTTTCATGAAAACGTAAATATTAGGATTGGTTTCTTTATCTTTTTGCATGATAAATAAATTTAAATTAAACAAGCCAAAATAAATTTCTAAACTATCAATATGTTGCCAATTCAGATATTTTTATCATTACTACATTAAAAGATTAAAGAGTAGTTCTGAGCTAATAGTGACATTTTCAAATACTTTGAATTAAAAGCCTTTTGTTTCGTAATCTTCTAAAAATTGGTCTTGCTATATTCACTTTGTTTCTAACATCAATGTGTTTCTCAACAAAATGGATATTTTTTTATGGATGTCATAGGTAATGTGAATTCTTCCTTAAGGTTTATATGTTTATTAAAAACTTTATTACATTTAAATAAATATAATTTTTAAAAACAAATTTTTAAGTTGATGTCACTTACTTGTAAATAGCATTTCAAGAGGGTTGTATCAATTATTTGTAACAATTGTTCATTTTTCTTTTTTTGATTTGAAAAGTGATCCAGTACTTGCTTATCTGGTTCAATATTCTTATTTTCAAGCATTACCTTATGTCTCACCTATAAAATAAATGAAAAAAAAAGCAACATTAATTAGCATCTTCAGGGCAGAAATAATTTCTTTGATTAGAATGAAACAGTTTCTAACTTCTAGCCCTCAACATAGAAACATAACCTACTTGTAAATTATTGAACGAAGAATTGTTTTCAATCGAATTGTTAGTCCACTCCTCCCTCATCTTTTAGGCTTTATGAGGTTTTTCCTGGGTTAGGGAAGAGACCAGAGATTAATGCCAAAGTTAAAAGTCCATCCTGCACCAGGACTCGAACTTATAATTATGATATCACATTAACATCAGTTACTCAGTCGACCATCCCTTAGAGATTAGCTTTCTTATTTCTGTTTACTTCCATTTCTGTAACATACAAGAGTCACCGATTTGTGACTGTAGAGAGGGGCTGGCCCTCTGCACACCCTTCCTTGACACATATGGAACAGAAATCATTTTCTTTTCAGACTTGGAGACTAAGAACTGGTTATTTGTTGGACCTTAGGTTTGTGAATAGATGGTATACCAATGCTCCTTGGCCCACTAGAATTGTTATAGGACTAGGGGATTGAGCAAACTGTAAAAGCTCGTTGGATTAATAAGCTCAGTTCCCAAAACCAGTCAGTCGATCTTTACCAAATATTCTTACCTTCAATTCTGAGAACCTGTGTGATAGTTCATTTTATGTTGATATAACATATATCAAGTATGTTATAAGATAAAAGATAGGTTTGAGCATATGATAATCCATTTTGCAATGACCATTAAATGCTGTAATTTAGCTTAAGGAAGCTCTGTTTATAGACAGGGACCATCAAAGAAAAACTTTAAATGGGGCTGTTTGCTTTTCCATCATAAACCTGGTTCCCTGGTACATAAACCTGGTAAAATGTAAAATAGCCTGGAAATAATACAATGGCAAAGAAAGGCACTGAATAGAGAGCAGTGGCGAAAAATAGTGGAGGAGGCTCAAGTCCTTGTAGGGCCGTAGCAGAAAAAGGTTATTCAGAATTCCAGTGTAACCTTTATCAACCTTTGATCTGATGAAATAAATGCTTAGTGCTCCTGTGGTGGCCCGACCATCAGTGTAAATAGTAATTCTATTCTCTTCCAGCCTATTGTTCAGTAGCGTCGAAACACAATGATCTATCCTCAGCAGTTCCAACTGTTGCATATTTGACGAACATATATACTTACATTGTATCTATCATACCTCCATACTCTGGCTCCTGTACCACAGACCATGAGCCATTAATGTCTGTATCACCATTGATGCTATTATTTGACTGTGTTGCCTAGTACATTTTTACCCTCCCCTTCCTCGCCTTTTTGGCTACATGGAGTTTTTCCTAGACCAGGGAAGAGGGTTTGGGATTATTGCCAGAGTAACAGTCCCCCTGGTCACCAGGATTCAAACTCGTAATCTTCAGTTTATCAGGTTGCCAGGAAATACGTATTTTGAATACACGTTAGCCCATTTGTCCAATTATATGAGGTAGGATTTTATTACCAAGAAGCCTCTTTAAGAATTTACAGCCCATTCTAGCCAGTAGAAGATAATAGTATTGGCTTTGGCTCATATTCCTTTGGTTACAAGTGAAGTGATGCATTGGGTTTGAACTAGCCAAACTTTGGAATTAAAGTTTGCAGAATGCCATCATGTTCTTCAATCAATCTAGCTATCATTCCCAGAAGAGGCAGGCACCATTAGGCTCCTCCACCATTTCCTCTCTGTCAGCTAGTAATATAGAAGCCAGCAAGGTGAAGGTGAGATAAATTAATATTCGACATAATATGTTTGCTAATACCAAATTAGCTAAGATACTATTGGAACCAAATCCACCCTCATTCTAATTCAATAACCTCACTGTATAAGGAGAATGATTAAAAGGTATAGAGAGAACTGGAGGTAGATTCATCCGACTAGATAGACTTTTTAAATCGACACTCCTATCTAGAGTCACAAAACTCAAAATGTACAAATCCTTGGTTTGACCAGTTTTGTGCCATGGAGCCAAAGGCTGGATAGTAGCTGACAAAAAGGCACTAAGGATTTTAGAAAGAAAAATCATGAGACGAATTTTTGGCCCCTTATGCATACAGAGAGTGTGGAGGATAAGGATTAATCGGGAGCTGAATGAACTATTGAAGCACGAGGGTATTGTACGCTTTATTAAAGCTAGAGGAATTAGTTGGACACGTGGAAAGACTGCCAGTTGACAAAGCAACGAAAAAGATACTAAGAGAGGAATTTCCCGGAAAAAGGAAAAGAGGATGACTGAGAAAATGTTGGAGAGGTGACGTGGAAGAGGATTTAAGGAGAATAGGAGAGATAAATTGGAGGATAAGAATGAAAGATAGAGAGGATTGGAAAAAGGTCGTAAAGGAGGCCAAGGTCCACCTCGGACTCTAGAGCCCGTCAGTAAGTAGTAAGATAGACTTTTATACCTTAGTTGAGAGGTAGATTAGCCTCTCTTAATAAACAGAGATATTAATGCCCATAACCCGAACCAGTGATACATTTTAATACAGCTTCATTGACTTTAGCCATATTCACAAGAATTAAGGAAGACATATTAAACTGAATTAGAGAAAATTTCACATTTATTAAGAAAATTCAGAGAATCATACTACAATGGATGCCAAAATTGCTCAATTTTTGACAAGATCTTTCTTGAATTTCTATTGCTTTGTGAATTTTTTTTTGTTTTTAATCTAATTATTATTCATTTTCATAAATGTAAAATAGCCTGGGAATAATACAATGGCAAAGAAAGGCACTGAATAGAGAGAAGTGGCGAAAAATAGTGGAGTGGGCCTATGCATGTATATTTACATTTTATATTCAAGACATAAAAATTCACTGTTCTTAGAAAAATTTGATATAAAGATTTTTAATATATAGAACTTTTGAAATATTGATTGTATATAGGCAGGTATAAATAAAATATAACTTAAATAATAAAACTTAAACAAAAATGTTTCTGCATAAAAAAGGAATAATATTATTAGCAAGTAACTTCTTCTTACGTGAGTAAGGTATGTAATTAAAGCAACATAGCCAGCTTCTTCTAATTCATTATCACCTCTTCCTTCATCGCCACTTTGTAACAGAAGTCCAGGAAATAATTTAATAACTTCATAAGGATCTAAAAACCAGCATTAATAAACAAAATAAAATAATATAAATTAAAAATAATGTTCAAGTAGAAATAGTAAAAAAAAATGTCTATATTAAATATAATGAATAAATTTAAGGAAGCTGATAAAATAAACTAAAAAGAAAATATTCATAATTTAAAAAAAAAAACTAGGGCTAGGAGGGGTTGCGAAGAAAATTAATCCATGTGGTCCAGTTTTCAGCAATGTACGCATCAATGAAATGAAATAAAGATTTTTGGCTGTTTTTATGTTCTAAACTAACTGTGATATATAGAAAATAAGACAAAATGTAAAATACCAGTTTATATCTTACAGTTACTTGAAAAGTAAATGTGTGTTTCTATGCAAAAACGTAAGGCAAATCCTTTATGGTTTACAGTTGTTTGAGATCTTACCTTCAGTCTTTTTTAAATACTATAACAAAATAAATCATGAAATATGCAATACATGCTTGTGCAGAAGGGTTTTACTCTTTGAAAATCCTTTCGACAGTTCCATCTAGACCGTCCCAATATTCTTAAATAACCGCCAATGGGTGCTGAAAACTGAAGGTTTTACCCTATATGTTCTTTCTCAGGTCCTCTTTATTTTAACATTATATTTTTCATCAATAATACTTTTCGTATACTGTAAAGTGAATTTTAAAAACAGTTGTACAGTATGTCCTTAAAATAAAAAATATTGTAAAAAGATATTCAAATAATTTTGTATATAAACTCCTCGATGTTATAATTATTCATGAATGTAATGTAAATCAATTAATGTATTGATCATAAACATGATATATGTAATAATTACTTGTTTTTAGTTCTAAGAACTCTGCCATTGATTTTTCATACTTCTTATTGTGAAACAAATCAAATGCATACAATGTTTGGATCTGATGAACATTTTTTTGTTTCTCCTCTTCTGAATCATCAGCTACATTCTAAATAAAAATAATAATAATTATTGCAATGATTTAATTAGATGGGACAAAGAAATAATATTTAATGTTTGAGGGTTACAATAAAAAATAAAATACATATTAAATTATTACGACATTTGATAGGTTAGCTATTTTTATTTATTTATTTTTCTGCTGGCTTTATAGATATTTTGCCCCCTGAACTAGGTGGGGAACTTCACCTATCTTCTTGGACTACTGATTTATAGTTTATTAAATGCAGCTCCACAGCATCTTAGTTGATTCTACCTATCCATTTGGTTTTTGGTCTCTCACATGATCTCTTTATAACTACTGATGCATTCACTGTAGTGTAGCGGCTTCCTGATGCATTGCTTCAAGCTACATGTCCAGCTCTAACCTCCTTGCTTTCATATCAGAAGATAATGATTGATTTATTGATCCTCCTTCTTTATGCATTAGTACTCGATCCCAGATTGTTCTAATTATCGTGTGAAGAATTTTCCTCTCAAAATGAAATGGTGTTATACCCTCTGATAGCATTATACCCTCAACATTTTAGATCTCTAGAGATTTTTTGGTATTTTATGCCTTTGAAAGAGAAAAAGTTCTGATTTTGCTAATAATAAGCAGGTTCATTTATGACCATCGGTCATTTATAGTAGTTATAGTCAAGCCTAGGTATTTGAATCTATCTATTTTTGTGAATAATTTCTCTTCTGAGCTGATCATATAGTTGGAGTATGTATTTTGGTTTACTGTCATGCATTTTATTTCATCTTCATTAATTTTAGACAGATTTGCTCCAGTTTTCTTATCAGATTCTCAGTGATACGAAAATTCTCACTGATTCTCAGATTCAGATTCTCACTGCCCTCTTGATTGCTTCCAATACAGCTATATTATCTGTATATCCTAAGATTTCAAGATTTATATCCTTAGTTTTTATTATCATCTTATCATCACCTTCTCCAGGACTAAGTTAAACAGCATCGGTGAGAGCCCATTCCCCTGCCGCAAACCAATTTGAACTTTGAAGATTTCAGATAATTCTCCTTAAATAAGTAATCTTTATATAGGATCATTTGTAGATGCCTATGTAAATCTCATCAATCGTAGGCTGCTTTGAAATTGACCAATAAAGTGTGCACATCCTGAGCTAATTCCTACATATTTTTTTCAACTTGCCATGAGTATAACTAAAGTATGTCTGAGTAACAAAAGTTTATAAAAATAAAAATCTCAGATGGCATGTTTTAAGATTTTCAAAACAATTTGAAAAAAATGTTTGTTTTAATGTTTTAAAATTAGCACTAAATTGTATATCTACAAGCATTTTTGTAATAAAAAACATAATAAAAATTAGACTATCTCTACAATTTTCAAAAATTAATATTAAAAAAATACTCAGGAATTAAATAATTCCTTTAAAATAAAAATAATAAAATTGTATATATATATATATATATATATATATATATAGATAGATAGATAGATAGATAGAAAAATAATTTTATTCTGGGACGAAGTCCCTTCAGAATAACAAAAAAGTACAGAAATTAAAATTTTACATCTGGCCAGATAAAAACAAACATAACAAATTAAGATAATGATAAGTCATTAAAGAAAAGAAAAGAAAAAAATATTGGTTATACATACTATATACAAAATAAAATATAAAAATCTATATAAAAAACTCTTGAAACCATACTAAGATATTTAAAACTATGTACGATGTTAAAATATAAATAAACCCTTTTAGAAAAAATAAAAAATACAGAAAAAATAAATGTATATTCTTCTTAACAGTAAAATCTGTTTCTGTTGAAACAGAAAAAAAAAAAAAAAAAGAGAAAAAGAAAGTCGAATCTATAATAAGTATTCAGGTCATGAGCTATATGTGAATATGGTCTTATATATAATGTGTAATTTTACATAAAAGATTAGCTGGTGCCTGACTGTTTTTGGGACAGGAATTGGAATAGGAGGGTTTTGAATGTAGATAAGGATGAAGAATGTCGAATTTTGATTGGAAGGGAATTCCAGAAACTAACAGAACGTGCAATAAAGGAGTTTTGGAACGAGGCAGATCTGTGAGAAGGAATGTAAAGGTCGGAAGGTCGAGATCTTGTGGAGAGGGAGTGGACTGAGGACTTGAATTGGAGAAGGTTGTAGGCGTAGGAAGGACGATGATTGTTGATGATATGATAGAGGAATGTACCTAGGAAATATTGTCTTCGAATGGAGGGGAAGAGCCACTCTAACTCAGTGTAATGGTGAGAGACATGGTAGTATCTCGGGGCACCAATTACAAATCTCACGCAACTGTTCATTGATGTATATATACATCATGATGTAAATATTACATAGTAAATTTAAACAGTGACGTCATGAACTACTATCAAAAATGGACAAGAGGCGGAGAAAGACAGATAGAAGCAGAAGCAAGAGCCATATGTTAAGGAGAAAGTGACCAGATGGGAAGGAAAGATCATGGAGACCAACAGAGAGTGACAGGTGACCAACAAGTAGTGAGTGTCTAGACGAAGACAGGAAAATAGAAGATTAAAAGAAGACATTGTAGAAGTTTAATACAATAAAGCCTGCAGCATCAATACAAAGGAAGATTCACTGAGGACCAGAGAGAGTGCAAAATAAATAGTGACATTTAGAAAGTGCCAAGAGTAGACCCCGACAAAACTGAATGGAAATTCATAAATATTTCATAGAAAATGGATGTATGCTTTTGGATTATATAATTAAGGAATGCGTGTTGTCCCAACCCAACCTGAGAAATAATTTATAGTAATTTAAAATAATTTTGTAAAATAAATATAATTTGGTTCAGAAACTGTTTGTTTACCTCAATAGCATTTCACTGCTTAGAAATAATTCAGACTTTACTAAGATGTCAACGCGTCATTTTCGAATAATTTTGTTTTACAAGTTTAAACTTGGCCAGAATGGGGCCCAGATGGCCAGAAACATCAATTAAGTCTGGGGCGAGAGTAGCAATAATGAGTGCTCTGTTGAACGGTAGTTCAATAAATTTTGGGAGGTAGACCTCAGCCTTGAAGACAAAGAAGATAGTAGAAGGACTTCCTCTCTTGATGGCGATGTTCTGCAGGATTTGGTGGAAGAATAACCTAGAAGAAACTGTTCGAGAACATGAAGGGAAACTTTACCTTAGCAAATCGACCTTCAAAGACCACCTCAAGGCGATTGGAAAGGTAAAAAAGCTTAAAAGTTGGGTGCCACACACCTCAGCAGAATTGTTACTTGTGATGAAAAGTGGATACTTTATGGAAATACTAGACGTTGGACAGTAGCTCAATAAAGGAGAAGCAGCAGAACATTTTCCTAAGCACCCAACTTACCAAAAAAAGATGATGGTTGCTTCAGTTGCTTCATGGTGGGCTTCATTTGGTTTGATACACTGCAGCTTCTTAAATCCAGGAGACACCATCAATGCTAAATTGTATTGTAACCAAATTAATGGAATGCATCAGAAATCGGCACTAATGAAACCATCTTTGGTCAATCGGATGGGGCCCATTTTATGCATGACAACACCCGGCCACATATCTCATATGTGATGTCACAAAAGCTATTGGAGATTAGATATGAAACTCTGCCATATCCACCCTACTCTCTGGACTGTTCACCTACGGATTATGATCTTTTAAGACACCTGGACCATTACTTACGTGACAAAAAATTTAATGGACAAAGGGAATTTAAAAATGTGTTTTTGGAGTTTATCAATTCTAAAGATGAGAAATTCTATTCCGAGGGAATGGAAAAGTTGGAAGAAATGTATTGATAGTAATGGAGACTATTTTGATTAAATAAAACAGTTGAAAATCTTTCTTTTTTCTTTTCAAACCAAAATCCTGCATTATTTCCCAGACAACCAGAATGACCCTAGAGAGAAATGCCCAATAGGCTGGGAGAAAATAGAGTCTATATTAACAACATGATAATATGAATTAGAAATAATAATATATAATTACCGCTAATTTGAGAGCTAGTTCAAAGTGCTTGCCTTGAAGCAATAATTTAATTTGCCTGTGAAGAGGTATAGCAGTCATTAACCAAATTTGATCTGTAGAGGCAAGATAAGCAACCTGAAACATGAAATAAGAATTTATGTAATTGATGAGCGTTTGTTTTTATAGTTTTCTTGAGAACTAGAAGTGATTCAAAGCTTTTTTTTTATTTATTAATTTAATGAAATTTACAACTTTATAAACAATACAACTAGTAAAAATGCACATATAGAAATCATGACATGAACAGACTTGAAGAGATACTGCCCAGTGGTAGTACTCCCTATAATTCAAAGCTAACTACCAATTTATCAAGAATACAAGTGTGAGGGGAGGTCAGAGGTAGTGATGGGGTGTGACAGAGATTTTCTGTCACAGCTACGACAGTGACAGCTCCGGGAAAATCACTGTGACGAATCACACTGATTTTTTTTTTCTGATAAGTATATAACGCTTCGCGAAAGCATCACTGTGAAATCATAGTTTACGTGTTTAAAATTATATTGAAATAATTTTTTTTTTTCTAGTGATAAATTTTGTATTTGACGGGGGGAAATATCTGAGGGATCCCTTGGTTTCTGTATACAGCCCTGCAGAAAATATTTGAATTTATTTACATTTTGATTAATTTCTTTCATTAATTTATATTTCAACAGTTAAATGAAAAACTTTCTGTTAATTATTTCAGACATGACTCATTCAGAAATATATGGCAATGAATATTCAATTCATCAAAGTTCAAAAAGTATTTTTAATAAAATTTGACGAATAACTATTATTTTAGAAATAATTATTTAATGATTATTTCTTTAATTCATTTATTAAATAAATGAAGTCAACAATGCCCAGATCGCTGAAGCAAAAAAGAAGTGATAGAGCGGAGTGATCAGAGCTGTGATTTCACAGCGCCTACAGTGATTGTCACTGTTGGAGCGCAGTGATAAGAAGTGAGATTTCACAGCGCTTATCACAATTGAAGTGCTGTTCTCAGTGTTGTGTCCGGAATGCTACTCGTTAATTCTAATTAAATGATTTTTAAAATTTAATTCGATTACAATTTTAGGTACTTATTTAGTAGCGGGTAGCGTCCGACTGCTATCTGCCAATGTTTATAACCTTAACACTGATAAGCTATGCGTATTCATTTTTATTGTATTATATTCATATTATTATATCTTTTTATTCATATTTATAGTATTGTATTGATATTATTGAAATTGTGAACAAAAACAGAAACAAATTTAATAATAAAAAGATACTTTTATTTTACAACATATATGTACTTTCCTCTCGCGTAGTTCGACGACTTTGCCAGGCCCTCCAATTTTTTTATTCGACCTGTATAAGATGTCATTGGCACAAACTTCTCTTAAAAATTTGTTCCATGCTACGATAGTTGCGATGTATAGTTTGAGCTGCTCTTTTCCCCACTGTATTGTTGTAAAAAAGAAATCTTCGACCCCTCTAACCACGTTCCTTTCCTTATAGAAACAGTTTTGTTACAACCACGAAAGCATCTCCATTTAATCTTCTCGTCGAACTCCATTTTATGACCTTTATCACAATATTTCACCTTTGCGAATATCCCGGCGTCTTGAAAATATTTTATAGCCTCTTCTTCTGAAGACGGCAATTCCCACAATGTGACAACATCCATAATTAAATAACACTAACTCACAGCTAACACAAGAAACAAAAAATAAAAAAGGGAATAACTTAGGTTAGAGGAGATAAGGGAGGTTATGTGAAATGAGATTAGATAAGAAGGGAGGTTTTGAGGCTACTCGCTACTAAATAAGTACCCAATTTTAAATGTGGTATGAATGGTAATATTGAGTATTTATAAATTGGCCCTAGAAAAGTAATTTGTACAAATATTTTGATCTATTATGTTAAATGCAATATTGTAATAAGATCTACTTATTTCTATATTATTATGCTTTTCCTTCACTAAACAATATATTTTGCGAATTGCTCACATGGGCCAGCGGATTCATATGATAACCAGGTTCCCTTATGTATTCTTCTGTGCTGGAAGAGTGACCCTCCAATAACCATTCCCTTGGATGCAACAAAGTTAACGAGGCGCTGGCCATTTTCATTAGTTTGTTCGTGAAGTAGGGAGATAGATCTCTTCCTTTCCAATCTTAGCATTAGAGTCTCCAGTGATGATCTTGATGTCGTAGCTTGAGCAGGTGTCGAGGGTTCTTTCAAGAGAGTCATAGAAACTATCCATTTCTTCATCATCACCTACTTCCGTGGGAGCGTGTTCACAGATGATGCTATAATTGCAGACCCTCTCCTGTATTCTGATGTGGCATATTCTGGGACTCACAGGTTTTCATCTAATCACCAGCTGTCTGAATTTACCCATAACAACGAACCCCACACCAAACTCGTGGGTGTTCTCACGGCAGCTGGAAAATATGGTGTGGTTCTTCTTCTACATTATGCCTTGGCCCGTCCATCGGATTTCCTGAATGGCAACTATGTCTAATTTGTAAAAATCTTTTTGATCTAGGAGCAGTTCCAGGTCGATATAAGGACAAGGTGTTCCAATGTCCTATGTCAAAGTTCTGACCATTTCATGGGGGGCGCCTGGTTGTTTCCTTAAGAGACTGATCACTTCCGAGGCTGTTGGGTTTCATGATACAGTTATTTAAGGGGAGCTGGTTATCATATTATTATTTCTTGTTATCACATTTACTGAATGTATTTTTATTCTTAACACAGTTGTAAATATCACTAATAAAAAAATTAGAAAATTATCTTTCTACATCAACAGGCGTGGTAGGGGCAAATTTATATCCACTTAAAATTACCAGGTTGAGGTCAATGTTGCTGGGAACATTGAATCTTAGCCATTTAAAATTTTGTTAATACCTTAGAGAATGGTGAGACCTAATTTTTTTCCAAAAACTTCTTCCATTTTTTTAAAGAGAATTATTAAAGTTTAGAGTGGAAGGTGGGTGCTAAGTCTTCAAATGTGGTTGATTTTATTGTTTCGTTCATAGAATTGTATATCTTCAATGTTGCATTTTAATTTATATATATAAATAAATATTCATTTACATACATACCAAGTCTATTGTAATCTTTTCCACTTCAAATGTAATCTTTTACAAATTAATTCACACTTGATTAAATTTGATTTGGAAAAGGTTGCATTTGAAATGGAAATGTTTACATCTGATTTGTTAAGGGTTACATTTGAAATGGAAAAGGTTACAATGGACTTGGTATATATGTAAATGAATATTTATTTATATATACAAATTCAAATGCACATTGAAGATATGCAACTCAAGATTCCAATCTTAGGTTTATTTTCAATGAACGAAACAATAAAATCTACCACATTTGAAGACTTTGCACCTACCTTCCACTATAAACTTTAATCATTTTCTTATTAGATGTTCACCAATTCAAAGAAATCCATTTTCCCTCCTTGTCCCATGTAAACAGTTCTTTGTAAGAGATCATATTTCTGTTTATTTAATTTGCCAAAAGTATGTTCATAATTCTTATCACATTTGAAATCTTGAATTTAACCTTACAACAATAGATATAAAACAGTTTTTGCAGCTGACGGGAATCCAGCAGTATCAGGCTAAGTGGGTGAAACCTTAAATTAAAAAAATGGAAGAAGTTTTTGGAAAAAAATTTAGGTCTCACCATTCTGGAAGGTATTAATAAAATTTTAAATGGCCAAGATTCAATGTTCCCAGCAACATTGACCTCAACCCAGTAATTTTAAGTGGATATAAATTTGCCCCTATCATGCCTGTTGATGTAGAAAGATAATTTTCTAAATTTTAAATTTTTTTATTACTGATATTTAAAACTGTGTTAAGAATAAAAATACATTCAGTAAATGTAATAACAAGAAATAATAATATGAAAACACTTGTTGAGGAACTACCCACTGGTAGCACTCTAAAAATGTATTTACAATAGGACATCTCGAGGTAATCTTCTTTTCAGACGACTCGGAAGGTTCTCAGGGATCGAAAAGGAAGCAAGGTTAGAAATGAGAGGATTCGGATGGTTTTGAAGTTTATTATGGAAGGATAGGTATCTGGATTGGGCCAAATTAGAAACATAAGGAACATTAAGGTCATTATGGATGACTTTATTAGTGACAAACCTAAACCTGTACCACTACAACCCATGAAGGGTCTAGGATTCAGTACTATTTAGGAAAAGCACTGTTTCTAGGTCAACGGTTGTGCAAGGAGGTGATTTGAACGAGATCACGCTCAACCGCCAGGTTTTCCCCTTTAATCAATTATTTAATTAAGGGTACCCACTTTATAGAGGCTGGGTGTGCCCCAGGAGGATCTCCCGACCCAGGATCGCCCCACGGCCAATAAAACAGATAAATAAATTTTCTGCCATGAACCGGAGTTTGAACCTGGGACCTTTGCATTGGAAGCTCAGTGCCCTACCACTGAGCTACCCCACTCCCTTGACAAGTGACAAGATAAGGTATAAAATTTTTTAACTGAGCTAAAGCTAAAAGAATACAGCTAACAAATCATAAATACCATTAAAGTAACATGAGTCCTATTTATTATATCACTGGTTGATTATGGATTGTACGATCTGTTGATTATGGATTCACGATCCGTTGATTATGGATTGTACGACTATTAGTTATTTAACTGTTATTTTCCATTGCAAAGTTTACTAAAAAGGAATTAAGAGATTTGCATTGTCTGCCATAGACAGGTCAAAAGTTATCACATTAATTGTAAGTGGATATTGTTGGAATATCACAAAAGGAAATTTCATCAAACTATTCATTAATTTAATTTTCTAAAAGGTTACATGACAATATTTTGGAATAAACGGACATTAATACATAATTATTTAAATGTAATATCAGATCTAGAGTTATTAAACTACAGTAAATGTATTTAAGGCTATAAACATATGCTTTATACATCCATGAAATGATTTTATTTTTTACTTCTTCTTTCACACAAATGCAATGAAATAGTTTTTTAAACAATGTCATTGCCTTAATTAGGTGGATTTTGAATACTTTATTCAAACAGAAAAATATTTTAAAAGTTTACATTTAGTTAATAAATTTCATTTAATTCCCTTGAAAACATGTGATTTACGTTCAATATTATTAGTTTTCAAAAATTATTATTTATAACTTTTTTGCTACTCTCCATTACTTTCTACAACTTTTTATATTAAATATTGTTTTCTCTAAAATTCTCTGATTTCCAAAGATATATTATATGTATACCTTCTGACTAGTATTTCCAGAGATTCATTTTCGACCTGAATAAGCATGTTTATTTTTTTCTCCTTTATTCCATTATCAAATTCTTTCAAAAGTTATATTTGTCATTTTTTTCTAACTCTTAATAATGAGAGATAGTTAATTATTTAAAATAAACCATATTAAAGGTACTTTAGAGGAAGATACATATGAACCTTTGGCATTTAAGCCCTGTAAAGTGACATCAATGGAGATAAGACCTAAATGATATTAAAGACCACTGAATTATACAATGATATGATGATACAATGAGTTTAATCAAAATCATTAGAGCCATTTTTGAAAAATTGTAAAAATGTGTTTCAGCATTGATGGCACTTCTGTTTAGCCAATTTTAAGGAAACAGTTGCTAGGACATCTAAAGTATATACCTATCTTAAATACGTAATATCAATTTCAGATACACACAGTGTTAGTATTGAGTGTTCAAATACACACAGACCATTTTTCGGGACTTGATTATTTGGACTCAGGGTACTCCAAAACGTATATTTCCGATGAAAATTCAGATTCCAAAATTTTCACGATTGCAATACTTACCCTTACTATATATAAAATATATATGTAAGTGAAAGTAAAAAGTTACACTTGAAATCGAAAAGGTTAAATTTGATTTGTAAAGGGTTACATTTGAAGTGGAAATGCTTCGTTAATTAAATTAATTGTTCATTTAATTAAATTAGTCAAACTGCACAATTTCATGCATTCATCATCAAATATGTAAAAATATGCAAAATAAAATTTGGCTAATTGCATCACAGTGTACTAATTCGTATAGATATTTCATCAGCGGTTAAAAAAAATTATGCAAACAAAATATGCAATTGTATAAAATTCCGGGCTCTGCTTATAACAATGAGTCCATTTTAAATAGTAAAATTTTGCCTTAAGGCAGAAGAAACCTAGTCTTTAAGTACTTAGTTATTGATTCATTATAGCATTATTTTAATGATACCTTTATTTAACCTCAACCTTCCCATCAAAAATTGAGATTGGCGATTATGACTACTTACTCCTGATTTTCCTTTGGTAAATGCTTTTGCCTTAACTGGCAACGGAACAATATCCAATGGATCTTCAAGTCCCCAACATCTTATTTCAACTGATTCACCTAGCAGCCCAATCAAATATGGTTCATCATATCCTAAAAAATACAAAAAAACAACTTGTAAATGAAGTTGATTCCAATATAAAATATATATAAAGGAAAACCTCTTCATAGGAATAGGACACTTGTAATAAATTAAATTGTCCATAATAGAAAAACTGAAATATAAAAATGATAAGAAATTATAAATTACTGAATTAAAATTGTATTTTATGATCATATTTGTAAATTTTCATGTTTTGATTTCAAATTTACAATTTAAATATACTTTTATTAAGAATAATATTTCCTTTATAATAAATACACAAATGAATTTTTAGCAAAAATACGTCCAACTTTAAAATTGTATAGTATTATATTGTAAATTCTGGGAAAATGAATATAAGAGGTAAAGAATATCAAAGATAAATGCTGCGATATTATTATATATATGAGCATATTTATGAATTAAGAAATCATTGCAGTAATAACCAATGCAGGAGTGAACTCAGACACAAGCTCTGAAAATCCATCTAATTATGAAACTGAAATATTGTGAAAGTGTGTTGTAAAGAAGACAAGGCAATAATACAAAATCAATACATTAAAATAAAACTGTATGTATATAGAATGTTCCTTGTGAAACTTTGTAATTTTTTTTCTTCAAAAATTGATAAATTATTGTTTATTTATTAATACTTATTTGTATTTAGATTATTCCAAACAATTTTCACATTTATAGCTAAATGAAACACATATTTTTGTAACAAAAAAAAACTATTTATTATTTCTTTTGTTTTTTAACCAAATTGTTTCTATAAAATTTACAGATTTTTGATAAAACTGAAAAGAATGTGTGATATACAATTACATTATAATTGTATAATGTGTGCAGGGAGAAGTGTTACCTCTCCTCTCGTGGAATCATCACATTTGTCCACTGAGAACTAACTGTGGGCGAGCTTTAGATCTGAGAAAGATTTTAACCTAATAATGTCCGTAATACCCAAAGCAAACTATTTTCATGTGGATGAAATAGCCATCATTAGAAATACAATTCCATGCCAAAGATTAGTATGATTCACCTGCCTTGGGCAATTCCTGTTTTCAAGCGCAGCATATATATTATGTTTCATAAATTATATGAAGTAGTTCTGAATTCATAACCTTATTTTTATTTTATTTTGTGTGTGGCCTAATTCAAGGTGACCTTTGTAGATTGCTGATTTTTAGGTTGTTGTGTATTGTACAGTATTATTTGGTATAGTAGTTATCGAGTGCCTCTTATGCTGCTAGGCTGTCAAAGTAAATTACCTTTCAGCTTTTCTTATAACACGGTCACAACTTGCCAGCTTTTCTAATTGAAATACTGAGGCAAATTAGCCAAGATGAATTAAAAACATTTAGGATTATATTTTTTGAAGCTATCTGCTCCTGAGCCATATGTGTAGCACTTTTTGTCACTGTTAAGGTCTGCACTGATTCCTTCTGTCAATGTAGACACGATATTTTGTGTCAAGATATTTTCAGATTTGTATATCAGATTGCATAACTAACACTCCGTCACGTTCAATTCTTTGAAGAAGTGTACAGTATCCTTCCTGTTCCAGAATATTGGAATATGTCTTTTGTTAATTAAGCTTGTAAATAGTTTTAAAGGCTTAGGATTCTATCTCCAGTTTAAGTGGAGGTATGTTAAGCATTATCTCCATACCAGCTGCTGGAATACATTGTACCACCAAAGCAAAGCTGAGTGAAGCAAAATATGTGCCTAATGGCAGATATATAATGGTACAATGTGTCTAATATCCATGATATACAAACAATAGACTATTTTACGTTTGAGTCCTCAGTTTCTTCCGATGGTTCTTTTAAAAACTCATAGGCATTTGAGCTTTTTTAGTCATGTTGTTGACTTCACTAGTACAGAACAGTTAGAGATACAGTATTTTTCTCTCCTTACATTGAGTTAGCTGGATCACATTTATTTTTGGCAATTTGAATCTCTTTTTACTGAAGATGCAGACATTTAACATGTATGCATTGATGTTCAGCCCACTAGTTTCACACCAGTCCATCAGTATATGAATGAATGAAAATAATTTTATTATTCTGGGACTAGTGTCCCTTTAGAACAAATAACAAATACAGAATATATATTAATATTCTGGTGTGTCCATAAAATACAATTAAATATTTACAGGATGATTAGTAATAAAATAAAAGTACAGATAATAAAAAGATATAAAAACGTACATAAATATAAAGTAAACGTACATAAATATATGCTTAGCTATTTTTAGAAGACCTAAGAGAACGCATTTATTTACGATATTTACTGCAAATCAGGAAAGTGATGTCATCAGTGTATCCTCGTCCATTTCCCACATTTGCCCGTACATTCCTAGCCACTACTTTCTTTCATGTTTTTTTTTTTTTTTTTAAAGAAACAAACTTTATTCTGGGACAAGGTCTCCTAAGAATAACAATAATGAACGAACAAAAAACAAACAAAAAAATACACATCTGGCCAAAAACTTGCACCATACAACTCCATTCTAGGTAGGCACCCTTTGAACTGCTGATTTTCTTTCTCAAGATTGTTTTTGAACGTTTTGTAATAGATTTACAAATTTAATTAATCAAAATTCGAGACCCTAAAATGCACTTCCCTAATTCCAACCCAAATAACGTACAAATTTCCAATCCTCTAACTCAATTACAAGAGGCAGCGAATGTGCTCTTAAACTTTAAAAAAATGCAGAAACCACAAAAAAAAATTGCGGGAGTGGGTGGAAAAAATTTAAACCCACAAAAAGATCTCTACAAATCAATTTACATACAAATTTTCAATTCATTAACTCAATTAAAAGGGACTGTAAAGCTGCAGAGAACCTTAAAACAGGTGACAACCAATAAAAAAATGGAGTGGATGGAGAAAAAAATATTTAGAACCCCCAAAAAGCTTTTCTCTATTGCCAAAAGTCACATACATATTTTAACTTAATTAGGAGGGGTTGTATATATAAGTAAACCTTAAAAAACGCTAGTACAATGAAAAAAATCTGGTGCAGTGTGCGCATCACACAACTTTCACTTACCACCCCCCTCAGCAGAAATAAGTATTTTCAGACAAAGGAGAAGTGAAAGTAAAAATTATAGATGCTATAATTATTTATATTTCATTGTGGGTATTTTTATTTGTATAAGTACCCTTATATATACAAATTTTAATATTTATATCGGTGTAATCTATACAATTAAATATTAAATAATACCAAAAATGCATTTATGAAAACCGCATATTTATATTTATATAATATAGTCGGAATCCGTATTATATTAAGCTCATGTTACGTATGGAAGCTGTTATAATCTTTCGGGCGAGCTCGGATGCGGTCAATTACAACTATTCTCCGTTACGATTTTTTATTTCTCCTTTAGTTAATTATCAAATTCTTTCATATTTTATATTTAACTATCTTTTATATTAGAAATTAATGTGAAATAGTCAATTGTTTCAAATAAAAAAAATTAAAGGTACTTTAGAGGAAGCTAATATTGAAAATTAGCCATTTAAGCCCTGTTAGAGAACATCAATCAGAATAAAAACTACATTTTATTTAAAACTGCTTAATTTTACACTGATATAATGAATTTAATCAAAATCGTTAGAGCCGTTGCCGAGAAAATTGTAAAAATGTGTTTAGCCCATGATATAAAGTGCCACTTCCGGTCAGTCGATTTTGACGAAAAAGTTACCGTAACATCCCTAGCATATAAAAACCTTAAATATGCAATTTCACTTTCGTACGACTTTTCGTTTTGGAGCTACACTGTTAACACACAGACACACACACACAGACCATTTTGCGGGACTTTGTTATTTGGACTCAGGGGACCTAAAAATGTGTATTTCCGTTGAAAACTGAAATTCAAAAATCTTCACGATCGCAATACTTTCCTTTACTATATAATTCCTATATAGGTAAGTGAAAGTAAAAAGGGCATGGTCGGAAGCAAAAGTTGAGAGCCCCGAGAAGCTTCTCTATATTAACAACTCAATTCACATACAAATTTTCTATAGTTAATTTAGTCCTCTTCATGGATCTCTACTGAACAATCATGATAAAGCTGAAGTATTTTTGACTAATCACTTTATAATCAACTCATAGTTGAACAGAGGGTTATTTGGGGGAGTTAAAAAGTAAAAGAAGTGTTAAGCATCCATTGATGATTAATTTTCACCTGACTTCAAGTTTTGATTAAGAAATCAAAGAATAATTATGAGAAGAATTCAGTTCAAACTGTTAATTGAAAAACAATATCAAAAACTCAGATAAATAGATCAATAAACTGAGTGAGTAAGTGTAGGTTCCATAATTAGTACAGTTACATATTCAAGTTTAGTTATATTAAGGATGACAAAACATGATTAGAACACCATCTTTAATATATTTAAAAATATTTGTATCTATAAAGAAAATGAATAACTTTCACCTGTTGCAATTGGAGGAGCAGGCCATTTGACAGCAGACTGATTAATCGATTCACCCTCAGTGTTTAGAAGAGTCGTGAGTGACTCTTTAACAATTGCAAACATGTCATCAACTTTAATAACTATTGGTTCTGGTTGCCTTCCAGTTGGAAATAACTCTTGTGGCTCAGTACTAGGTAACTTAATAAAAAAAATTAAATACAATAACAGGAATTGAAAAATATTAAAAATAAACACTTTTCAGTCTAACTTTCAGTAGTCATAAAACAATTTTTGAAGCAATAACCAAGAAATATAGCCATCGAGAGAACAGAAAAGACTTATTTTTAGTAAAATTCAGTAAACACAAGCCCAGATTCTGCAGCGATAAATTGATAAATTACTACACTAATAATGGCCTTAGCCTTTAATATTTAAGATATTTAATAAAATTAGATGATCATTTATTGAAATTGAATAATTTGTATATTACATAGTTAATGACAAATTACAAATTGAAATTAACAATGGAATTTGTAACTATGTATTGCAAGTTACAAAAACATCTAAATCAATTCTTAATAGTATCATGTTTCAAAAGTTTTATGTTTTCAAAATCTGAGATATATCACTTTTCTCAGAAGAGGCTAATGTTGAGAAATGACACTCTTACAGTGTAAGAGTGATAGGGCTATAAATATTTACATACCTTTATCATATTAAATGAGTGAATTTCCTTATTACAATCTAGTTTTGTTTAGTTTACAGGCTTTAATATGATATTTACTTTTGCCTAATGTCCATTTAGCCAAGATAAGTATCTACTTCAATTAGTAGGTATTTGAATCAAAATTCATGGAGTACCGTACAGTGCTTTTCTATTTTTCATTTACTATCAGAAAAAAACTAGGAAAAATAATTACTTATGTAATAGAAACATTCAAGGAGACTTTAAACATCACAAAAATCCTGGCAATGGGTCTCGAAAAACTTATTAGATTAACGGAGATGCATGAAATAGTAAAAGCATATATATACCCAAAAGATATTTATTTTTAAGATATTTTAATCAGTTATTTAACGTTTTCTCTAAGCAGGTGAATAGTTTATGAATTGTTAAATAAGTTAAATTGTTCAATATAATCAACGAGATAAGTAAATTATTCAAAATAAGAATAATTAAAACTGCTTTTTCACAAGGGAAGATTTGCATTCATGACTGAGATTAAAATATTTGATGTGCTCCGAATCGTAAAGTTTTACTTGCATATTACATTTTAAAAAACTGACTATAGAAATTGGGACATT
This sequence comes from Nezara viridula, assembly GCA_928085145.1. Classification (NCBI taxonomy): domain Eukaryota; kingdom Metazoa; phylum Arthropoda; class Insecta; order Hemiptera; family Pentatomidae; genus Nezara; species Nezara viridula. The sequence goes on along the minus strand of OV725077.1, from coordinate 112,575,432 downwards.
TTATCCATCCTAAGGAAATATACAATGATAGGGAAATTGACATCTACGTATTTTTAAACTTGCTGCAATAGTCGGGTGCCTTTCACCATAGATTACAGCTCCTAGCTAATAGATTTCGTTCCATGTATCAGTGCGTGTCAACATCCTAAAGAGTCTTTGAGTTTCGTTGGGGGTGTAAATGCATACACTCATATTTACAGGAGTGATAATGAACACAATAATATTCCCATAAAATTATAATGAGATATTCTTCTTCAGTTATTATAAATTTATTTTACAATAATTAATAATATATATTAAATATGCAAAATTTAATAGCTTCTGAAATCCATGTCCATGTCCATCCTATGCATGTTTTGCTCATTGGGCTCCCATGAATATACACGGTATTTTGATAATAGAAAACCCAAATATCATTAAAAACTTCAAAGGAAAAATACCCCCACAATGTGACTGTTCAAAGGCTGTTTAATTAATAAAAATATTTATTTTTAAGATTATATGAATAGGACAATATTCACTATTACGTCTCCAAATAGAACCATTTTAAATTTTATTTGTTTAGTAATAAGGAATATTTATTCACACTATTATGTGAATATAACAATATTCTTTACCGCACCTGTAAATACAACCAATCGTATTCATATTTACAGCAGTGATAGCAATATATGTGAACAAGATAGCAAATATATGTATTTAGACTTGTAATTTAAAAAAAAAAAAATATACTTTTTTAATAAAACATATTTATATATAATTTTATGTGAATATAACAATATTATTTATTACATATGTAAATACAATTACTGTGGAATGAGGAGAATTTTGTGCTGTAGCCCTCTGATATAAAAAAATAATTTATTTTTTTTAGATTATATTTATTTCTGTGTGTAATCTGTGCTAAGCACTTAAAATATAACAATATGTATTATTTTTAAATTGTAATGTATATAAAGTTACAAAATGTATGCACGTGTTAACAAAAAATAAATAAATATCTTATCTCTGAAAGCACTATTGTTTCTGTATTTCATTTCTTAGCCCAGCATTTTTTTTTTATGATATAATTACCATTATTAAAATATTTTTTTTAAATCTTCCTTAGATATAATTCCTAAATTCACAGCTGATGAATTTGACAGTACTGTTATTAACATCTGTAAATACAACAGTATTCCCCTTTATAGGAGTAAATACGGATGGAAATATGGGTTTAAATTAAAAAATTTTAATAAAATTAATATTTGTTGAAGAATAAGAATACTCATTCATACGATTATATGAAAATTTTCCCATTCACAAACTACTGTTTTGAAAATCCACATAAAAATAGTACCGTAAAACTCATACAAACTATATCTAAAAGATAAAGAATTGATTTTCTTGAAAAAACAGAAATTAAGAAAAATAGAAAGAAAAACAACGTGCAATGTTCGAATGTTAATAATAATCAATTTGATGATTCTGTGTTCATTAAATTAGTAGCGCCTAAAGAAATCAAGACGTAGGAGATGACGAATGTACATCAAGACAATAGTTTTGTTTTTACTTTTAACCGTCATCTGACAAGCAGGAGAGGAGGACTGTAATAAATTACGTGATAATTAGTTTTTATTTAATTGGTATGTTTTCATTTATTATATAGATTGATATATAAATCTTACTTTTTATTATTGTTAATTTTTATATCCTTAATTTTTACATGATTATTATATTTAGCATGACGAAGGAGCTAAACTGGTAGTAAGATTAAATAAAGAATTATATACAGGAGGAAGTCTTTTTATTGAATTTTATTTTTTGTTTATTACTCTATCTGTTAGATGTTTCGAGAAATATTCTTCCCATCATCAGGAACATATAATACTATTAACAGTTAACATTTTTTATTTTATAGGGTAAAAAAAGTATAGGATAAAGGAGCATAAATAAATAAAAAAATACTCTTTTTTTTTTTTAAATTCCCGTACATTTCCAGGTTTGAGAAATTTAAAATGGTTAAAGTTAAATATTCTTAAACTTACTTAATGTGTCCACCTGGTCGGTGAGAATATTGTTATTTCCATCCCTAATTCTAATTGTTACGGGTCCTTAACATTTATGTGATCTTTTTTTAGTTTTGTACATGTCTCATAAATTATTTTCGATTATATTGCGGTTTTTTTATCAGAAAAATACAGGGGTCATCCAATATTTGATCGTGAGAAATATGGATTCAATGTAGGAGCAGCCTAATACAAAGGTCTCTAATACTAGACCAATATTTCTTCAATATCCATTTCGGAACAAAATTTGAACAATTTACAAAAATTGTGCAATAGATAGAAGCCTTTCCACACCTGGATGAACTGCACACTATTATTCACAGATTTCTTTTTAGTCATGATCTCCCTGAAGCAGGTAATACCTAAGACCTGAATGGAAGGGGCTATTTTACCATGAGTACTATACCTCAGATTAATTAATGCTAATTACAGAATTCCGACTGAATAAAAAACAAATTTAAGTTTAATAAAATTTTAAGAATTAAAAGAAGATTATCATAGATTTACCTTAATTATATAATATCCTCCTCTATAACCAACACATATAGATTCTTTCACCCAAGCTATAGCTCTAGGTGTATCATTTAGGGTTATTGGCTCATAACCAGTAAAATCTAAAAATTGCCGTGACTTGAGATAGTACAGCTGTAGTTTACGTTTCACGCAAACACATAATCTTACAATTGAACTTGAAACTCCAGTTAAAGACACACTGGGCTAAAAAAAAATAGAATAAAATAAACACTCATATGTCATGAAAGAGAAAAAAATTCCAAGACAAATCAAAAAAATATTACTGTTTGATCAAGTGCAAATAAAGTTGCTCCTTTTGTTTTTTGCAGAGTATTCATTAAAGGGCAGTTTATATCAGCCAAATCATGCATGCTAACTATATTATCAGATAATTTTATAATAATATCATATTCAGGAACCAATGCTAATTGATTGATTGGTTTTTTGTTGAAGTTTTTATGATATCTATGCAGCTTTACTTCAGGTTTCATCTCACCATACCCAGGCGTAACATTATAAATTATTAAATGGCCTTGTTTAGTTCCAATATACAATTTATCATCTGAAATATTCAAAATAGATTAAAATATCTAAGTCTATATCTTCCTATAAAAATATAATAAAATAAATAAAATAGAAATAAGAGGTAAAATTTCAATTATTGTTTTTATAATTATATAGCTTATTATATACTTTAGCATAGGCACAGAATTACCTTTAGATTGGGAAGGGACAAAAAAAAAAAAAAAAATGTGGGAGTTTATTTTGGTGTAAAAATGATGTAAAATGATAAAATCAATATGCTTGTTGTGAGACAAACATAATACTGAATATTTAAAAATTAATTTAAATACATGTTTAATTAATGTAAGTTCATTTTGTTTATTTTTTACATGGGCAAACCACTGGGAGAGGGATACAGTCTCTATAACTTAAAATGAGAAACACATGAATGACAGGAAAATATTCTAAACTGACATCATCAGATTATATACTAAACATTTGTAAAGTAACATTTCAGCAGCTTCTCTGTCAAGGGGAAATCACAAACAGAAGAAATGGACCATGCTAAGGACCTCAATCTATAAGAATTAGTATTCTGGATGAGTAAATTACTATAAACTTCAGAAGGCTCCAGGGATGGACAGCCTACTTTTAGAGCCGTTCAAAGACGGGGAAGCATATCTTAGAGCCAAGCTATAACAATTAACTCAGAAAAGATGGGAAGAAGAAAGAATACAAGAAGTTCCGTAATTACAGAGACAAAGCACTTCTTTTAATTGTCGTATTCATACCATGAAAATATACTAGGCAACTACCAAGATGCAAACAAAAGAGAAAAGGATGCATAACAGGTGTTTGAAAAACAATATGAAGAAGCATGATGTGCATGCCTTATTTGTCACTTTTTAAACAGCTTATGATTCCGTGGAGAAAAACTGTCTTCGAGAGATCATGACTGAGACAAAAGCTACTAGGAAATGTGAAAGATTGAGGAAGGTGTCTACATATTATCCTGAATGGCAGATTCTGATACTAGGAGAAATATCTGAAAACTTCAGAGTTAGAAGCAGTGAGAACTCCTATTGATAATCATATTTGCCATGAAAAATATGTCAAATGTGAGGATTGAGGAGGCACCACATGAGAAGTGAATGAATAATGAATAAAAATGTAAACAATAGGAATATTTAGGTTGTGGTAAAATATTTATATCCCTACTAATAAGCCTATACCTAACCAAGTAGACTTTTCCTACTTTCTTAATCAATTTTAGTTTAGATATTTTATTAAATCACGTAGATTATTTGTAATTAACGTAAAAAATTTTAAATTTAAACTGTTGTAGGGGCAAAATGATATTCTCGCCCCCTTCAACCAATTAAAGTCTACACCTTATGCAATTTAGTAAGGAAAAAGTGTAAGCAGCACAGCACGATCACCAAGGTTGCATCTGTTGTTAATTTGTATTTGGAAAACAGATGAAAATATGTTATATTGATGCTTAACTTAGGGAATAGAATTTTGGAAGAAAATTAATCATGATCTAATTAAAGAGAGGTTATACTGTGAACATCTAATTCTAACTTCAATCCTCCTATAATCTTTGAATCCCCTGTATAACCAACAAGGAATTTTGGCCCACAAGACAAGTGGAGTGACATTTGATTGGAGGGTTTCATCATAAGGTATTTCCACTCTTAAGTTTTGTAATGAGTATGAAATAAATAATTATAATATATTTGTTTTTAAAAAATGGTTTGCCTAAATTTTATTCTTATTCAATTGGAGGCAATACATGGATAAATATATCCAAAAACGTAATGTTGTAGGTAAAAAAAAAGCAATTAAATGAGGCTACAGATTATATTACTAACCATAAGCAGTAAAGCATTCTATCTGAACAGTCAGCTTCATTAATTGTGTACAATCATAAGCTTGATGCATTTTTACTTTATTTTAGACTTTAGTGTAATCAATTCATAGACGTCTTTTAAATTGTCCACTAGTTTCAACACTAAGCAACAATAAACAAAAATTTGTTTTGTTAAAAATTAAGCGCTAGAGTTGATAACCTTCAAGAATGTTATCAATGACAGAAGACGGCAAACTGTTATCCTTTATCAACAAATCGGGATTGTGTAGTTCAATTTGAATATGCGGTTAAACTTATTATTTCAGATAGTTTTTCAAAAACAGAATTGGACATAAACTTCAATCATAACCATTTTTAATATATGGCAAAACATGTAATTTTGTTAATTTATACATTGCCGGCCTTAGGGTCAGGCAATTGCCCCAGGGCGCCGCAAAGTGGGCAAAATTAAATTATGGTCGATTTTAATGTATTAGGGATCACTAAGTAAGATAAAATAGTTTTAAATATATAATATTAAGATTTTATAATAGAAATCGTATGATAATGTGTAAATTAAACGTCAATAGTGCTATAAAATGCATATTAAAATAAAATTAAAAAGTGATTTTTATTCAGAATATTTTACTTAGTTTTAGAAAAATAACCAGAAAAGTGTTGAAAGAGAAGTAATAAATACAATGATGCTAAGAAAAGTAATTGTTATCAGCAAAAAATATGAATTAACAGGTTTTGAAAGAAAAGAAAGAAAGTAAGTTTTATTCTGGGACATTTAGTCCCCTCAGAATAGCTATAATGAACAAAGAAATGACAATTGCCTGACGATTGTGAAAAATTAAATGACAATTAAAAATAAATTAATTTACAAAGTTGTTTAACTTTAATATTAAAATAAAGAAACATGTAAATTTTTCATAGTATTAAAAATAAAGACACTGTAGTAAACATGATCTTGAAGTAGACATATGAATTTAAAGATGATAACATACGGATGAGTTCACGTATTTGTACAAATAAGCAATATGACACATACATAGTTATCTGCAAGATATCGGTATGGTGTAACTGACTTCTATAAAGTATAAAATAACTTTATTCTACATATATTCGAAAGATTGATTACTGAGGAGATGGAAAAATAAATTGTGTTTAAATGAGGTCAAGGATGAGGATTTCCGTAAAGAGGTTGGTAGGGAATTCCAAAACGAGTTAGCACATATGACGAAGGATTTTTTTAAAGGAAGCAGTTCTACGAGAATAAACAAATTTGAGGATTGGGATCCCGTGTTGAACGAATGAACAGAGGAACAAGGAGTAAAGAAATCAAGAAGGTAAGAAGGTTTTTTGGTTCTAAAGGTTCGGAGAAGGAATACACCTAGGAAATATTGCCGTCGGAAAACTGAATAGAGTCACTTCAACTCGGTATAGCAACTGGAGACGTGGGAGCGTCTGAGGACTCCAAGTATAAATCTAATGAAACAATTCATTAGCTTTTTTAATCAGATCTCAAGCCCGCCAGACAGTCCATCGTATTCAAGACAGCTATAATCGAAGTGAGGAAACTAGGAGCTGACGGATTTTAAGGAGCATAGAGTCACGGAATCTCAGGAACTGTTTGAAGGTAGCAATGGACTTTTGGATAATTCGGGAAATGCAATTATTCCAGGACAGATATTGATCAAACATTGCCCCAAGGTTTCTTACGGAAGTGTGGAAATGTATGGGTATCCCATTGAGGATAATAAGAAATGAGATATATCATATGTTTGGATCCAATGAGAATGGCTTTGGTCTTCTCAACATTCAATTTTAAATCATTGTTTACTGCCCAAGTATTAATACTGTCGATATCTTCTTGTAGCCTTTGGATCGCCTCAAGCATCTCGGTAGGATGGAAGAAAAGGTAGATTTTGCATATAAATGGTGTTATGAGTGGTGAATGGAATCAGGAAGGTCGTTAATATAGATGGAGTTGGGGAGAGCGAAGATCCCTGAGGAACACCACGAGTTAGTAAGAGAGGGGAGGAAGGAGTTTTATTGGGAATGATGACTATATGGGATCTTTGATACTTTAGAGCACCATTCGATATGGATAGGTTTTGGAATTTGGTAAGGAGGATTTCGTGATTTACGGAATTTAAAGCCTTTGAAAAATCAAAGAGGACTAGGATTGAGATTTTCTGCCCGTCTATAGAGAAATGAAGGTCCTGGGAAATTTTCAGCAAAGCGGATTGGGTGGATAACTGGGATCGGAAAGCAGACTGGAAGGGATTGAGGAGAGCTTTATAGCTCAAGGAAGGTATTAAGCTGTGAGTGGATTATTCTTTTAAGAGGATTTGAAAGATTGGAGAGGATGGAGATGGGTCTGAAATCGGAAACTTTGGAGGGAACCGGAACTTTGCTCAGTGGGAGGACAGTAACTTATTTCAAGGTAACAGGAAACTGGAATTTTGTAAAGGAAAGTTATAAATATGTACTAGGACAGGAAGACATAATTTGATAACCCTTCACAGGAATTTGGTCCGGGCCATAGTCGTTTATTCTGGATACTTATAATATAACGATAGAAAAATTGAGCACCACGGATAGACGGAATTAAAGTTTCATTGTTTTTAAAACGTGATTCTTGAATTTATTTAAGTTAATCTTATAACCAGATGATGGCACAATGCACATGAGGAACTCGTGCACCGCTTTCTCAACTGTTTAAAGTATAGCTGAATTTTTATCTTTATGATTTTTGAGTTTTCTTTATCAGGAGCGTTACCGCGATTTGTTAAATCCCACATATAATAGCTTATAACTTTATCCGCATTTTTTAAAAATATTACCAAGGAAACTGGTTATGTACTATTCGTAAACATTTATTAGTTTTATGTTATAAAATTTACTAATGTATATGTTTTTCGTTTTATAAATAAATGAAACAAAAAAAAAAGTTTCTATAAATGGCATTACTAAAAATTAGTTACAGTTAACGTGTGTTCGATTATATTCTAAGTCTACTTGTAAGTATGATAAAAACGTTGGACGCCATGCCTTCTTGTTATAAAATTTGGCAAATAACCCATCTTCCTTACTAATAAACGGAAACTAATCCCACCAATCAATTCAGCTTAATTATGGAACTCTAAATACACACTTTATTAAATGATAATTATTTTGCAATCTACGCCTTTTCTAAAAAAAAAAAGGAGAATAAATTCTAAACTTATCCATTTTAGCAGCTAGAAAGGTCATATTTAGAAACTATGTTAAATTGCCTTTTAAACCATGCAATGGTCATCGCGCTACTCTTCATTACTTTTATACTTATTTTACTTCTGAAGTTAATCTATGCCAAGCAGAAGATAGTAATTTGAATTTATTTTCTATACAATGTTCTTATATTTTAGTCGTACTTATCTTCCTTCTTAAGCACCCATATTAGTAAAGTTGTATACAACTATAAATAAGAACATAGGAGCCAGTTAATTGTCAAAGATTGATGAAAGAACTTAGTGCGATATTAACGTAAAACTGGTTCGATCATAAATATAAAGGTGTACAAAGTGTTTATACATTACTTTCCAATACTTTTTTTTTTTGTCCTCCCCTTCCTCGCCGTTAAGGCTACACGGGGTTTTCTCGGGCCAGAGGACGTGGACGAGGATTTAAAATACTCCCTCGGCACCGGGACGCGAACTCGTGACTATTTTGATATCATTATCATATATCAGGTTGCCGGGCAACGGCGGTGCTGTGGACACGCATTCCATGTTAGTCCATTCGGCCACCCCGCCTTTTTTTTTACTGTTCAACTATCATAGTAAACAAAGAACATTGAATGGATAACAATTGTGAGATTCAGGGGTACCCATCCCCTCCCAAGGCCTATGGTGCATGCCCCTCTCCCTCAAAAAATATTATCGCCCCCCTCACTTATATAATTAATATTTATCTATATCAGATGTTAGTTTAAATTTAGTAGATATAATATTGTTTTGTTTCACGAGAATATTAAAGGCACAATACATTAGGCAATGGCATGATCCGGGAGATGTCGGGTTAAAGTATTTTCATCAAGAATTCCGGAGGACTCCAGTGGGAGGAGGCAGTCCTGATAGCTTGCTGGGTAATACTAGTAAAGCATATCTAAGTTCATTTTTGTCAGAAAGGATGTGACCAAAGAGGTTCCAGCTAAAAAAAAAAAAAAAAAGGTTCCAGCTAACTACCCTTTTAATGAAAACCCCTCCAGTTTTAATGCTTTGTGTTTAAATCTGCACCTAGAATGAGATAATGTCCTGAGGAATTAAGGAGAAGACTGAACGGTATATGGATATGGATATGGATTGGTTAGGAGGACAATATGTTGAGCAAGTGTGAGTGAATAGAAGCAAGTCTTCATAACTACAGTGTTGGCTTTTATCATGAATAAGCTTAGGGAGTAGACGACGAAAAAGAGGCTGATGAGTAATGATAACAGTACCGGCATATGTTCTTCCGTAACGTAAGGTTGGTCGGTTCGGTGCGCCAAGTATTGCGGTATTTTCCATCCAATTCCAAAACTTTATTATATTTCTAAATTATTATAATCATTTCTAAATTATAATAATCTAAGACAGATTATTATATTTCTAAATAAACAAATAAAAAATAAAAATCTCTGCCAAAATTATGCCTTTGCCAGAATTTTGTTAAATAGCGATGTGCCCTTGTTCTATACATTTAATAAACACTTAGGTAAATTTTCCAGGAGGAGGCTGGAACAGCCAGTAGATGGTTATCAAGGAGTAAAGTGTGACAATGTCATTGGAAGGGTGTACACTGTTCACGCAAGCAACAGTGAGTGTTACCATCTCAGGCTCCTGCTGCATACTGTACGAGATCTCACTTCATTTGGAAGTATATGGAAAGTGAATAGATTGCTTAAGCCGACTTTTCATTCAGCATATCGTGCTCTCTGTCTCTTGGATGACGACTCCCACTGGGAGAAAGCCCTTAGAGAAGCCACTGTTTCTGACAGCCCTAACAAATTACGAGAATTGTTTAGTATGATGTATGTTTTTTGTAGCCTCAGTGACCACCTTGATCTTCGTACCAAGTTCCAACATTCCTTATCTGAGGATTATTTAAGGGAGGCACATGGGCTTAACCCATCAACTAATTTTGAACTTGGCCCACATCTATATGGTTTTTGTCTTTAACAACTCCAAACCATCGTCTTTCGCATTGATGGGTTTAAACTTGACCAATATGGACTGCCTTCCCCTACCGAGACACTTTCGATATACTCCAATGCGAAATTTACCAGAGAAATGAACTATGACCTGCCGCAACTGAGTTCGTATGTTAATGAGATGGCGCTACGCCGAACAGATGAACAAAGACTAGTATATAAAAATGTTCTTTCCGGTGTAAACGGTCAATCCAAATTGTTTTTCCTAGATGCTCCTGAAGGCACTGGAAAGACATTCTTAATACATTTGCTGCTCGCCAAAGTTAGGAAGAAATCAAAGATCGATCTTGCAGTAGCTTCGTCAGGCATAGCTGCCACTCTACTTCTAGGTGGAAGAACGGCTTACACCACATTCAAAATTCCAATCAATGTCGACAATATGGAAACTCCAATATGTTCTATTTCAAGGAAAAGTCCTCTGAAACTTACACTAGTGCACAGTACCTTGACCAGGAGGAGAGGGGGGGCCACTGTATTTTTTTCTGGAGATTTCCGACAAATTTTGCCAGTTGTTACCAGGAGTACTAGGGTTGATGAGGTAAACGCGTCATTAAAAAGATCCTTTTTTCGGCCATACATTGATCGTTTATCTCTTACAGCTAACATGAAAGTTCGGCTTGGCAATGAGACCGCGGTTCTCTGATCTGCAACGGTACACGGCTCAAAGCTTTGCACACAAAATTATAAAAGCAGATTTAATGACTGGGTGCGAAACTGGAGAGTCCGTATTTATACTACGAATACCTTTGTTTCCAAGTAACTACCCATTTCATTTTAAACGGTTGCAGTTTCCTGTCAGCGTCTGCTTTGCCATGACTGTGAACAAGTACCAAGACCAGACTCTGTCAACTGAACGATTGAAGTAAGTGAAACCAAATGCTTCTCCCATGGTCAACTCTATGTGCTTGCTCTAGAGTCAGGGGTTCCAATTCTCTGTTTGCCATGTTCCTGACATAGTATACACAGAGGTCCTACAATAAACATAAATGTCAAATTTATTTATTTTCCTTTTTCTTTTTGTGCTGCCCAACCTTCAAGGTTGACCAGCACAAAAAGAATAAAAGAAACTAATTCAATTCACACAAACCATAAAAAAAATTCAAAACAACCCCTCTCCCACCCAATTTAATGAAATTAAATTTGGATTTTCTCCCTATAATACAAAATCCATCTAAAAAAAAAATTCTCAAATTTGAACTATACACCCATCAACGACGGGTACACATTTATTAAATAAATAAATAACTATACTAATAATAAATAAATATGCTACTAAATAATACATAAATATACTTATTTATTTTTATTTGTTGACAGACCCCAACCATAGGCCTTTTTTGGAGCGAACGGCTGGATCGATTTTTAAGTTGATGGCTCAAATTATTCGGTGAGATTCCACAGTGTTTTGAAATAATTTGAGTTATAAAAAATACTGACCCGTTAGTAATAAAATTCGTTAAATCTATTTAAATTCTGGCTAATTACTGTGTAAAGTGTGTTTAATCAATTTGCTGAAAAGGTACGTATATTTTGAACTGATGGCTTGACCAGTTTTTAACTTTGACGGCTGTAATTACTCAGTGAAATCTCGTGAATGTTTTGACAAAATTTGAGCACAAAATACTGAAAAACATTTTTATTATAGTTTAAGTATCTTGATTATTAATTTATTTGAAATGATATCATGTGATCATATCGACGGCAGCATGTTAAAATAACGAATAGCATGCTAAAGCAACGTTGGATAGGCTAAGCATCGTTATTTTAACATGGTACCGACGATATGTTATGAAAATATGTTATATTATGTTATGTATGTTAATATTTAAATGATAAAAAATGTTAAAGTAAAAAATATTTAAATTAACAAAAAAAATCTACTACAGAAATAGGAAAATTCTATTTACCCTAAGGGAATTTACTTCCATATTCACTTAAATATCTTAGTAGATTTATAGGAAAACTGACATAAAACAACATTTAAACTTGTTGTAATAGTTGGGTGCCTACCACCCCCGAACAAAACTCAAGACTTTCGGATATTTACTTGCATCGATAGATGAAATCTGTTTACCTGAAGCCGTAATGTATAGATAAATTGAAAGGTACCAGACCACTACACCAAGTTTAAATATTCGTAGATGTCAATTTCCATATCAGTCTACCAAAATGTTTAAGTGAATATGGAAGTAAATTCCCTTAGGGTGGATAGAATTTTCCTATTTCTGTAGTCGAATATTTTTTTTTTTAATTCAAATATTTGTTTACATTATTTATTTTTACCTGAAAAAGTTCTAGAAATGTATCAATCTTATGAAGGCTGCCTCTCCTTCCCTTCCCATGTTTTTAATAAAAACAAATACGTCATATATTCAATTTTTTTTTCTAGATATTTCCAAGTATGTATAATTAATAAAAAAAAAAAAGTCCAATTATACAAACACATTAATTTTAAACACTCAATATTATATTTGCTCGTTTCACGATAATTATGTTGAATTTTAACACATAGAAAAACTGCAGCCATTTGTTTGTTTTTTTTGTCCATCGCTTCCATCCCCCTAATCAAAATTGAAAGTCTGCTCCTATGACCCCAACCATTGTTCTCTTCAACTTGAGAAAGCATTGAAAATTTTATACATCACTTCACAGAAAAAATCTATGAATCCTTTGCATTATTTAGGCGAGATAACCAGAAATAAAACACAGTTAGGAAGCAATATCCTACAAGAAAATACCTGGAATATTTCTTAGTTAAAAATAAAATTAATTCTAACAAGCTTTATGTTTATTTATTTATTTACATTGCGTTAGTAGAATTCTAACTCTATATCAAGTTAGTTGGCCAAGCTTTGTATTGTTAAATAGATTCTTTTACTTTACAAAACAAAATAAAAATTTGGTTTTTTATCGTGAGCATAGACATGCGGCGCACCCATACAATTATGACACCCTCTCTTTAGAAAAAATAAACCTACAAGATTATTTTGGCTCGTAATGTGTTTAAGAAAAAACATTTTAAACAAAAATTATTTGTTTGGTCATAGGTAATTGTATTTGTTTTAAACCTCAATTAATTAACCATACTATGTGAGATTGTTTGGAATTTTTCTTAAAAACTATACAAGTGAAAGTAGAGCAAGTCTATTTTCATTTGGAAATTTTCTAAAGCTGTTAAAGCTTTGCTGAGAATCGCAACGTCGCATTACCGAAATGCCGAATTATTGGAGGTATATTAAAAAAATATATATATATATATATATATATAATAACATCATATAGTTATATCAATATAAACCATTAAATTAAAATCAACCATTATTATAATATGAAAAAAATAATTTACACAATAAATTAATGCGAAAAGCGCTAAAGAATAAACCACTCCAAATTCAAATTAGAAATGTACTGTTAAATGTAATCCCACACAGCATTTTAATACTTAATTCTATTAAATTAAGCCATAACTAATTAAAACATAGCGGGAATCAATAACGTACGCAGCTTTCATATTCATTAGGGGGGCAATAAGGAAATTCTCGAAAGGATTCCTGCAAAGACAAGGGTTTTTGTCTATTAGAAGGTGAGGACAAAAAACAATAACTGATGACCCAAGGAAGAATTAGTCCTTATCATTCACGTTAATCGTTTACTTATCTTGGTTCTAAATCAGGGATGAGTATACTTACAAGTTTAGATTTTATCTACGAACAGCTATAGCTACTTAATACTGACTAATTACTAATAATTAAGTGATAACTTCAGAGAATGACTAATAACCACTGTCTAACAGTGATAACAATTTATGACACAAATAGTAATCTTTATTGAAATATAATTAATGGTTGGAACTTTCTTCTAATACGTCGTAACGTTTGACATTTAATTATATTGCTGACCTGATTAATCAGAAGGTTTGCTTAGTGAGTTTGTATATATTTTTATATACTGATTAAAACAGCAAAAAAAAAAAAAAAAACATTTAAAATTATACTTTTTTCAAGCATTACTTACTACCACAAACCAAACCTTTCATGTTTTTACAAAAAAAATTGTCAGCATTAATTCATCAGGGAGCAAATTTCAACATTGTTCACTCAAATTAAACGAATCTTTAAAGTATAAAATATACCGTCAGCTATAAAATCCTCAAAGCAAAGGTGCAATACTTCATAAAATCTTGCCAAAGGATTTCTAAATTAAGTTTATTTGTTCGAAAATCTTTTAAATCTTATATAAAAGTACATAAGAATTTTGGAATACCCACCCCCCCCCAAAAAAAAAAAAAAAAAAAAAAATTAAAACTATATATATGCATTTATTTCACTATATGTATGCATCCATTGGATGTCGGGGTTGTAGATATCACATATCCTTTGTGCCATTTGGCTATAATATGCATGACGACATGATTGAATAAAGTAATTGGTGGTTATGACCCAGAAAAAATAATTAAAAGTTGCATCATTAATGAATACAAATCTAAAGGATTGTATTCAAAGGGTGAGCTATCATTGTCAGTTCATAAATCTTGGACCAGATTACAAATACAAATTTATGTCATTCCGTAATCAGATAAGTCTAAGTAATTTATATTTGTTATTTAATTATAAATTGAAAATAGTTTTGGAAAAAAAAAGCTACAATAATGTTCTAAAATAAATTATTCTATAAAAAGTAAATGACAATAATATTGGTATGAGAAGAGTAGAAATGGCTGTGACACGCGGAGACTCTTTTACGCAACCGGAACTGGAGAGCTGTTCGTAGGAAGGGCGGGCTGTCAAAGAGGCCGAGGCTCGGTGACAGGATCAAGTATCAATTATGATGATATTTTAAAACTATTTTTACCAATGTAGTGGAATAGCGGTTTAAAAAAATTAGATTGGTTTTAATAATATAATAGGATTTATTATTGTACAATTTAAATGTCTCTTGTTTTTATTTTAGTACTTATAACACAGCGTAATCTTTAATATAATCCTATTAGAGAATTTTCATATTTATATTTGTGGATCTTGGTTATTATTTTTGTTAGTGAAATATATTTTTTAACCTCTGAGTACATATAATCTACTTTATATTGTTGCCTGATATCGGGCCACCAAATCGAACTTAAACTCGGTTGGCAACACTGTCTTCAAGAAAGGATTGTTAGTAGTCTTCCATCTTTCCTGCCATTTAAGTTGGTATTTCAAGCTATAGATTTATGATGTGACAGAGCAGGATTATAGTTTTACTTGAGATATATATATACTTTTACTTAATTCCTTTTATTCAAGTTATTTGTTTAGTATTAAGTGTAGAAGATACTATGGGAGACAGTAAAAGCTTCTTTCAATCATTAAAAATTTTAGAAGCTTGTAGTATAGATAATGATTTTCATGAACTCATTGATAGAGAAACAAGACTAAATATTTTAAAACAGGGGTAAGTTACATTAATTATATTCTTTTAAGAAGTTAAGTTAATTTTCATTTTCATTAATTATTTATTTTTTAATTTTATTTTTTTATAACAGACCTAAAGCTGGACCGCAGTTAATTGTTAAATGCTTGATGAATATTATTACTGATGACATTCTTGGAAGCACTTCACCAAGATGTTCTTACCCTCAAAATGCACAGTGTAATATCTCCGAAATTACATTATCTGCTGTTAAGGCTCTGTCATATTATGGTAAAATATTAGATAAATTGAAATCATGATTTTATGCATGGTGATTAGGTTTTTTTTCAGGATACTAGTTCTGAATCACTTCTCCAAGGTGGAGGTTGGTTTCACAGTCATGTTAAGCAAACTGTTAAGGTACACCCAAGGAATTCTGAAAGTAATAGTGTATTGACAATCATATATTGTTCACTTACAAATGATAGATGTCTCCTAACATATTTTTGTCTGGAATGCGTAATAACCGATTGATTTTTTTTTTTTTTTTTCTTTGTGATAGAAAACTCATTTGTTTTAGATAACATATAATTGTTGCATTGATTATTAATTATATGATATAAGATATGATTAAATGACTGTAACTATAAATTTAACTTTAACTGCATCAGTGCTTCCATTGTATTATTAAATTCCTGGTTTCTCAAGTACCTTTTTGCAATTTTAATAAATTATTTAGTATAGAGTTGGGTACTAGTTCACAAAATTTCAACACAGTTTATGTGTGGTTCACAATCACTTCGGTAACACTTGTTCATGAAGCGCCGAATGCATCCGAGTTTATCCGAAAGAGTGTGAAGGTAACCAATCGCTTTAGTATTCACTAATAACTTCCTCACCATTTAAGTACTTGTATACCCTTGACTACGTTAGTTGAATAGCTTGAGCTGACTTTTATTTGACATTTAGAATACATCATGTAACTTAATTGGGGTTGCTTTTAATGAAAATACTATCTGTTTTGAGATTATAACGGATTGAATTTTTATAACTTTGGATTTATTCTATACAAGGGTCCATGTTCGCGGAGGTGCTTTTTATGAAAATACCGTACTAGCTCACAATAATTATGCTTGGTTCACAATCCCTTTGGTCACACTTGTTCACGGAGTCCCGAATGTATCTGGGTTTATCCAAAAGAGTATGGAGGGGACCGATCTAGTGAGTTTGCTACTAATAATTTTCCCATCATTAAAGTACTTGTTTACTCTTATAGTATATTATATATACCCTTACATATATTATCCATTTGAAGAAAATAAATAGTAATAGAAAAAAACGTTAAGCCATACACAGATGCACATCCCCTCAAGGTCGATGGCGCAAGAACCTATGCCTCCTCTTCCCAAGATATTTTATTGCTCATCTTTTCTAAAAAACAGAGCAGCTAAGGTAGAATTAGAAAAATCATCGATCATATACAATTACATTTGCTGCGATATATTTTTCCTCTTTTCTCTGAGTCCAAAAATTCGTAACTCCATCGAAATTTGCCTCCCTCTAAAATTCAAAAACTCATCAAAATAGGCCCCCTCAAAAATTTTGATGGCGCAACTTGCACCATGAAACCCACTTCTGGACACCCCTAGCACTGGGTATGGTGAATGGGTTGAAAAGGAACGATATAAAGGCCTAGGGTTTTCAAGCATAGGTTCTTATAATTTTTTATAGCTATATATCTCCAACTGTTTTTGTGAAAATAAGCTATTTAATAAAAATACTACACTGTCAAGACTTTATATTTATTGTTATTTAACTATTTATTAACTTAACAGTATAAAATGCATAGAGTCCTGATAAGGTTTCCAAAAAATATTGTTATAGATTGAGGGTATTAGTTCACAAGAGTTCCGCACGGAGTATGCGTGGTTCACAATCACTTCGATCACTCTTGTTCATGGAATTCCGAAAACAGCCGAACGTTGTCGTCTTTTATGAGGTCAGCTATTGCCCCATCATACTATTCCTTTTCATGCATTTTTGCATTCCCTTCATGGAACTTCCTTTTTAGCAATTTATTAATAAATTGTGTATTTACTAATTAGTTAATTATTAATTTTTATTATAACGGTTATCACTGTGAAAGAAAAAGAAAAAAATACATAAAATAATGTTTGAGTCGTTTCTTCAAGGACTGTTAAAAAAAATGCTTTTAGTAATAACATTTTTATTGACACATGCTTACATGTAGTGGCTGTAAATACGCATATACTGTATATTATTTTTTATAGCTGTGTATACAATTTTTTTTTATAATTTGGATAATAAATAATTTGAAGTTATCTATTATCTTTTTATTTGTTATTCGTGTTTTTCAATAGAAGTTGGAATACTTTAGTTTATAATTTATTTTAGTAAGCCTTTTTTAGAATTGCGCAATCGTCTATCTAGTTTATATAATTTTTTAGATTTCTAATAATACGAGGGTCCACTATTTTCTAGTGGGGGGACACTTTGTATGCATATACTGTCTGATTTGAGACCGATCATCAAGTTTATGTAATTTTTTTTTAATTCTTAGATATACGGATCCACTATTTTCTAGTCATTGGAACATTTTATGAATATACTGTTGGATTTAGAATTGTTCATCGATATTTTGTAGATTTTTTGATTTATTAGATATAAGAGTCCACTATTAAGTTGCCAAGGACGCTTTTTATGAAAATAATGTCAGATTAAAGATTGAGCTAGAAAATTGTAGGAAATTAATAAATAAAATGTATGTATCAATTGTTATATAGATAAATATCTATTCCAAGTATGTCCAGTCCCAACGAGACTTGTAAATTTGCCATTTAGTTAACTGTTAACTTAAAATTCATTTCTTCGTTTTAATCGCTAATATTTTTATTGAATGAATTAGCTATGCAATTATTGTTATTCACAGTTATTTTTCTTGGCAATCCGAAAATGGGGATTATTGTAGTCATTGGTACAAAAAAAAAATGTGTTTATTTTCGAGAAAGGAATAAACGTATTGGGGAAACAACTGACAAAGAATATCTGATAATTCCGAGATAATGAATAATGGAAATCATCAATAAGAAAAATAATATCGTGAAATAGCATTCAGAGCTGTAATAATCAAAGGTTTTTATCTATCACTATTTCTTTTTTACAGATATATAATATATGTGGAAGTTCAATTCAGGTTTCATGATGTGTAGCCTAAATTTCGAATGTAAGTCGGCTCCTGCTATATAACTAAACCTAGTTAAGGTTATAGAAGTACTTAAATGGTGGGAAAGAGATCACTACTGGTCTACTGGTCCAAGAGATCAGTCGCCTTCGTTATCTTTCGGATAAACCAGAACGCATTCGGGATTCCATGAACAAGTGTGACCGAAGTGATTGTGAACCATGCGTAATCCATGCGGAACTCTTGTGAACTAGTACCAGATTGAGTCTTCAGACAACATAAGTTTAAGAATCTCTAGTTTAGTGAATAATATGTTTTTTTTTTGTTCTTCATTTTAACTTCATGATGTTACCAATGTTCTTGCTTTATTTAGTTCTATATTATTAAACTTATGCATGATAGTTAATGGAATTGCTATTTTTATGTATTCATAAAAATGTTCATAGGGTTAAGAGATGTTAATTGGATAATCCCTTATGCTGAGGCAGCAAGTTGCAAATTATTGGAAAATAATGGAAAACCTATTCCACAGGTAATTAAATCATGAGTTGATAAAGTATTACATGACATTATTAAATTATAAACATTAATTCAACCTAAAAACATCCTTCAGGTATTGAGTGAGGCTTAGGCTATTTATTTTTTTAATAGTCATAGAAAATAACTTGTTAAAAATGGTACTCACGAAGTATATGTATTGTGATTATCTCCTAAGCCTTCTGCACATGGTGAAGAAGTTAGTAACTTCACAGTTGGCATCTGAAACTGTAACAGATTTAGAGCTGTAAGTTATCAACTTCCTCATGATGTTCAAAAGGTTTCTGAGGTGGTCACAAGAGAATAATTTTTCTACTTAACACTTATAATAGCACACTATTTTATTTTTGTATGTGGGGTATTTTTTGTTAGATCATTTACCTAGAGCATGAAACATTAAAAAAATCGGTGATAACACGAAAAATAGTTAATTATGTAGTCTGGGATCATTTCAATTCTTATTTAGGTCAGTATTTGTTTTGTTTATGTGGTTTTTGCTGGTAAAGAATTGAAATTAGATTTTGTAAAACTCTAGGAATTCAAATCAACATAGTGTCTGAAAATATGAAAACTGACCTAATTCACTTATAATTTGAAGTGATTTCTGACTGCCTAATTGACTATTTTTATTATTTTCAATGTTTTTTAAAAATAACTTTTGATGTGAACATGGGAGAAAAGGGGACAACTTGTCCCGGATCTGGAGGCTCAAGAGATTTCCTATTCTTTCATCACGTTTGAATTTTTTTTCTTTCCTATAAATTTTTCTAAGGTATTAAAATCCAAAAAGTTCTTGAAGTATAAATAAAATTGTTGATTTGAGAAATCATGTACATCACTTTTTGGGAATATTTAAAATTAGACAGATTCATATTCTGTTGAGGTAGACATGTATTTTGGGTGAGATCCCCTTGATTCCAACACATTTTTACTTTCACTTACCTATATATGTATTG
The DNA here is from genome assembly GCA_928085145.1 of Nezara viridula. NCBI lineage: Eukaryota > Metazoa > Arthropoda > Insecta > Hemiptera > Pentatomidae > Nezara > Nezara viridula. The sequence goes on along the minus strand of OV725077.1, from coordinate 112,555,193 downwards.
AATCCATAACTTCGTTCGGTTTTCGTTAATAGTGCCAAGTATTTTGAAATATCTCCAGTTTTCTATGTCTTATCTCACAATGATACTTATCGTAAACGTCAAAGGCCAGTTTTCAAAACTGTTGTGTTTGGTTTCATTGGTGTTAGTTTTGTTTGTACTACAGCGTTGTGAATATGTCAAATGATGAAGTGCATTTTCAGCATATTTTGCTTTTTTATTTCATAAAAGGTAAGCTAGCTTCAGAGACCCACCGAAAGATATGTAAAGTATATGGGGACAATGCCTTAACAGAATATACTGCTCAAAATGGTTTGTGAAATTTTGTTTCAGAAATACTCGAGGATGCACCCAGCAGCGGTGGGCCTATCGAGTTTGATTCGAGTGATATCAAGGCTCTAATTGAACAAGACCGGTCACTACAAGTACAAGAAATTGTGGAGACACTGAAAATAGATTTTGAAACCGTTCTAAGGCATTTATTTCTCAAAGGAATCATGACGGGTGATGAAAAGTGGATCATCTACGACAATGTAGTGTGCAGGAGATCGTGGACAACTTCTGACAAGTCGTCTAATGCCATGCAGATCCTACATTCGAAAAAGAGTTTGCTCTGCTTATGGTGGGATCATGGTCTACTATTTTATGAGTTGCTTCCACTAGGAAAAACGATTGATTCAAAGATCTGCTGGACACAAGTAATGAAGTTGAACCAAACATTGCGACAGAAACACTCAAAACTAGTCTTTCTTGAAGGAATTGTATTCCAGGATGACAACACCAGACCACTCTCCGCAATAATCACACAGCAAAAGTTAGTGCAACTTTTTTTTTTTCCTTTATTGGAAAACCTACCCACCATTTCTGGTATACGGGAGGTGAGGGTCAAGTTTCATTCTTTGATCCATCACGAAATAAAAGTCAACCCCTCCCAGGCCGGATTCGAACCGGCGTCGCTAGGCAGGAGGATGCTAGAATGGGCAGCGCTCCAACACACATGGCCATCGCGACCTTAAAGTTAGTGCAACTAGACTGGGATGTTTTATTACACCCACCATATTGTCTGGTCCTTGCATCATTCATCTACTTATTCCATTCCCTCCAAACCTCCCTCAACAATTAATCTTTCCACTGATGAGAGAGATGTAAAAATGTATCTACATCAGTTTTTCCTTCTATGCCTCTGTTGTTTTCTGAGAGCAGAATAATAAAATTATTAGAAAGATGGCAAGAGGACATTAATATAAACAGTGAATACATTATTGAATAAAATTAATTCAATTAAATTCAGTAAATTTTAATGTTTTTCAATATAATGTAGGTATTATTCTTATTGATGTTCTCCGTCAGGGCTTATGTGCCTAATTTTCAAAAGTTCTTCCTCTAAAGTACCTTTAAGTTTTTTAATTTGAAATAATTAATCATTTCACATTGTAACCTGATATAAAAAATGGTCAAGTATGAAAGAATTCAATTGTTATCTAAAGGAGAAGTAACCTAATATAATTCATTATTAATAAAGAACCAATGAAACCCGAGTGCACAGCAAAGCTTGGCCGAAGGTTAGAACAGGCTTCTAAACATAAGCATGTGCAGTTTTCATAAATGCTAGCATTGGTATTATCTAATATTTAATTGTATAAATCACAGCAGTATAAAAATTAAAATGAAATGTATAAATTTAGTGGCTTCATTATCAGTGGCACATATGCCATACTAAAAATATTTCGTGACACTTGATTATTTATTATAATAAAATAGATGATTCAAATATTCAATCATAAAAGACAATGGTTAACGAAGAAACACCATAAGTATAATACATTAGACGGCTATGAAAAATATGCGGTAATTAGTTGTTTCAAAAAATATTGTGTACCGCTTTTGATGTTTACTTTCTCTTCTCTTTAAAAATATCTATTTCTCCTAAAAGAAGGGTGGTAAGTGAAATTTGTGTGATATACTCACTGCACCAGATTTCTGGTATCTTATAGTGGTGGCTAGTTACCATTTAGTTGAAGAACATCTTAGGTTAATTAAAAACTCAATGACTTTCTCTTATCAACAAGCTCAGTCGTTAGTTACTGGGCACTGAGTCCACAACTTATACTTCAGTTTCTTGTTCAGAGGAAACTTTCTTTTGCCATGTCTCCATGATGCATACAGCTCATTCAAGCCCAGACAAGGGACTAATGAAAACCATAAATTTCATTGGAGGACTCATCTACATATGAGCTATAAGTAGATGCAAATATCATATCTGAACTTCCAACTACCAGCAAATAAAAGCTACCGGTAGAGGAAAAAATAAGGATATCTGAAAATTCAGACCATAACTGTCAGATAATCAACAAATTTCAAAGTTTTACAAAGGTATTTACCACTTGTCAGAGTAAAGAAAATAACTTCATTATGATTCTGTAACTTCAGAAACTGACGATTATAGTCTGAATGTATTTCTGTAATCATAATTTCATTTCTGTTTAAATGATGTTGATAATTTTATCATTCTTTTTTTTTTTTTTTTTTTTGTAATCATTAATTTTCTACATTTTCATAAACTTGATAGTATATGGACCGAGGAGCACCAGCTTACTGGAGAATTCATTATAAAAGAGGAGAAAGACAGCTTTATAATGTATAATGCCGAATGAGATATCATTGATTTAATAATTTTGTGATGAAAAAGATGAAGAAAAAAAAAACTTATTTTAGGACAGATATAGTATTATGTTATATAATTTTCAGATGCAATATTTTCTTTGTAGCAGCCCATCAATTTTTCTGATAAATTGTTTGTTTTAAAATTATTTCTTTTCTGCATATTTTCATTCAAATGAAATCTATTAATTCTAGTTAAACAGATCAAGGGAGGTGACCCTAGCTGATAACGTTTTGGCTATATAAATAGACAACTTTTAATTATTTAAAATACTCTTATAATTTCTTATTTAGGAATATGAAAGTTTGTTGCCATCTTTACTTCAATAAGAGTAAAATGTCTTAATAGTGATGTGTTATTCCATCTAGATAACATAACATATCACTATTAATAGTTGGTAACACCAAAAATAAGGATAACATTTCTTATTGTTAATGAAGTTATATTTTAGAAAATCAATAATTTAAAGTTTTAAAAGTAACATTTTAGTAATTTAAAAGTTTTAATGTGTCCATGTATACATTTTTTTTTAACACTAATAAATCCTATTAGAAAAGATTTTTAATTATTTACATTCCATAACTAAAATTTTTCAATATCTAATTTTAATATTATTTTTATTTTCACTTACCTATGTATGTAATATATAGTAAGGGGGAAAGTTGTGATCGTGAAAATTTTCGAATCTGAGTTTTCAATGAAAATACATGTTTTGAGGTCCACTGAGTTGAAATAACCAAGTCCCGCAAAATGGTGAGTGTGTGTGTGTGTGTGTGTAAAGAGCCTAGCTCAAAAATGAAAAATCGTACAAAACTGAAATTGCGTACATGAGGTTTGTAAATGGCTCAAATGTAACAGCAACTTTTTCGTTAAAATCGGCTAACCAGAAATGCCACTTAATATCATCGATTTTACAAATTTTTACAATTTTCTCGAAAACTGCTCTAACGCTTTTGATTAAACTTGGTGTATCAATATATAATTAAGTAATCTTTAATATAATTTAGGTATTATTCCTATTGATGGTGCTTAACAGGGATTAATTAAATGGACAATGTTAAAAATGTCTTCCTCTAAAGTTCTTTTGATTTGTTTTAAATTAATCTCATAAAATAATACATCAGAAGGTATTAGATCATGGTACAGACTCTTTCTTATCAAATTATTAACATCCCGCTGAAACTTCGTAAATAACTCCATTTCATCGTAACTTACAAATATTTTATTTATGAAAATTCTGGAAATTGGGGCGGTTTCAATCTGGAGTTTGGTAAACCTTGTCTATTTAATTAGGTACTAAAAACTCGTAAATACCCATTTGCAGCAGAGCGTAACTGAGTCAGTTTCCAAAACCAAACCAGCTTCTAAAACCAATTTTAATTGCAGGCCAGTCACCAGAAGGGGAGCTGAGCTAATCACAGTTAAGCAGTGTAGCAAGAGTCAGCTCAGTTCAGTTTTGGGTTGACCCGGGTCCAGTTTTGGAAGGTGACTGATACGCTCAGCTTCTCCCACCATATCTACTCACAACTGTGGGGGTTTCTTCTTCAGTGCCATCCTTTTTTCCTCTTGTTTTCACTGCACAACCTCTTAAATTATTTTATTATCGTTCAGTGTAAAATATGCAATGGATATGGAAGAATTTTTGATCTAATGTGTATGGGAAAATATTCAATTTTATACACGAATATTTGATTTTTCTTTTCAACTCCCACATGATCAACTTTGCTACTTTTTTAAAATTTAAAAATGTTATGCGGAATATGAGAAGGAAGCAATAAGTAGAAGTTGTATGTTGTACTCACCAGATTTTTTTATACATCTTATTCTGTTTCTGTAAGAAGCTATTGTGGAGCTAACTTTTTGAAAAACTACTTTTTTTTCTGAGAGAGAAAAAAACCCTGGCAATACCGATCTGTAAGTCACAGAAGAAGTTTTTGATACTATCTTATTCACAATTAACTATAAAATTATAGCAATATAATCCGGATTAACCAGTGGTATAAGAGAAAATTGGAGAATAAATAATTTTATCTCCCAGAATCGGATAGTTGCAGCGAACTAAATTATTAAAACAAATGAGATAGTTGTTTTTATTACAATCAATCTTGACCTGTGAACATTTTTTACTTTCCTACCTATACTAGGTAAGGAAAGTATTGCAATCGGGTCAAATTTCTGATATGCAGCTTTCGACGGATCTATACGTTTCAGAGCCCCCTGAGTCCGAAAAGCACATTTTAAGCCATTGGTCTATCTGTGTCAAGATTTTCTCAGGAACCACTAAGATTTTGTTGCTTCTTTTTTTATTTTGTAGGGTGTTGACTACTAATGCCTGTGACAGAAATTCAGTGCTCCATGCGCAATGACTTGCGCGCAATAAATTAAAAACATGTTTTTCTATAGACTATAGCATGAAAATGGTTTAACGATTTTGATGAAACTTTCCTATAATGTTCTAATAATTGCCCTTCCAATTTTCGTATACAGACTAAATTCCTGAGAAAATTCAGGAAAAAAAGTTATAAAGAAAAGAAAAATGTTATAGGGCCTAACTCCCTAAGTACCTATTATAGGGTAAAATTTATAATTAAACTTTTGAAAGGTAATTAAATTACCAACACAAAAAAAATCATTGGAATTGAACCACTATTAGCGATGACACAACTTATTCTATTGTTTACACACGTTTTAACTTATTACTTTCCTACTTATACTATGTAAGGAAAGTATTGAAATCGGGTCAAATTTGCGATATGCAGCTTTCGACGGATCTATACGTTTCATAGCCCCCTGAGTCTGAAAAACACATTTTTAGCCATTGGTCTGTCTGTGCCAAGATATTCTCGGGAACTACTGAACCGATTTTGTTGCTTTTTTTTTTATTTTGTAGGGTTTTAACTACTGTTGCCTGTGACAGAAATTAAAAAAAAAAAAAAAAACACTTGTTTTTTAAAAGGTAATGAAATTCCCTACAAAACTATATAAAAATCGTTCACTTTGGACTACTATTAACGAGGTTACAGCTATTCAATTTCAAATGTAAGATTACGGGTTCATATCCTGGTGTCAGAAAGGGGTGAATGAGATAATAAAGATGACTAAGTGAAAGTAAGAAAATTTGTTGCCCGCATCACTATTTCCTCTACTTTTAACAGAAATTATTGTTTGACAATACTAAGCTATGGCAAAAAGTTTTTAATCAGCAATATTAGAGAGTATGGAAATATTTACACTGATCTAAATTCAGCCGATTTACATTGCTTTAGTTTATCAAATAAATCGTACTCAAATCTTTTCTTTGAACTATTTTCAGGAAAATAAATCTAATTCAATTTTTTTTTGTTTTTTCATGAACATATGTAAATATATAAAAACTTTTATGAAATAGGTAGGAAAGTCGTGTGAATGGATACATCAGATATTTTAGATAAATAATGGGGTAACAAACTATTAAAGGTAAGATTAATAGGCTAACGAATTGTGAAAATCTTGCTGTTGTGTGAAAGAAGAGGGATTATCCATTTTACGTATTTCAATAACCTAGCACTAGCAATTTTATTGTAAATAATGAAAACACTTAGGTTCGATTAAGCAAAAAATAAACAACTAACGGACCTTGTGATGACTATTAAATAGCGAATAATCCTTTATACATTTAAATTAAATCATGTAGGGCTGATAAGCGGGATAGTATAGTGTGCTTTAAAAAGTTTTAACACTTGAAGTAGTAAGTGAATCTATGAGATATCCATTCTTTAAAAAAAAAATTAAATTGTTTATCAATTTTATAAAATAAATAAAAGCAAAATCATGATTTTGTGAAAAGATGGAAGGTTGAGAGTTTATTCTGTACTACCAAAAAACTCATTCCATGAAATTATTTTTTACCAACTAATAATTTTTAAATTTGAACTAATTAAATATGTACTCTAACTTATAAACTACATGATAAGAAAACGACAGAATTCTTTGTTTTTAATCCAAAAGAAATTGAATCTGCTGAAATATTTTTCAATTTTAATTAGTTATACTTTTTTTAACATCTAATTATATCTAAGTAAAAGATTGTAAATAAAATACCAAGATATTCTAATTTACATATCATATAATAAAAATACGATGAAATTTTGGTTTAATGGTTGAATTAATAAGAATCTGTAAAATCAGTGAAATAAGAAGCAACAAAACATTTAAGGACGATATAAACATTTATTTAAATAAGCTGACTGATTAACAGAGATGGGCGAATGCCAAAGTGAGTACTAAGTTCTGAGTATTTTACTCAACTATATGTCCGTTTTGACTTATTTAAGTGTTTCAGATTTCTTTCATATGATGATCTATTTATATGTTTTCAGAGATATAGATTTTGAAAATGATGTCCATTTTATGATTACGCCACTTCGTTTTGACCTATTTGAGTTTTTCTGATTTCTTTCATATGAGAATCTATTTTATGTTTTCGGAGCCGTAGTTTTTGAAAATGATGTCTGTTTTAAGATTATTTCACTGCGTTTCAACATATTCGAGTTTTGTAATTCTTTCATATGAGAGTCAATTTCAATTGAGGGTCATAATGGAGATTATTTTTAATAAATCAAGTCTTATAAAATTGTATATGAACATTTTAAATAGATGTACATAGATAACGGGATCTTAGTGTCGATATTATTTAAAATAGAAATCCAAAATTTGTTATTAATAGTGAGTTAAACAATAAAAAGTCTATATTTAACAGTATGTATGTAATTAGAACAATGGCATATCTATTAATCTATATATATAAAAACGAATGTATGTCTGTCTGTTTGTCCTTTGTGCATTACTAAACTACGAAATAGATAAGCATGATCTCCGAAATAAAGATATTTCTAGCGGCCGTAGGAGTAAAGTGGGTTAAATTATTTTTTTAAGGACAAACAAAGTTGAGATTTGTATTTTGCACCTTGATAAATCCTCAAATACCAATTTTCACTGGAATCAAAGAATTTTTTTTTTGTCTCAAATTTTCGTCTAGGACCTTCAATTTTATTTCGGAAACTACAAACAGTGTGATAACTTAATAATGGCTCCACCTATAAACACGAAAATAATCAGGAGTTAGGGTCCTGTAAACTACACAAATTGCAACAAACCGTACCCCCGCAAGCATATTAGAAGTGGAGATAAAAAATTAAAATGCATTAGGAGATTTTATTTATTTGTTCCTCATGAAGGTGTTAAATCATGAATTCAATATTCTATTTGCCGATAACAAAAAAAGTACACAATTTTTGGTTGACAATACCCATATTTATGTGAAAGATTTCTGAATTGGTGACAAAATAAAAAAGATATCATCGAAATCGGACGGTTCGTTGCAGAGTTATTGAGTTTTAAAAATTTACTGCTTTCTCTTCAGAAAAGGCCGTTTCTTATTGCTTCCTCACTACCGAACGTCGACAAGCATTTTTTTTTTTTTTTTATTGATTAATCGAAAGTTTTAGAATTACTACAGTAATTGAAATTATCATTTGAAGAAGTTATATGATTCTCCTTATGTAGGTCAATACCATTATACGTTTTTTTAATTAATTTTTTTATTTAGTTTTATAAGTTCAACTCAGACTGTTTCTGATGATTATGAATGACGGACGGCGTATTCACTCAGATGATTATGAATGTTCAATTTGAATCATGAGAAAAAAAATCATTAGAATTAGTTTAGAATTGAAGCCATTTTACAAATTTGTTTCCCAACTATTTAAAAATTACAGATGTCCTTTGCTACTAATCTACTCATATGTGCTTTCTATTTTCTTTTATTTTTTTCATTTTGCCAGGCTAAGCCACAGCAGCGCGTGGCCGTGTAAAGCTAGTATAATTTATATATTTATCTATGAGCATATGGTACTTGAACTATAATTTATAACATACCATGAGTGAAGTACTCAAAGGTCAGCTATTTGAATAAAATACTCAAAGTTTAGCAGTTCGACATTTGAGCAAAATACTCGGATTCGGGCAAGTTGAATATCTGAGTACATTAATCAGAATCAAAGGTCAATAGTTTAGTAGAATACTTGGGACTCGGTACTCACTTTGGCATTTGCCCATCTCTGCTGCTGAATGCTTTTAAATAAAATTTTTTGAGGACCATGATCATTTCTTAATGAGTGAGGGAAATAATCATAACAATTGTCTCCTTCAGAGCATTGGTAAAATTTATTTTACAATAAGAATTTTAAAAATCTGGTGTGCGCAACACACAACTTTCACTTACTCTTTGAACTTTGAATAAAAATTATTTTCTGGCCATGTTAGGCTATTTTAAAATGTTTTAAATTGCATTTTAAACTGAGCTAAAGCTAAAAAAACACAAATGCTATTAAAATAACAAAAGTCCTATTTATTATATCACCGGTTGATTATGGATTGTTCGAGTATAAGTCATTAAACTGTTATTTTCCATTGCAAAGTTTATTAAAACCGAATTAAGAGATTTGCAGTGTCTGTCATAGACAGATCAAAAGTTGTCACACTAATTGTAAGTGGATTCTGTTGGAATATCGCAAAAAGAAAAATTATCAAACTATTCACTATTTAATTTAATTTAATTTAATTTTCTAAAAGGTTACATGATGATTTTTCGGAATAAACGGACGATAGATATCTAAATATTTAAATATATTATGAGATCTAGAGTTATTAAACTACAGTAAATATATTTAGGGTTAGAAACGTATCTATGAAATATTTTTGTATTTCACTTCTTTTTTCACACAAGTACAATGAAATGGTAGTGGAATATCACAAAGGTAAGATCTATCAAATTATTCACTAATTTAGTTCCAAAAGTTATATCTATCATTTTTTCGTAACACTAAATAATGCAAAATAATTATCTTTTTAAAATAAACCATGTTAAAGATACTTTAGAGGAAGACGTATATGAACATTGGGCATTTATGCCCTGTAAAGTGACATCAATGGGGATAGGACCTAATTGATATTAAAGACCACTTAATTATACAATGATACACCGAGTTTAATCAAAATCGTTAGAGCTGTTTTTGAGAAAACTGTGAAAATGTGTTTCAGCGTTGATATAAAGTGGCACTTCCGGTTAGCCGATTTTAAGGAAAAAGTTGCCGTCACAACTAAGGCATATACCTATCTTAAATACGTGATATCAGTTTCATAGGACTTTTCGTTTTTGAGCTAGACTGCTAACATACTAACACACAGACCATTTTTCGGGACTTGGTCATTTCGACTCAGGGTACCTCAAAACGTATAAATCCGTTGAAAACTCAGATTCAAAAATTTTCTCGATCGCAATACTTACACTTACTATATATTACATATATACGTAAGTTAAAGTAAAAATTGTTAGAGATAAAAATGATAAACAGAAAGAAGTTTTCCACTTGGTCAATAAAAAATTCATGCTCCAAATTAAGGTTTTAAGATATACATGATCTTTCCCATTTTCCTTTTATTAATTGTAATAGTGAAAAAATACTAAGAATTATAATTATAGTAATAAAAAGACATAATGAGTTAAAATTCAGTGCTTGAAGAGAAGCAGATAAATTAGTTGTGAGAGTACTAGAGCACACCTCCATCTCTCTACCTACTATGGGAAGTTTATTGTATACTCAGTGGTTATGATTCGATCAATACAACACAATCACATCATCAAAAATGTTGACCATGTTAAGACCTCCACCAAATATAAGGGTGATGATGAGTGACGTCAAAAAATATCAATATATCAATGCTCAAAAACATTGATGTTATCAACACATCAATCTTTTTACCTTGTTTCCTGTAATGTTATATATATATTTTTTAAATCTTATATATACCATGACGTTTAATTGAAATTCTCTAAAAATTCACTTTCATTTTTTTTTTAATAATTATATACTTGCTGCTGTTTAATATATATATTTTTTCATGATTGGTTTTAGTTATTTTTAACAGATTTGACCCTCCTTTCTAACATATAGAGGAGTTTAATTTCACATTTTGAAAAAATCCTATTTATTAAATGATCTTGTTATAGTTTTGTAAATAATTGATAGAAATAAAGTGTTTTTTTTTTGTTTTTTTTAATTTTCAATTAATTTCTGTCAATCAACAAATAATATGATAGAAATAATAATATTTCAGGCATAGGAAACGGACTAAATTGGACACTTTTTTAAGTTAATGATGAGGGAGGTGTGATACCAGATCTGGATAAATCACTGTATCAAGGAGTTCTACAATGAGGGCTTAACAGAAGGAGATATACATGCATGTCTACTCTTTCCAAGATAAAATATTTTCCCAAGGTGGTCAGAATTAATGAGGAAGAGATTCCGAGTAAGACACTTAGAGTGGTCCTGTATCTAACCCAAAGAGCAGGAAGGCCCAGGTTGAGATGTGGTGGAAGCGGCAGATGGTCAAAGCCTACTTACGATTGGAGATATGGGGATAGTCCTGCAAAGCAAAGCTGATTCACAGATGATTATTGAGATCAAGACTCGTAGGTTGTAGTGCCAAGTAGATCTTTTCTTTCCTCGCATGTTTTAGTTATTCTGTTTTTTTTTTTAATTAAGAAAATCTCTTAACCGTTTTTAGTCTGCTCGTTGTATTCATGGGCATGTAACTTAAGCGATTGAGCAGTATTAACACATGTCATTATGTTTGTGTAAATTACTATGAAATAGTTGGTAAAGATTTCTTAGGTGTTGGTAGATAGAAGTCGGTAAGTAGAGTTTTGTTAATCTTCTTCCTATACACTTGAGTTATTTTTCTTTCAATCATTTGCCTTTCAGTGTGAGGGTGTTTCTAACCACCGGTGACTTGAGTTTCTGTCTCTGGCTAGGTTTCTCATTTCTTCCTGGGTATTACCTTTGCATTTCCATATTCATTCCAAGTGGGTGAAATAGGAGTTTATTGGATGTACTCTTAATCTTTTTTCCAATGGTCTCACTTCCATAGTTTTAATTAGGTTTCTGTGGTGATCCATTTGGCAGACATGCCCATACCACCTAAGTTGCCTCTTCTCTAGATTTTTTTTTAACGGGCATACATTCAGCTCTCCCCTAATTCTCTCATTCTGAACACAGTCTCTCCGTGTTTTTCCTATAATTCTCCTTAGGAACTTCATTTCCAAGACAGTGACATGGCTTAGTAGTCTCTCATTCTTAATTCTGCTTGAGATTTCCGAATTTACTTTACCAAATCTACTGATCATGCCAAGGGACATGAAATCCATCACCACTACAGACAATCTGGACATCTTGAGATCTTCCATACGAAGTAGTTGAATAGACAAGTAGTTTGTTTAGTTGAATAGGGAGAATTCGGAATGGTTTAATGATGAATGTGCAAATGCAATTGAATAAAAAAATGCCTTATAAAATGAAGATGCTTCATCGGAAAACCAGGAATAACAGAGATAGATATACTGTTAGTAGGAAAAAAGTTAAAAAGATCTGTACTAAAAAAAAAGAGGGAATGAGCGAGAAAACGGATTACAAATAAGGAAGAAATGCGGGAAAATAGGAAGGAAAGAAAGTTTTATCAGGCAGTCAGGAAATTGAGAAACAGTTTAGGCTCAAAATGAATGTTTGTCGTAGTAAGGATGGCGTACTGTTGGGAGAGGGTAGCAAGTGATGAATAGATGATCAGAGTATTTTAGAGAGATACTAATTGGCAGCGAAAATGAAAATGACAATGAGAACATCAATGATGTCTGTGAGCCGGATACGAAAGTCGATCCTGATTTTAAACCGCCTTCCTTTGAGGATGCATTAGAAGGATTAAGCAATAACAGAGCTAGGATTAGTTTAAACAGGATGTTATATTCATGCAATGTACTCAAAAGTTGCGTTCTTTTAATTTGGTCAAAGGTTTTTTTAAAATCTATAAACAGTATATGTTTATACTTCTTGTAATACAAATTACACTCCAGAGCAATTTGGGATCAGATTACTAATGTTTAAAGGAAAGAGACCAACAAAGAGGTGCTTACAGAAACTGTTCAGTTCATATGATATGAAGGCTAGAATGTTAAGATAGGGGAACATATATTCAAAGCAATCCATTAGGAAGCCTTTATAAAGAAATGAATGCCATAACAGTAGACAAGATACCATGGTGGATGCTTAAAGTCATTGATAGAAAGAATAGAGATGCACGCAACTAATTAGAAAACAGTAGTCTAAGATCGGGAGAAGTGGGGTTGGTTTAGTCTAAGATCGGGTTGGTTTAGGCAGCAGGACATCTACAGCCTGAAGCCAAAAGGGGAGGGAAGAAATTAAAAAAAAAAATATTTATTACCTAGATTAACTTAAACTAGTGTTAAAATTATGTTTTAAATTTAAAAAAATGAATATTTACAGCTTGTAGATTTTGGTTATCATATATTTTACATTTGTGGTTTTTGTACTGCATTTAGTTGTAAAGTAATAACTTTACTTCTTTTTTATTTCTTAAATCTTTACAATTTTTTTTCCCAAATAAATTTAGAAAAACTGACGTGGTTTTTCCACTAAATCTCTCCTTGTCCGAGATTTCACCTGTCTTTAATTAATGCTCTTTGCTGCTCACTAATCCTGAGGATAACTGATTTGATTGAAAATACACTTACCTATTTATTTGTATTTTTGAACTTTTTAACCTTTGATTCAAGCTATGAAAGTGCTTTATTTAAGTGACGACTTTTTCATTAATTTTTTTTATTTTTTATTCCAAGTACTATGATTATTTATTTGATTTTCTGTATAGCAAAATGACAACATTGTTGTGGAATATGTCAATAGGCCACCTGTTAAAAATGTCAATCCAAGGAGTCTATTAAGAAACAATCAGGCATTAAAGTAAGTACCTTAAAGATTATAATATTAAATTAAATTTGTACAATATCCTTGACCTTTTCTTTTTGTATTCTTCCTTCCGTCTTTTAAATACAAGATCAAAACCTACCAATTTGTATATCCCTTCATATTGAACATTCATGCTACCTGTTTTTAGAATTCCTTATCTGTATCCTTCTGTAAAGCTGCCTCTATAAACTCATTTGGACACCATTTATTTCTCCATATCCTATGAAGTACAATAGGCCTTCATGGCCGCAGTGCATTTTTACCACAAAACAAAAAAAAAGTTCTATTATGTTAAAATTTTAATACAATTATTTTTGGCCATAAAATTGATTAACTTTAAAATAATTATGCATGAATCCAGAGTCTTAAAATTAGAAAGGATAGAATAGCATATATTATTCTCTTTGTTCCAATGTTTCAGACCTTCATCAGGGGTAAGCAAAGACAAAATTTATATTATATAAATATTAAGCAATGATACACAAAAAAATGATATATAAATTAAGGAAGTAAAAAGTAAACTGTATAATAAAACAATTACGTCATCCTGCTTATTTTACTTTAACCACTTATATTTGTTTCACTTAATATTCTATTAAATTTCTTTGTTATTTCATTTTTCATTGCTTTATTAATTTTCATTAACTTGTGACCATTATATTATTTTTGTTTACTTCATCACTTTATTTTACTTCTGCCTAGGTTTGCTCTGTTATTTTATATATCATGCTTTAATTATATATATCAAACCATTATTTTATATTTCTTTTTCCATTGCTTTATTAATTTCATTAAGTTGTGGCCGTTATTTTACTATTGTTTCTTCCATTATTTCATAAGTCTCTAACTTTGCTACCACTCTTTTATAAGTTTCTGATTTTTTACTATTACTTTATATACTTCCTTAATTTGTATATCATTTTTATCTATCTCCTTGTACATATATTATTTCTCAATATTTATATTATATGTTATCTTGTCTTTGCTTAGCTCTGGAAACTAGGCCGAAACAACGGTACTAAGGGAATAAAAATAAATTTATTTATTTATTTTTACTTTATATTTTGACTGAAAACTCCAACCAACTTCTCTCCAATTATTTACTACTATGAACCATCAATCCATTATCATGTTTTCAAGTTATCATGTATCAATAATAACTTTAAAAATAAATTATATTTCAAAGGAGGATGTTAGTAAATAATTAATCGAAGGAAAAATGTTAGCTTTCCTAAACTTTGAAGAGCTTATATTTTCTCAATGGTCACAGTGATTTCAAAATTGACACCTGCTATGTATTATCAAATCCTAGAAATACTGGTCTGACGTGGAAGGATTTTCTTTGTGACTGCAAAAAACAGAATATAATTAAATAATGAATTAAATCTGATACAATAATGCGCTCTCTGTCATTGAAAAAAAAAAATGGAATTAACAGACTGAACAATAATAAAATAACAGGAGAATATGGGATTCTGCTCAGCTTCTTAATCAGAGTGTTGAGGAGGTTGAGAAATTCCTTTTATAAATCATCTTAACTATTTAGATTAAAAATAAAATGCTTAAAAGGAAAAAAAGAAATGATATGCACCCCCCCCCTCCAAAAAAGAAACATACTAAACTGCTTCAGTATCTGTGGGATTTCACTTCTTCAGTATGTATATAAAGTTCTTTTGAAATTATCTACGACAAACTCTTCTCAATATGTGGAAGACAAAATTGATAAATATTGAGCAGGTTTTAGAGAATGAAGGTCCACCATCGATCTGATGTTCAGCCTCCATAGGATATTGAAGTAATCCCAAGAGTATAATATAATGACCTGTTTATCAACTTTGCCTATGACAGCCTTAAAAGACTTAAATTATAAGTAAACCTAAGTGTAGTAGGAATTCCTCTGAAACTTTACCATTTCAGATTTATGTTTATTTTTCTCATTATCAACTGTCTGGATATCATAATAGCCATTCATTCTGTTTATGGCTGTTTTTTCAATTTATATCTTGAAATAAAATGTGTTGAACATTGATGTTTTTTTTTTATAAAAACTCAAACAATTTTGGACCAACCTCGAGTTGGTTTGACTTTAATTTTTATTATTCAGACTTTGTGATAGTTAATCTATTAATAAATATTTTTGAATATTATGAAAATTATTGTCATAATATTTTACCCCACTTTCTTACTTTGGAGGTAACGGGCAAGGAATTTTATTTAAGATTAAAAAAAGTCAGGAAATCCAACTGACAAACTCTTTAGATATCAGTGTCGGTTTCAGGCTGGGGCAGTTAATTGAACTAGAGACATATTCAATGAAATAAAATTCAAATATTACATTACTTAACATAAAACACTTTAGGAATTAAATTTAATTTTTTATGGGAAGATGATGTCATTGCCACATTGGAGTGGGGGGAGGGAGAGGAAGGGAGGATATATCTAGGGATGGCACCTGAGACATTCTATAGTATTTTTTTTATCACTTAACGAGGGAAGGACCCTCAACTCCCAAACACCTTATCAAGACCTTAAGTGGGCAGGAAGAGATAACCTACCAAAATCATTCAACGCACCTTCAAATACCACAGGTAGAAAAAGGTCAAAGTAATTCAGAGTATCGTTCCGCTAGTGCATTGGTCTGATATGACACTGATATCATGATTTGTTTTGTTTCAGAGGGATCGGGAAAAAAACAAACTGTCTAGAACATGTAAATTGTGCAAATTGGATACTCATTACATTTTAAAATTTAATGATTTTTAATGTTTGTGTTATTATTTAGTATTTCTAATTTATGATTAACTTCTAAATGTGTTTTTCAGGAGAAAATTTATTTGAAGTTTGGAGCTATTTTTCTTTTTGTAGAATTTCGTGATTTGAAACGGGTTTTAATTTTTAGTTAATATGTATTATTTAAGGAAATGTACCTGAATTTCTGTGATTATAGAAATAATTAATTTAATATTGGCTAGCCAATATCCTATATTTTACCTATAATTATAGGTAGTAAAATACTAGTAAGTGGCCTTTTATATTTTATTTGTTCTCTTCTATTTAAGATTTTATAAATTTAATTCAGTTTAACTATTAATTTAAAAAATTTAAAGAATATTTTTCTTTCATATAGTTATTCTGAAAATTTGTTGTCTAAAGTATTACTGCTTAAGAGTTGTTAAACTTGTTTTCTGATGATATTTGAAAGATTGTTTCATAATATTACTAAGTTTTCAGTTTAGTTGATTTTTGTTGTACATACATTTACAATTTTATTAGATTTGATATTTTTCAATTACATTTATACTTTATTTTAAAGCAATATCATTATTTAATGTTTAGTAACTTTTTATTGACACAATTATTTTATTTTTATTTTACTTTTGAAAAGTATAATTATATAACCTATCACCTTCAGGTAACAATAATGTTATAACTCAAAAATGGCAGTTTTTTGTTCACTTCAATTGACGGTGCTGTAAATTTGAATTGCAGGTCAATTTTCCACGTAAACTGCCCATTTCATTATATTAAAACATAAAAAGTCTTTGTGTGACTTTTTATTTTGTTTTATCTTTAAAGTATTTATTCTATAAGTTTTCCATGTATTTGTATGTAGCGTTTGTTTTACTTTTTTGTATGTTTGGCTTTGGGTAGGGAGGGCCTTTTAATGGCATAAGCCTTATGAGCTACAGCCCCAGCATACAGAATGAGAAACAGTGCCATTTATGTTAAGACACCAGCAGTTAAGACATTTTTGGACTGTAAATTGTTCATTTGCATTCCATAAAACAGAAAAATTAACTAGCAATTTTAATTATGTTTCTTTGATTTAATCCTACACATTTATTTATTTTTTTCACCATAAAACATATCATTTTCATTACATACTTTTCATAGTCTCCACAGTTTTTAATTGTATATCTAATATACAGTAGCTTATATTATATATAGAAAGTTTATATTGCTTATATATAGTTCTATAAAATTTATTCCTTATTATTTTTAATCGTTTCAACCCTTGGTTTGAACGATTAAACTTTTTCAAAGTGAAAAAGTCGTAATTATGAACAATTAGAAAATATTAAATAGTGCATTGTATTATTTGAAGAAAACTTATTAATTAAGTTTTACATAAGTGATCTTATGATTTTTTTTTTTTATATATTTTTAACAGTTGTGACTATGGCTATATTTGAATTTTAATACTTCATAAAATTTGCTAATTTATTCGTGGTATTACATCCTTCTGTTCTCAAACTAAATTTAATAATATTTCATATTAGATTGGTATGTTTTAATTAATTGTTTTATTAGATTATAAATTTGAAGATAAACTACAACAATAAGTATGTTGTATGTATTCATTCATTTGAATAGCTACAGTTACTTAACTTATTTAATACTTCAAATACAAAACCTCAGTGATATAATAATCTTTCAATTATTCTTGGGAACAATGTCTGTTAAATAGTTTCTCCTTGTTTAATCATTGGCTATTTAGTGGGAAAAAAGTGAAGTATTTCTTATTTGTATTCTTTTCATTAATCATATTTTGTCATTAATTCATAGTTATAATAAACCATAAACCATTATAATAAACCACCATAGTTATAATGAATCTGCAATCAATAAGTTAAAGGAAATTTAAATTCAATTTTGTTTAGTTCTTAGTCATTAGATTTATTAAAAATTATTATCATTTTATAATTAAGAACAGTAATAATAAGTTAACACTGCCTATTAATACATATTTATAAGTTATTATAAATATGTACTTCCAATTATATTTTAGGATTCAAAACTGTTCATTGGTAGTTAAATATATTTTTGTTCTTTTCAAAATTGGGTTCCACTACTTCATTGGTATTATTTACTCTCTGTTTTCTAACTTGTATTCAACAATTTTTTTTTTGTATTTAATCTAGAAATTTTAATCTATTATGTTCTTTATAATTCCTAAATATGTGTTCATTAATAGTTTATCTAATGTTTTCTGAAAAAGTATAAAGATGTTTTTTAAAAAACAATCTATTTTTTATTTTATTATTGTCCTAATCCAATCCTCCAATATCTTTTGATTAAACTGCTATTGACTTCAAAGATTGCTTAAATGATTGCTAAAATTCAATAAATTAATATCTGTCTTCTTAATTAATCGTAGCAATGTCTTAAATTAAAATGTAGTTTCCCAAAATTTAATTGTTCAAAAGTTGTTGAAAAGAAAATGAATGCGATAATCGTGGAAGTTATACATTTACTTGAAGACAGCCATGTATATTTGTCCTATTTATATATTATAATTTAATAATTATTTTTAGACTGCCAAACTGCTTATTTAAGAGTTAATAATGTACTGTTGGAAATCAATTAATAAAACAAAATTAAGCTGAAATCAAATGTTTGATTGAATAAATAAAATTTCTAAACTGTTTGAAAACTTTTTATTCACTGGTAGTGGTTAAGAGAATGATGTGATGCACGAATTAGACATCTTTCATTTACCACCCTACCTTAAATAGAAATATTATCATATGTAAGGAACTGATAGTAAATATTACAAATTGTATAACATATTCATTTAAAGCACTTATTGCCATAAAAGAATTATTAAATGTTGAAAATATTAAAGGAAATATACAAGTATTAAAACTGTATGAATTCCTTAATAGGAAGTGCTACTTCCGGCTAGTTGATTTTTGTGATATACACCTACCTGAAGTACCTTATTTCAGTTTCAAATGACTTTTCGTTTTTGAACTAGACTGTTCAAACACACCCACTATTGACCATTTTGCGAAACTTATTATTTTGGCCTCGGGGAACCTCAAAAGATGTATTTCCGAGGTTTAAAACTCTGATATAAACTGTTTCATGATCTCAATACTTTTCCTTATATATTTTAAATATAAGTAACTGAAAGTAAAAATTAATCATGATAAATAAGAAGGAAAGAAAAATAAAACTAAATGGGAACTTTAATGAGATTTTTTAAATTTGAACTTCATAATTGACCCGATAATGAAGAAGAAGGAAGAAAAACAAAAATTGTATGAGGGCTTTGAACTATCTACCAATCGGAAGACAAGTAAGATATGGTCTGATTTGTTATTAGGGTATTTAATAACTTTAACAAGTTACCATATTTATTTCGAAAGGATAAGTAATAGAAGTATGAGTATAAAATCATTTAACATTTTGAAAGTTTTTTACAATTAAATAGTGATTATTAGATGGTTATTCAGTTTTTATTTAATGCTCAGATGATGTTTTTGTATAATTTCTCTTTAATATTACCAAATCATTTTCTTCCCTGCATTCATAACATAAAATTTATTTCTTGTTTGGTAACTTTATAAACTCTTGGAATTAGCATATTTAAAACAACCATACATCAATTACTAATTTCTTGATTTAATTTATAAATATAACTTATTTTACCATTATTAAAATGGCTTTTAAGCCTGAGATATAAATTAAAAGAAATAACTAACAATAATCAATTGATAAATTAATTATTAAGTTTATTATTGAAATATTGAAAGAAGAGTTGTTCATTCTTGATTAAAGTTACCTGATTTTTAAAAAATAAATACAAGTATATGGAGGAGATAATTGCTTTAAAAAATGACTAATTTTTTTATGTTCCTGATCTATTTGGAAATACGAAATTAAGCTTTTCATACATAAAGGAAATTTGTTTTTTCTATTACTTCAAAAGAAATAAAAAGTTTGAGAGTTAAGTATTTTATTTCAAGCCGGATTCTGCGAAGCTGTGGTGTCCGAGTGGTTAAGGAGTTGGACTCGAAATCCAATGGGCTTTGCCCGCACAGGTTCGAATCCTGTCCGCAGCGTGCTTTTTTTTCATTTTTTACATGTAATTATTATTGAAATTATCTGCATTTATTACACATAAGCGGTGAAATAAAAAAATATGCTATACATTTCAGTGTCGTTATCCATGGATTAATGTTTATTTTTCTATAAATATATTTATCAGCCATCATATTCATTTATACGTCGTTATGAATTACAAAATTATAAATACAGAGTTCAGAAAGAAAATTCATTATGCTTTGAGTTCTTCAATGTTCTATTCAAGCTTCTTCACCTTTATCCACGAATTTCATTCAGCAGGATAAGAAAAAAAACAATGACTATGGTATAAATCTGTTGGAACGATAAAAACCGAGTTTCCATTCACGATATATAATAATAATTATAATAAAAGGCTTAGCGAACCCGAATGTTCGATGTCGACACCACCAATCGCTTATTACACACCTCCCTCCACCGTTCGCCGTTCAAACCTAGTCCCTTCAGATCTGCTTTATTGCAATCTTCCCACCTTCGCCTCAGCCTATCCCTCAGACGTTTGCCATTCGGTACAGGAAATATTAACCTTTTAGGAATTCTCTCATTACTAAACCCAACAATTTTACAAGCCCATTGGATTCGCCGGAATGAAATCGCCTCAATTATATTACCCGTATACAGTTCACGCAATTCGGCGTTGTGGAACCATCTGAACTCTCCGGTTAATTCATCCTTCGGTCCGAATATTCTACGCAATACTATATTTTCAAAAACATTAAGACATTGCTCATCCCTTGATGTAAGCGGCCACAGAACTTTAGTTTAGTTTAGAGTTTTGGGAATAAGTGCAAAACTTTTTCAAATTTTCATTCGCTTTTCCTCTTTTATTTCTTGAATTATTGTTCGGGTTTTCACTATTCTAAACATTTCCCAATCCAGATTTCCTCCAAGTTTGGGTCAAATTTAATGCACCGTTTTCAAATTTTAGGCATATCAAATAACACATTTCCTGGTCTGAAAGCGGAAGTATATATATATTATTTTTACTAGTAGATAGAATTTGATAAAATTGATGGCAATTTCATTTTACGTTTACCGATTCCTAAATTCCCTCAAAATCTGAGTCAAATCGAACTTGCGGTTTTAGAGATATAGGTTATCAAGAGCATACGTAAGAGAAAGCAACGGACAGTTCAGTAAAATTGACTCTACATTATTTTTTCACAAATACCTACTTTTTATCCAATTTTAAGCCAAATCGAACGAGCCATTTCTGAAATATTGGCAAATCTACAAAAATGCGTTTTTTTTTGTGCGTAAGCGGAAGTGCTGCTTAGAATTTAATGAAATTGATGTGGGACCATCTAGACACCAACCCGCACAATACCTGAAAATTTCATAAATGGTAGTAGGTGAAATGCCCGTTACATCGATTTGACTACAGACAGACACCGAACCAAATATGATGCTTGATGTGTAAAACGTAAACGTATTTATTTAGGCTTTAAGGCGTAAAACCCTAAGGTCATCAACGCCTGTGTCAGTTATGTTTGTAAACTCTTTAAAGTCGAAATAGAAAAAAAGAACGAGCAATCAAAAATTAATAATAGATAAATAGAGTTATAAATGAAAAAGATATTTAAAAACATATACAAAATGAAATATATTAATATATATATATATATAAAAGAACAATAAAATAAAAATTATATTTATTTTTATATTTTATTGAATAGCCTATGGATTTTAAGAAATTTTATCACTGTTTTTATGTTTGATTCGTTGTTGCTAAATACAGCTGATATATCCGGTTCTAGAGATAATCGATTTAGGTTTGAAGTATGATAAGTGCATTCTTGGAAAATGTGGTTGACTGTGAGAGGGCTATTGCAATGCTGACAATTTGGTGGTGGCTGCTTGGTGATGAGATGCACATGGGTTAGGTTCGTGTGTCTTAATCGTAACCTGATCAAGGCGACTTCCTCTCTACGATAGGGCTGTTTGATGTGATCCAGGGCTTTACTGAGATTCCCTGTGAGTGTCCGCTTCTTTTGAGAAGTTTCCTTATAGTTACTAAAATGGGCACTAGCAAATCCAGAATTTGATTTTGGGAGGGGGAGAGCTTCAGCCCGAGAGATTTTTTTTTCAAATATATAACGATAATTACTTTGGAAAAAAGAAAATAAACTAACTACCTATATAAAATAGTGTTTAAGTGATACTTGAAGTCCTATTAAATTACACGAACAATAATATTTTAATATATGTTTTAATATTTTTTTTCATAAAAGATTTACATTTTATCATTGAAGGGGGAGGGCATCAGCTCGAAAGCCCCTCCTTAGATTCGCCTGTGAAAATGGGCTAGTATTACTAACCTATTTAGCCTAAATTTTATTCATGAAAACGCGTTGTTTGTTTGTTTTGTTATCTTGCTCCGGTCCTGGCAAATGATTAATTTTTAGGAGCGGGGCTGGCTGAGCAGGCTAATGAGTGTACATAGCACTGCGCGTTGTCCGGCAACATGATAACCGAAGTTGGAGACGATGAAATAATTACAAGTTCGCATCCCAGTGCCCGGGGCTCTTTTAATTCAGACGTTAATCTCCCACCCTGACTCCCTGGCCAGGAAATATCCCCGTATAACCTAAAATGCGAGATAGAGAACAAAAAAAATCTGGTGCGCGCAACACACAACTTTCACTTACCGCTAGTAAACTTTGCAATAGACAAATTACAGTTTAATAGCTAATAGTCGTACAATCCATAATTAACGGAACGTACAATCCATAATAAAGCGTTGATATAAGAAATAGAACTTTTGTTATTTTAATGATATTTATGATTTGTTAGCTGTAAGATTTTAGCTTTAGCTCGGTTAAAAATGCAATTAAAAAAAAATTATAATAATAGCGCAACTTGGCCCGAAAATAATTCCTATGCAAAGTTGAGTGGTAAGTGAAAGTTGTGTATTGCGCGCATCAGATAAAAATCAGATGCGCGCAACACACAACTAATGATATTATTATTTGAAAGCTATATTGAAATATACAATTTAACAAGAAAAAACAACGCTGTTTAGATTTAAGGCATTGTTAAAATGTTTAAGCACCATACTATGTCTGAAAATAGTCCTAGTTTGATTTAACTGCAACCACGGGCGGATCTACGGGGGAGGGGAGAGGGGGCTTTCGGGCTGAAGCCCCCAAAATGGTAAAATACAACCATGTTTTATCGAAAAAAATATTTAAAAAGTATCTCTTAAAGTATTATTGTTCGTGTGATTACATTTAAAAGGGCTTTAGGAATCACTTAAACACCATTTCATACAGGTAGTTAGTCTCTTTCTTTTTTTCCAAAGTAATTATCGTTATTTTTATGAAAAAAAAACCTTTCGGGCTGAAGCCCCCCAAAATGGTAAAATATAACCATGTTTTATCGAAAAAAATATTTAAAAAGTATCTCTTAAAGTATTATTGTTCGTGTGATTAATATTAAAAGGGCTTAAACACCATTTCATACAGGTAGTCTCTTTCTTTTTTTCCAAAGTAATTATCGTTATTTTTATGAAAAAAAAACGCTTTCGGGCTGAAGCCGTCTCCAAAATTAAATTCTGGATCCGCTAGTGACTGCAAGGGTCTGTTCTTGGTCTTGCAAAAGTGCCCAACCAAGATAAATTTTTGGCAACACTGGTAGTAAGAAGGGTTCAACAACCGATTGCAAAGTTGATCATTTGGGGCGGAGTGGCCGAATGGACTAACGTGTGTGAACAGTACCGCCGTTGCTCGGCAACCTGATACATGAGATATCTAGATAAAAATAGTCACGAGTTCGCGTACAGGTGCTGGGGGAGTATAGCCTTAAAGGCGAGGACCCCCCTTTTTTAATATTTTTTTCTACAAAACGTGGTTATATTTTACCATTTTTTTTGGGGGAGGGGATTCAGCCCGAAAGCCCCTCCCCGTAAATAAGCCAGTGGATCTTATCCATACTGATGTCGCTTAACAGGGCTTAAATTCCCAAAGTTCAAAATGCCTTCCTCTAAAGACTACCTTAATTAATTTTATTTTAAATAACTATCTCTCCATGTTAGTAGTGATTAAAAAATTTATATATTTTATAATCACCAACTATTAACTACTATTTTATTGGGGCATTTGTGGAACTGGGTGAATTAAAACGATATTTTAAATGAGTTCCATTCAGGATTTCGTCAGGGCTACCCGATCGTGGACCACATTTTCATTTTTAGTATTGTTAAATTGTCTTAGGCAAAAGTCTTAGTATTTTTCATGAACTTCAATCAAAGCGGCATTTGATTGCGTAGATTGGGGGACTCTACTTTTTAATTTAACTGATTTGGGGCTGCCTTAGATATTTTTGAAAATCTTGAAGAGCTTATACTAGAGCTACAGTCTATTATAATAAAGGAATCACGGAATATTTTTAAACATCAGTTGGATTAACAGAGGGCTGTCTGCGAAGTCCTTTATTGTTTGGGTTCTTTCTAAATGATTTAAATTATTATTTAAGCCAAGGGCTAGATATCGCAAAACCATTAATATTAATACCATTAATATTAAGTGTTTACCACTAGCGGATCCAGGATTTATTTTTGGGGGGGGCTTCAGCCCGAAACCTTTTTTTTTCATAAAAATAACGATAATTACTTTGGAAAAACAGAAAGAAACTAACTACCTATATGAAATGGTGTTTAAGTTATTCCTTAAGTACTTTTAAATGTAATTACACGAACAAAAATACTTTAAGAGGTATTTTTTAAATTTTTTTTTCCATAAAACATGGTTATATTTTTCCATTTTGGGGGGGGCTTCAGCCCGAAAGCCTCCCCCGTAGAGTTTACTATATGCAGACGATGTAGTTGAACTAGCCTCTTCCCCTATAAACTACAGCGAATGATAAAAAATCTCGAAAATTACTGCCGTATATGGAATTTACATATAAATCTGGTGAAATAAAAAATAATAATTTTTGATAAGGCAGGCTATCTAAATTTGAAAGGTGGAGCTTCGAAGAAAACCCAGTTGAGGTGGTCAATGAGGACAAATATCTGGCAGTAATAATTACAGCAAGATTGGTCTTGGGGCATCACTTTCATGAAAAGATTAACCACAGTAAGGTTGTACTGAATACAACTTTGCATAATTTCATCAATAACAATATGAAGTTTTAGAAAAATTCAAAAGATATTTTATTAATAAAATTTGCTTCTCTCGAGATAGGCTTCTAATGATATTTTAGCTCATTAGTAATATATATATGCCTATACGTTGAAATTGCACTTTAATTATATTTTAAAAGTACTAGAGATGCCGCATTTTCGTTTGCCCCGTATCCTAGCAAAATAAGTTATAAATAAGAAAGTTTTTTTGGTACCGAAAGTGGGTGGAATTCAAGGAACGCTATCAAATTAAATTCGATATTGCAAATGTCTCTGACCTAGGCATAAAGTTATCCGCAGTTAAACATGGGATGGATGAAGCAGAAAAACAAAGTAATTTTGAAAAATGCCAACCATCTAGTTTTCTACATAAGCAGGCTGGCTTATGTGCAGTCGAGACAGTATCATCTTGTTCAGTGATTGTTTTGATATTAAAGCGATACGGTCCACATCCCGGTGTAGGATGGAATTACTTAATTTAAGGCCCCTTTCACACTGAAGATGCATGCATCTTAAACACTGGACTGTGTAATAGTACGAGAACTTTCACACCCAAGATGCACTAGCGGATCCAGCCGGGGGACACGCACCCCCCCTGGAAGCTGATGAAAAAATCCATCCTCATAGATGATGAATATCCTAATGAAATATAAAAAAAATATATTATTGAGAACAGCACTAACGAATTCTGCCAGGGGAAGGCATATAACAAGTAAATAAAGTGTGCCACTAATCGTTCAAACACTGATGAGTTGGGCTCTTCACAATGTGGCAAGCTTTATATAATTACTTAGAGCTTTCCAGTTGGTACCTTTTAGTAAAATAAATATTTCTTCAGAATAGATTTGTTGACCAAAACATTTTTCTCTGATCTCGCTATAGATATGACAAACCCCCAAGAAATGTATGGTGTCCTCTTTTTCTCCGGAGTTACATACTGAGCAGTTGTCCCTGTCTTCATGTTTCCACGGCTTAACGCTTAGGCCCCTTTCACACTGAAAATGCAAGATGCAAGATGCATGCGTCCTGGATGTAGAATGCATATGCGTCTTGCATCTTGACGAAAGAACTTTCACACCAAGGATGCAGATGCCTCTTGCATCTTTTATTTATATCCATTATATCTGTTAGTTTAGTATATGAGTTAAAAAGATGAATAATCAATCAGGTGACGAAACAAAAATTCTGGCTTGTGCAGTAAGAAGACAAAGACCAAGAAGAAATCGTTTATGACAGCACCCATACTGGAATAATGCTGGAGAGCATAGTGGTGTCTCAGAAATTACTGAACCATCCAATAAAGTTTCAAGCGTACTATAAAATGGATATTTTGATTATTAAGAAGTTGTTAGATCTCATAGAACTGTCACTGATTCGTTGGGATTCAAATTGTCGGTTGTGTGTATCTGCGAAAGAAAGACTACTGATATTTCTGAGGTAAATAACTATATCTTCCCATGAATTGTAAAACTCATTTTTTAAACATCTGAATGTAGCTAAAAACTGAAAACATTACTTAGGAATATTTTGTATAGCATTGTTGATTAACAGTATCAATACCATTTCTTGGGGAGGGAGGAAGAATAAATGTTACCTTATAATTGGAAAACTCCAACCTCACAACTTTGTATCTTTAAAACGTAGGTCACATCACTCCATGTCATTGCAATTTAGGCATATAATTTTTAATCTTCCATGGTAATAACAAGAAAAATAGGTAAAAACATATGAAGCAATAGTTGAAAATCAGAACAATAGATAAAAAATAAAAAATCAATTGATAGAGACGTCAATCACAAGAGCTTGGAGAAAATTGATAAGGGAGATGAGAGACCAAGCGTTGGCGGTGTAAGCCGACTGGACCCAGTGCTCCTTTTATTTATATTTATATCCTTTTATATATTATATATTGCTCCTCAAAAATATTTTGCTTTGGGAAGGATGAAGTGGAAGGGACGAGTATGCAAGACCATCACAACAAAGATGGACACTAAAAATCTTCAGCCGGCTGGTCCCCAAGAGGCAAATGCGTTTTGCATCCAGGCTGCATGACGTACTTCCATCTTGGCAGTGGCGTATCCATGAATTTTCTCAGAGGTGTGGTAAAGCGTATAAAACATTACTAAATTCTCTATAAAAGAAAAAAATCATCGAAATCGGACTATTTTTAGCAAAGATACAGCTTATTGAAATTTGTAAATATGTTGGTTCCAAATATTAATGAAGTTTTAAATTAATTTATGTTTCCTTTGTCGATTATATTTAGGAAGAAAGTAACAATTGATTTCTTTTATGATATGTTGCATTGTTTTATTTTCTTATTAATTTATTATTTGATTAATGAACAATAAACTGAGCGAATTTGCGCACGGGCCTACTAGTAATTTATTAACTAAATTAACGTATGGAAAAATTGGTTCACCAACCTGAACTGTGAGGACTTATATCTTCTCAACCATAAAAGCAATTCTTAAACTGCCACCAGTTCCTGATGCTGAAATATTAGAATGGCAAGAAGAAAGATCTTATGTATGACAGCAAAATGAAGTGGAGACTTGAATAGTGAGATAGAATTACTACAGCAGTGCACTCCCTGTCATTGAGAAGAGGTAGGGAGAGTCTTAGAGGTTGGACTGGATGAGTATACCAATGTGCTCGCTGTAAGGAATAGGTTAAATCTTCCTTTTCAGTTCATATTCATTCATAGAAAAAAATATTTTTTCTATTGCCTATTTTGTAATTATCTATTTCTATTTAAAATTTTTGACATACAGTTTAGAAATTCAAATTTTACTTTTCATCATAAACCTATGACTTGCTGTCCTACAGTATCCTTTAACAATACCCCACTTATCCCTGTTGACCAAATCCGATACCTAGGACTTTACCTTGACAAACGACTCACTTGGAACCTCCATACCAGACTGAAACGACTAGAAACCGCCCGACGTTTCTGACTACTCCAGTACTTACTACACAAACGCTCTAAACTGCCAACTATTTACAAAAGACTCATATATATTACTATAATAATGCCTATTTGGACTTACGGGATCGAGCTTTGGGGCTCTACTAAACCATCAAATTCCTCTCGTATGTAATCCCTACAATCCAAAATCCTTCGTAAAATCCTTAATGTTCCCTACTTTGTCACAAATAAAATCATCCATAATGACCTTAATGTACCATATGTTTCCGATTTAGCTCAATCCAGATATCTGTCCTTTCATAATAAACTTCTGAACCATCCGAACCCTCTCGTTTCCAAACTTGCTTCCTCTTCTATTCCTGATAACCCTCCGAGGCGTCTGAAAAGAAGATGGCATCGGGACCTTCTAATATAGAAATATAATTGGATTGCTACCAATGGGTAGTTTCTCCTCATGTTGTATATGTCATATTACTTGTTCATATTTACTTGTTGTATTTATTATCAATTACAGTTGTAAATTTCGATAATAAAAAAAAAAAAAAAAAAAAAAAAAAAAAAAAAAAAAAAAAAAAAAAAAAAAAAAAAAATTTACTTTAAAAATTGAATTCAGAAATTAAAAAAAAAATTTACCAATAGAAACTAAATACAAACAAGCATAATGATGATGTCATAAGAAGCTTTAAATTTACATCCAAAGGTCTGATTAACATTTTAAAAAATACAACACATAACAATAAACATGTATTAAATTTGTCACAGTTTTTTTTAAACAAAGAAGTTGGACTTTACTCTTCAAAAGAGTTTAAAAAGTCTTTAAACAATCTAGTAATTTAACCTAGAATTTATATAAAAATAAAATCATTTTCTAACGACCTAGAAAAACAATATATACAACAGATTATATACAATATTGACTTATTCAATATAATGAGAACATTATGCTTAAGACATGAGCTATCAATAAATTCTCCTTCATGATTGATCAATATTAAAGAGCTCCACACATGAGGATTTGTATCCACACCTGAGTCAGCTTTTTTGAAAAGCTGACTCATGTGTGGATACAAATTTTAAACATCTCAATAAAGGCAAGATTATATAAAGAAACACCTTTAACAAGCTGTCACCTTTTTCAGACTAATAAAGAAAAGAAACAACACCCTCCTACCTCACAATTAAAATAAATAGTTAAAAATTGTAAATATATACAAAATGTATTTTATGAATACAAAAATATAAATATGTATGCAAACAATTAATTACAATTTAAATATCTTTGTATGAGTAAAATTTTATACAATACACAAAAGTTATTTTTATATATTTAAAATAAAAGTCTTTCTTAAATGAAGTATGAACAATATGAAGTTGGTCAGTAAATGATGAACTCCCCAACCAATGGAAGATGATCAGATGGGTTGAATTCATTAGGTAGAAAACGAACGTGTAAGTCGCATTCTGCTGCTGTAGGAAGGCTTAAGCGAGACATCAATCTTATACCATCCCTATAAAATCAAATATTAGAAAAAGGTAGAATTATCATGAACCCCAATTAATCAAACAAAGATTAACCTAGATAAAGGCTAAAATATGATTGATCTATATTTAGCACTAACTTGCAGCTCATTTTCAGTCTGACATAGTTTAGTGCTACTATAGAGTTCTGAATCAAAAATATATTAAAAAATGAGCACTAGAGCCAGAATTACTAATTTATAACCTAATAAAATTAAGTTAATCCTTAATTTAAAATTGTATAATTAGGAATACAATTACAAGTTCCGTAATTGAGTGGGGCCATCACTTCCGAGAGTGTTATGGGGTCATGGCCTTGATCATGAACTTAATGTAAGACATTATGATAATAAAGAATGATTATACAGCTTATTAAGAATAATGTAAAACTATTTATAAAATATATCTCTAAAATTGTATTCTTATATTCTAAGCAATCAAAATTTAAATATCTATAGTAAAAAATGAAAATATACTCACCATAAAAAAAATCATAACACCTCAAAACTATGGAATTTTAAAAAATCTTAGGTTTTATATTTAAAAAACAACACAATATTTTTTGTTTATTAACAAAATTTAAATTTTAGGGGTTTATAATAGCATTTAAAGCCACCTGTTCACTGAGTTTCCTTTCTGATATACTCGTAAAACATTTTAAATAAAATTTTGAGGAATGTTATTCCACTTCTCCAATACAGTATGCCTCTCCTAAAGCCTACAAGTATAGGAGAAGAAATCCAGGACAAAACTTCCTTTTTAAATTTATCCCATATATTGGATAAGATCAAGACTTCTTGCATAATTTATTTAGTGCCATTAAAATATTTAAATCCTTTGTTTGTTGACATATAGTGAATAACAATGATATGGCTAATATCTAATAATGCCATTCACATAACTAATCCTCATAGATTCTAAAATTAAAATTTATATGAGCTGCGATTTTTTTTTTTGACAGAGAATTTATTTTAGATTAACAATCAATATTCTATAAATAGAACAAATCCAACAAATAGGATATTTTCAAATTTTTATATTCATTAGCATCAATAGCTACCAATGTAAAAAACTGTAACTAGTATAATTGTAAATGCACCGATGCAACAATGGTGAAAATATCACTTTACAAAATGTCAATTATTTCTTTCCTGTAAAAAAGTGAACTGGTGTGGACTTGTTAGAAAGAGCAGGAAGTTAAATAATTATCAGTTACTTACGAATAAAACATGTAGTCAACCAATACCCAACCGTGCTGGAAAGTTGTAACTCCTCGGTTTGAATTTTCTTTTAAATCATAAACTGAATGAAATTTGAAAGGATGAGAAAGCAGGTAACTGAAAAAAATGAAAATGAAATTGATGATTTATTCAAGAGTCAATCTGTTTATGTAATATTAATATTACTAGTTTATAGTAATATACTAATATTATTAGTATTAGTAAATTGGTGATCAGTTTCTTTTTTCACCCTGTTCACAACAGAAAATAATAAATGAAAATGTTTAAACTTTTATTTCTTTTAGCCTTGCCTCAATACAATTTTTGTAGCAAAGAAAAATTTATTTTATAGAATATATCGTTTTATTAAGCATGTAGAATTTAGAAGAGAATAAATTTAAAAACAATAAGACCAGATTGTTTCTTTTACCATTCCTTCTTTCACAGGCTGGAGACTTATTGATCATATTATATAAATGGAGACAAATCAGGATTTATTGTTAGTTTTCAAACAAAATTGTATATGAAGATATCCAATTATGATAGTAAATACTTCTTTTATCATTGCTCATTTGTGTACATATTTTAAAAAGTATTATTTTAAACAAAAATATAGATATATAAATTGTGAATTAAAAAAAATGTTATTTAAATAAAAAAAAATATCACTAACTTGATTCATGAAATACAATTCTAATCTGCTAATTTTTATTTTATTATAATTTTCTCATCATCAATATCAAGTCAGTTATATTTGTATTTATTAAATATTAGACCACCATTGAGAATTGATTTTAAAATAATAATCTAAATTGTAATTCATTGCCAACAAAAATCAAGATATGTTTAAATTTAGATTTTTTATATTAATCAAAACTGCCTGAAATTATTATCTTTATAATATACTTTGATGACTATACCTCTGATGGACTGCAGAAGATACTGAAGGAAGTGGAAGCAATTCTTCTTTGCCTTCACATGGAGATATTACTTGCTTCTGACTGTGATATAGCTAATTAAAGAAATAACAAGATATTAATTTTTTTGTAATTATAAAAAAGTATTTGTATAATTGTGACTAATAATAACAACTAATTGGGCTATTTGCATTTAATTTGCACTTCTTCAGCCTTTTATATACTGCTTTATACGTCATTGATGGTTTTTTTTTTATTAGAATAGAACCACATAGCAATCGACAAAAAATAGCTGTTACTATGCCAAAAGATTGATTTCTATGTCAAGCGAGAATGGCCTTGTTGAGTGAGACGTTCAGGAAAGAACAGTTTTTTAAAACAAGCTATATAATATCCTAATATGCTAATTGTTTCCACCGCCCTTGAAATAACTGAAAACTCTGACTGTGTTATCATAGTAGGCAATGATACTAATCTGCTAGAACAGTTGAAACACCTGTAGGACACCACATTCATGATTTCCCGAGATTATCCTCTTTATTCATAGTGATAAGAGTAAAACCAAGTCTGGATAATGAATAATTAATATATTGTGAATGTAATTATATTTAGTCTTAAATACTTTACGGTGATCTTTGGTATAATAAATTTTGGAGTATAACCTAGAAGAGGAACCAGCCAAACAAATAATAAACAGAGTGTAATAATTACACAATTGACATAAAAACATCAATTTTTTTTTCTATAAAAGTAATTCAGAAACTTTTAATAATTTATTTATAAAAATAAAAACATCAAATTATTTTTGGTATGCACACTCTATATATGTTATCAGCAAATTCAAGAAGTAAGAGTTCTACTGGTCTTATGTTGGCATTTCCTTATATTCTCTTTGGTCTTCCTAATAGCGGCATCCATAACTTATCAAAGTTTCGATTTCTTGAGATGTACAGCTGGCAAACCTTACAATGCTTCTTGTTTTTTTGTACAAACTTTCCACCGCCAGTATATGTCCTTGACCTACTCCCTTATCTCTAAGGCCTCTGAGATATCTGTCTTGTTAACTCGGTCAAAAGCTTTTGTAAGGTCAACAAAGCATACTGCAAGTTCCTTATCTTTTTCTAAAGGATATATGGCAAGTGCTAGCAGAATGTTTGAAGCGGTCAAGAGAGGCTTCCTGAACAGAGAAGAGGCGGAGAAGAAGGCAAAAGTGGCTGCGCTTAGGTCACACTAACAAAAAAGCATCAATCAAGAATACAAGCGATGAATGAGATGTCTCAGAAAAATTGAGGGGAAAACAAAAATAGACCGAATCCGCAACACTAAAATTAGTGCGAACCTCAACATTAAACCAAAACCAGCCTATGAAGTTAAAGGAGAGAACAGACTAAGATGGCTGGGATATCTTCTAAGAATGGAACCTAGCAGAATCGCTAGAGAGGTCTATCAAGCCAAGACTGACGGGAAGAGAGGAAAAGCTCGACCAAGGAATAAATGGAACAACGAAGAAAAGAAGGATTTCCTGATAGGAGGACTCCAATGGAATGGGAGAAGGCGTTTGATGGAAGACCAGCAGAGCTGGAGAAAGCTCTATAGACTTCCTCCTCCACTGCACAGGCGGTACTAGAGGAGGGAATATGATGATGATATATATATATATATATATATATATATATATATACACACAAACATATATGAAAAAAAAAACCTGCACCACTAGTGGGTTCAGTACTCTATGAAGAATACTGTTACACGGCCAACGGTTGTGCAGGAATATGATTGGGAATAGATCATTCTCAGCTACCAGGTTTTCTCCCTTAATTAATTATGATTACCTACTTTATGGAGGTTGGGTGTGCCCCAGGAGGATCTTCCGACCCTAGGGTTGATCCATGGCTGATGAAAAATTATTAGTCATTAGCCAGTTTGAACCTGGAACCTTGAGTTCTGGAAGTCTGTGCACCCTCTTTATATAAAAAGATATCAAAATAATTTTTGGGATGTAGGTTTTATTTAGGTTGCTTGAAGTGTTTCAGTATATCCAACGGCTCCCTTTGGATCAAATGAACTTAAACACAGTCAGTAGGGTTTTCAAGGCAGAATAATACCATAGAACTAGAGGTAAAGGTTAGTAGGTGGTAAAGGTTTAGTCAAACTTTTGGAAAGTTCAAACGTTTTTTTTTTTTTTTTTGCAGTCTTCCCAGTTTTAAAATTTTTGCGCATCTCTACCTGAAGTTGAAGTGTTGGGTTTCAACTATTCCTACCATTTTTTTTTATCCTATTCTTAAGGGTTTGAGCAACTTTACAGTTGGATGTCAAATGGAGCATCAGTTCTTAGCAGAGCTTAAAATGAAAAAGTAATTTTCATTCAGTTTCGATATGACTGGAAACGAAACTTTTTTTTATTTTGATCTGTTATTTTGTGGAACATTTTAATAAAAAGTTTTACAGAATTTTTAAAACAAAAGTTCTGTTAAAAAAATGCATTTCATTTAAAAATGAATCTAAAAATTATATTTGTGCAGAACATAATTAAAAAACAAGACAAATAAATCATGCCATTCATTCAAGATAGATTATGTCTGTGATCTAAGCTCAAATAACAATTTATTTCTCATTTAATATAACTTTTTTTAAGAACTTAAATAAACAAAAGTTCTTAATTTTTTTAATTTTAAAAACCTTTTTCCAAGAAGGTTTCATGGAAATTATAATGGAACTTGAATGGAAAACTATTAAAATGGAACTTTTTGATAAGTTCCAAATCCTCCTTCATAGTGCCATTGATTAGTGACTTATTAATCTTTATTCAGTATATGACATCATAAAATTTGATTTAATTAATAGACCTAATCAATATACTATCACATCAACTTTAAAGTATCAAATGTGAGAAAACCACATTTTCCTATCAGATGCAAGGTGGAAGACAGACATGCAATGACTGAATTTCGAACACATTTGACACTTCTGGTTGAAGGTGCATGCTGAACACGCTGTAGTTTGTAGACCTGTATTAAGGGGTGTTAGAGAAAACTTTCAGAATAAAAATGTAATGACTATATAAAGAAATAAATGTATGAACAAAAGAAAAAGAAACCTTTCTTAAGAGTAAAGATGTCATTACATCTTCTATAAACTAGGTAATAACACAACTGAAACCTTCATAAGAGCAACAGATTACAAGCATTGGCATAGCATACCTTACTTTCCTTTTCCAGATGTACACACTCGGGAGAAACACCCAGACATGGTGGAAGAGGTCGATAAGTACTCAATAATTTGCCTTGATTCAATAAAGTTAAGACAGGTGAATGAGGTGTGCTATTGAGGTCACCCATCAATAAAATGTCTAGACCGTCAGGATCTTTCCTGTAATATCCAAAATGTATTTATGATTATAAAATTCATGGTTCAATGGAAACATATTAATATGTGAAACAGAATTTTCTCAGTAATTTCAGTAAACTACAAAAATTTTTAGTTATAAGTTGAGTAGGTGCCATTTCTGCCTCTTAAGCTGGATGAAAGATACTATTTCATATTTTTCTCAATTTAGAGCTTACTGAGTTTTCTATTGTTACAAAAAAGCAAGAAATCTATGTACGAATATATATATACATACATATTTAGAGATTTGAATATTCCCTCTAGTATTTTCTTTTCCCTTACTGAAAAGGCTTTCAAGTTTTTGATCAATATCTATTTCTCACTGCTAAGATAAAAGACAAGTACACATATATGTCTTTTAAATTAACGCAAAATAAATATCAATATATGTTAATTCAAGTTCATTAAATAGCATTTATGAATTATACTTTTAATCCTGGATCAGAAGAAGGATTATTCTATACTAAATATAATTCATTGTTTTATTTATATTAGAATATTTTTAAGATGCTGAGGTATTGATTATTTGCCTAATTTTTACAAATTAAAATTTTAAATTTATAATCAGTATGTGAACTGAATGAGTGAATGACAATGGAGTCTGCCAGCAGCTAAAGGTCTAGTCGTCAGCAGAACAATGTTCCATCACAAGGGTATCCACAAGTATACCTGTATTAGCCCCAAAGGAGCGAAA
The DNA here is from genome assembly GCA_928085145.1 of Nezara viridula. Taxonomy (NCBI): domain Eukaryota; kingdom Metazoa; phylum Arthropoda; class Insecta; order Hemiptera; family Pentatomidae; genus Nezara; species Nezara viridula. The sequence goes on along the minus strand of OV725077.1, from coordinate 112,519,012 downwards.
AACATAATTGACCATGTGCTGGTAGACAAGAAACATCAGAGCTCAATACAAGATGTAAGAAGCTATCGTGGAGCAGAGTGTGATTCCGATCACTTTAGGATGCTATTTAATATGGAAAGGTTTTGGAGTTTGGAAAGAAAGATTTTATGTTTAATGGAATCGAAGGCTTTTGAAAAATCAGAGAGGACAAGAATAGAGATTTTCTGTTTGTCTATAGAGGAGAACTGAAGGTCTTGGGAGATTTTCAATAAAGCAAATGGGGTGGAGAACTGTGACCGAAAACCAAACTGTAAGAAATTGAGGAGAGGATTATGCTGAAGAAAGGTTGGAGAGATTGGAGATGGTTCTGAAATCGGAAACTTTGGAGGGAACCAGAACTTTGCTGAAAAGACGGACTATAACTTCTTTCCAAGCTGATGGGAAACAGGAATTTTGAAGGAAAAAATTGTAAATATGCAGTAGGATAGCAAAGATGACTGGAGGGACATAATTTGATTAATTTCACAGGAATTAGATCTGGACCATAGTCATTCATTCTGGATGAAAAGCGATAGTCTAGTGTCTAGTGCGCAAACTTGATATGGTGAAGGTTCCTAGTTCAAGACGGGTTTCACTATATTCCTTTTAGGGGACAGGATGCCGAGTGGGCTAACAGTACCACCGTACGTTGCTCGGCAGCCTGATAACCAAAGTTAGATGGAAAAATATTATGAGTTCAAATCCTGGTACCCCGTGCGAATTTTAACTCGACCTAATTCTCTCGCCCTCTCCCCCAGATCGGGAAAAGGGAGTTTTTGGAAAGTAATATGATGAGGAGAGGGTCAATCCATTTGAAATCACCCAGACCATGTAGCTCGACATTTTTGATTTTTATAATTTTTTTACCAGTTATTCCATATTTATTTGAGAATTGAAAAGCGCAGTTAAAAAAATTTTGAGGCTCACAGTTTTTTTTCGACGGCCAATTTTAATTTTCTTTTCGACTTGAAACATGTTTTGGGAAAATTCTTGTAACTCGAGTTATTTTATAGATATCCTGCCAAAATAAAAGCTGAAATAATTTAGAATATTTTTTCTACATTTCTTTTTATCAACATCACATAAAAAGAAAGGAAAATGGTTTAAAAAAATCATGAAAATATAAAAAAAAAGTTACTTTTAGGGCTGCAAAAGTTAAATAAAGCATTTTTGTGACCTATAACTTTTAAATGGTGTATCTCAATAAAAACTTTATTCTATTATGAATAAAACAACATTAAATTCTATATAAAATGAGTACCTCAAACATAGGATTCGGTTAGGCAGAAGAATCGAAATGTCTAAATAAAAAACATATGATCTACGAATTTTCTTTAAATATTCCTTTGCAGGCATTGTCAGTCTTATCTTTCTTAAAAGCGGCTATTATGTATGAAAAATATTGAATAAAAGTTGTAGATAATAGAATTTCGCATTTAATGATTGAGTTCGAATAGAAGTAAAGTAGAGAAACTGTAAGTTTTTAAATTTCCGTCAAATCTATATAAATAAAATAATGGTTTTGTCTGTATATTGAATAGAATCAACTTGTTTTATGATATCTTTCCATTTCATGCATTGCAACAAAATTTTGTCAGGAGTAAGCTCAGCAATGGCTTATTGTAGACTTTTGAAATTTTAACATTATATTAATATAATGTTAAAAATTAAAATATATGTAGGGAAGGATGGTTGGAATGATCACTCAAAAATAAGAAGGAAAAAATAAAAAATAATATTTATTTGAATATTTCTCGACGTTTCAACCTGAAGTTCAGGCCTTCATCAGGGCTAAGAAAAGAACCAGATAACAAGGTATGAGAAGCATAATTAATGGAGGTAAAAAAAAAAAAAAGTTAAGTAAAATAAAGTGGGTAGAATAATGACAATAGTAAGAACTAAGAGATAAATAATAATAACCGTTAAAAATTGTAGAATGATTAAGTAAACATAAACAAAAAAGGTGACATAAGTATTAAAATGGTAATCTTAAAATAAAATTTAAAACAGAAAAAAGGAATATGAAGTTATATAAAAAGAGAATAAATAGTAAAATTAAGATATTGCAAATAGAATAGTTAGATAGAAAATTGAGATATTGTAAAGTCTATCAAAATGTACTGACAAACTATAATAGAATTAAGAGTTAAAACAGAGAAAAGGAATGAAAGGAAGGAGGAAAAAAAGAGAAGACTGAAATGAGAAAGAAAAACAACCAACCTCTTGGTTGGCCGTCGAAACATTGGCAAATAAATCAAATAAATATTATAATTTATTTTTGCCTTCTTATTTTTGACTGATCACCCCAACCAACCTCTTCATTATTCACGACAGTCAACCATTAACCCACAATTTAAAATATATGTAAAGTGTACATTCTTGCTAGTTCAACTTTTGTTAATTTGATAAGTTAAGGCTCCTCAAGATCATGCAGGGATTGGTTTCCTGTCACCTCAACATGTTCGTCGATTACTATTAAAAATCTCCTATTAATAGGATTTCTTAATAAATAAGTATTGATAAAAATAAGTTAACCTTGAATTATTTTGAATTCACATTGCTTTAATGGAACCCTCAATAGTCCAGAATATTTGATAATGCAACACATGTACCACAATTGTTGGATTATGAAGATTGAACTGTATGGGTAACAAGATATTTCTTCCCATTTTCAATTAATTTTGCACAAAAAAAAAACTAAATATCTAATTAACAATATTCTATAGTGTGTGTTTGTGTAAGAGTAGTGTAATACTTCAAAACAACTACTGAAATTGATGCACAGATGAAAATTATTTAAATAAAAGTTTATTAAATGCTTCAAGCTAATTACTTAAAATACCTTTTGATTCTATCAATTTCAGCCAGGAATATTTGTAATTGAGCCAATCTCACTTCCGTTCTTTTTGGGTTATATAAAAGATGGGTATTAGCAACAAGAAACTTTTTCCCATTTTTTTCCAATTTTGCAATTAAACCAACATTGTCTCGTGTAGCCAGCTGGATAACAGCTGAAAACATTTTTAAAACAAAATTAAAAATATCTAATTAATTGCAATTATTAAAAAACAAAACAAATAAACATAGAGAAATATTCCTTTGTTAATTGTACAAAGGAAACTTGTTTACAAATTTGTTGCAACCGTAAACATGTAGCTTATCAGTATGACATGTTGTAATGTATATAATAAGAAAAAAATAAATGAATAAAAAAAAAAAATACTTGTACAAATCTTTCAAATTAATAAGCTTTGAAAACCAAGGAATAATAAATAAATTACCTATGTAGGAAATAAATCATTAAATAAAATCATCACTTAAGAATATATTAATCATCCCCTGCCTTTTTCATTATGTAGTGGAGAGGCAGCAGGAAAAGGAATTATAAGATGAGGGACTTTTTTAGTCAACCAAATGTAAAATAATTTATTCACCAAGTGTGGGTACAAAAGACTAAACTCTGACTTCCTGCTCTCTTATAAATATATAATTTTCCCTTCAAAATTAAACTTATACAACCTGAAAAAAAAGTGCTTTTTCATTTTTTAACATTTGACTTCCAACCCATTTCCATTGTACCAAATTGATCATAATCTCTTGAAGGAATTTCTCATTCCCAATCTAGCTCATTCCTTGAGTAAATTGCTCTCCTTAATCATTTCTGGTTACTTGATACAATTAGCTTTGCTGAAAATCGCTTAAGGCCTTCTATTCCTTTTTAGACAACATGGATTGGTCAACATTTCCATACAGAAATTTCTACTAGACGAGTAAAGGTAAAAATCATGATCATGGGAAAGGAGCAATTTCAAAAATTTTTATAGGTTTCAAAGAAAAACTATTAAAAATCGGTCAAGAAATAATTTTCTTATTATATTTTTTTCAAAATTTGTACTTGACCTGATTTAAAAAAGATGTTACTCATTAATCACTTTCACTAACCTAGTATTCCATAGTATATAGTTAGTAGCAACTATTTTGCAAATAGTGACCATATTGCTAATATTATTTCTTTAATATATCTGTCTGGGAGAGGGGTAGCTCAGTGATAAGGCACTGAGCTTCCAATGCAAAGGTCCCAGGTTCGAACCCTTCGAAAAGTGGGTACCCTTGATTAAATAATCAATTAAGGGGGAAAACCTGGCGGTTGAGCGTGATCTCGGTCAATTCACCTCCTTGCACAACCGTTGGTCTAGAAAAAGTGGTTTCTCTAAATAGTACTGAACCCCAGACCCTTCATGGGTTGTAGTGGTACAGGTTTTTTTTTGGTAATATATCTGTATAGTTATGTAAATACCTCAGTAATTACTTATTTTTTATTGTAATATGTATTTTGGCCAGATGTTATGTTAATTTTTATGTACGATATTGTTATTCTTAAGGGACTTTGTCCCAGAATAAAGTTGATTCTTCTATTTTATATATAAAATATACAGTGAAAATTTTTGAATCTCAGTTTTCAATAGAAATACATGTTTTGAGGTCCCTGAGTCGAAATGACCAAGTCCCACAAAATGGTTTGTGCGAGTGTTAACAGTCTAGCTCAAAAACGAAAAGTTGTATGAAAGTGAAATTGCATATTCAAGGTTTTTACATGTTTCCTAAATATAAATATGCGGTTTTCATAGATGCTATTGTTGGTATTATTTAATATTTAATTGTATATATTACAGCTATATAGATATTAAAATTTGTATATATAAGGGTACTTACACAAATAAAAATACCAACAATGAAATATAAACCGATATAGCGTTTATAATTTTTACTTTCACTTCTCCTTTGTCTGAAATTTATTTATTTCTGCAAAGACAGTGGTAAGTGAAAGTTGTTGTTACCACACCAGAATTTTAGTAATATATCTCAATTTTGTTGAAGTTGGTAAAAACTTTCATTTGTCGTGATACTCATTAAACATAAAATATAAAGTTCTCCAATTTCTTAAAGATTGTTCTTTTTGCTTAAATGTGCTGTTCAGGAGTTAGAATGAGGAGAGAAGAAAACAAACACATTTGGCAGCCAAAACCCCTCAAACTTTTAAGACTCTTATGTTTGTTTTCTTCTCTCCTTATTATAACTACGGAACAGCGCAGCTAAGCAAAAAGAACAATCTTTAAGAAATTGGAGAACTTTATATTTTGTGTTGGTGAAAAGTTTGAACTAAAAATTTTTATTTTCCAATTTCGATCAAAATTTATTTTTGAGGAGTGAAATACAAATACAAATCTTAACTTAGTTCCTCCTTTAAAAAATATTTGAACTCAGTCAATATTAATGTTTTCAATATTATACCAGTCAGCTTTATCCCATTCGCATTTATTTTATTATCACTCAAATGTAAAACTGATTCTATCTTTTCCTCTTTATTATTTATTGTTATAGAAAAAATAAATGCTTAACCCAGAATTTGTTTTGTTCAATATTATAAGTCCATTATTTGTATCACATAATCCTTTTCTTTCCTCGCGCGGGCTCATTACCGCATATGGGGAGCGTCCCACGGGTGGCGGATGTGGGGATAGTCGGTGGAAATTCCTTGGAAGTTCCTCCCGGCTAAGTCCGATGGACTCGCTGACCAACAATGAGAGGGGCCCTCCAGACTTGCTGGAGGGAGGGGACCTCCAGACTTGCTGGAGGTAGGGGCCCACCAGACTTGCTGGAGGGTGTGACGTAGGATTGAACGCCCTACTCACATATCTTTAGTTCACCAAACACCACAAAAAGTCATGGATCTCCCTAAGGTAAAACGCTCATTATCCGGAAGTAAACTAGTCCCCCGTTCGGGTCTCCGGGTGGGGACTGCTTTAGGGGATTCATGGCGCAAGTTGAAATATAGGGATTTAAATATTGGTACGTGGAACGTAAGGAGTTTAAACACAGCAGGGGGGCTAAAATCGGTCGCGAATGAGGTAAATGGGTACAATTTGGATGTCGTGGCTCTGCAAGAGGTTCGCTGGCCAGGGGAGGGCTCGCTGAGGGAAGGAAAGTACACTATTTGGTACAGAGGAAGCGGGAATCATTGTTTAGGTACCGGGTTTCTAATTAGGAGTAGATTACTATCCGCTTTGAGCGACGTACAATTCTTTAGTGATAGAATTTCGGTAGCTATATTTCAGGGACGTTGGTTTAAAATCGCATTAATAAACATACATTGTCCGACCGAAGACAGTGACGATGAAGTCAAAAGTGAATTTTACGATAAACTCGAATGGGTTTATGATAAACTACCGCGAAACTACATGAAAATAATTGTAGGTGACGCGAACGCAAAGGTAGGAAGGGAAGAAGTTTATATTCCGACGATTGGTAAAGAAAGTTTGCACGAATATAGTAATGGTAATGGGATCCGTCTGATAAACTTTGCCATCTCGAAAAACCTGATAATTAAAAGTACGACGTTTAAACATAAGGATATTCATAAATATACTTGGACATCACCGGATTCGCAAACACGAAATCAAATAGATCATGTCTTGATACAACACAGCTGGCAAAGCAGTATAATCAATGTACGGTCTTATCGCGGAGCAGAATGTGGGTCGGATCATGAATTAGTAATCTCGAAACTTCGACAAAAACTTAATATAAAAAAGAGAAAAGAAAACCGTTTCGATTTTGAGAATTTTAATTTGGAAAAATTAAAAAATCCATCAATTAGAACCCAATTCGAGCTAGATGTTAAGAATAGGTTTGAAGCTTTAGAGCTTCCTGACGAGGACCATGAGGATATTGACAAGTTATGGGTAGAGATCAGGGATAATATAAAAGCGGTCGGTAACTCGTGCCTAGGAAAAAAGGAAACTAAGAACAACAAACCGTGGTTTGATGAAGATTGCTTAAACATGTGCAAAAAAAGAAAAGCCGCTAAATTAAAAGCTCTAAATAATCCTAGCGAAGACAATCTGGAATACTTCCGAATCACAAAGAACGAAACGACAAAATTGCTCAAAAATAAAAAAAGGGAGTATCTTAAAAATAAAATAATTGAAATAGAAACTAATAGAATCGAAAATAACGTAAGAAACATGTACAAATGTATAAACAGATCACGTAAATATGTAGGACCCGTAACGTCTGGAATTAGGGATGATAATAACAATATTCTGACCGATCCGGTTGACATATTGAATAAGTTTAAGGACCACTTTGACAATATTTTAAATACGGGAAATTATGATCTGTGTCCTCCTTCTGAGTACCAAAGTGCTGAACCGTTAATAGAAGGACCAAGTAAAGAGGAAGTTGAAGTAGCTATCGGAAAATTAAAATCATATAAAGCAGCGGGAATCGATAATATTCCTACTGAACTAATTAAGGCATGCGGGGAAGCTGGAGTTTCTAAAATACATCGGTTGGTTAAAAAGATCTGGGTGAACAAGAAATTACCTGAAGAATGGAAAGAATCTATTCTTATTCCGATTCACAAAAAGGGACCGAGGACGGATTGTAATAACTATCGAGGAATTTCACTCCTTCCGGTATGTTATAAAATATTCACTTCAATATTAACCAGTCGAATCACGGAATACGCCGAGGAAATTATCGGAGACTACCAATGCGGATTTAGACGGAATCGTTCGACTATTGATCAAATATTTTCTTTACGGCAAATATTAGAGAAAAAATTGGAGTATAACGGTATTTTTCACCAGCTGTATATAGATTTTAAAAAGGCTTACGATTCTATTGACCGCCAGAAACTGTATAATATTCTAATCGAGCAGGGGATTCCAAAAAAACTAGTAAATCTAGTCAGGATGTGCTTGACGGAGACAGTCAATAATGTTAGAATCGGTAATAATTTGTCCGAAAAATTTGAGGTTCGTTCGGGTTTAAAACAGGGTGATTCCCTTTCGCCTGTCCTGTTCAATTTGGCATTAGAACATGCCATTAGGGAGGTAATGCGAACCGAGAAAGGGTTGGATCTGGGCGGGACAACATCCGTGCTGGGCTATGCTGATGATCTGGTGCTGTTAAGCGAAGACGTTGAAACTATAAAACTAAATACGACAACGTTAATGAAAGCCGGGAAAGAACTAGGACTCGAAATAAACGTGGATAAAACAAAATATATGGTTAGCTGCAAAAATGACGATACTACTGGTGACATCGATATAGATGGTAATATGTTTGAACAGATAGATAAATTTAGGTATCTAGGTTCAACGATAACTAGAAAAAACGAAATTGAAGAAGAGATTAAGGTTAGACTGAAGGCAGGAAATGCTTGTTATTTTTCTATGACA